>VZRJ01003900.1:38574-84661 GCA_013397565.1 Ptilonorhynchus violaceus
GGCGGTCACTCTTGGCGCGGGTGTCTATGGCAGCGCACATTGGCCCCGCAGAGCTCTGCTGCTGTGCTGCGGCTGGGCGGTTTCGGCCAGGTAACGGGTCTGTCATCGCGTGCCAGAGGTCTGCCACCACAAGCGTTCAACCGTCGAAGCGAGGCAGCGGCTCACAAAACCACTCAGTTCTACACTCAGCTTTGCCTGACTTGCCTTGTGAGGAGTTGGTGCCTTGTGAGGGGAGGCTGCTGCTAAGGACGCTGGCCTGTCCTGGTAGTGCACTTGTAGTCCTTTCCCGTTTGCCCTCAAGCACCCTCAAGCTCCGCTGTAATCTGATCAAGATCAGATCGACGAGGTCTTGAGGGACATTGCCCCGGCACCACGGAACTCCAGAGTAGTAGATGTCTCCACAGTAGTGGTGCAAAGCAGCTGGAGACAGTTACCCGTGTGTGTGGTTTTGCTTTTACCCTCTCCACATCCATAACTGTACGAAGACCTGAGGGCATCCTGCTGAGAGAGAGAATGAATGTAAGGGAGTAGGAAAATACCCTCTACTTCTGTAAGGTCATTCTTGTTCTGCAGAGATCACTCCAGAGACCTTGCTTACAATGGAGTTCCCTTGATGGGAATAAATGCCTGCACACTGGAGGAAGGTGAGCCTGGTTGGAAGGACCATTATGCATTGAAACTGTAGTGACCCATGCAATAGTTAACCCAAGTGTAGCCACAAACAGAATGGCCTTCAGGTCTGTGGTGTTCTGTGCTTATCCCGTGGCCACAGGATAAATTCAGGCAGCGCACTCTTGGAGGAGCTATGGGCAGCTCCCACACTGTACTGACACCTCTGTGACCTTGACTCTATCTAAAAGTGCAGCAGTAAATCCTTATGCAAACATCTTTTCTGTTTGACAGTAGAAATTATGAATAAAGTTGTTTTCTTTGAAGGAAATCCTCTCATAGCTGGAATGACCACAATGGGGTAGTCCTTCCACAGGCAGGGTCTTCGTTAGAGACCCATTTTATGCTGCACTACTCATGGTTTGTGGAATCTGAAGTTCTGTAGGATAACAGTTCTCTCTTTGCTTATGGTGTTAACTCTAAAAAATTGCATTTGAAATGATATTTTGCACAGTCTGAATGCCTTTCTTTTACTGGGACCGTAAGGACCAGTATGTCCCATTGCAAAAGAGAGGGAATGCTGTGTTGTGTTTTCTTTAATAACTGATCTCAGGAATGGTCTTCATCTTGTCTAAGTCCCACTCCAAGCTGAAGGTGGAGGGTCATCATCAGAGGAACTGAAATGGTGGAGGGATTCCAACAACATACGTGGAGATTAAATCACTTGTAGGAAAAACATAATTGAAGAAAGCAGCCATCGAAGTTACAATGGGAATTTCCAGTATAAATTAAAAATACTAGATTAGGCTAGCAGCTCTTGTAGAAGTTTTGTGCCTTTTGAATGTTTGGCCTGCAACACTCACTTCCTGGTATTGCCGGGTTAATCAAATGGGTAAATTAATTCCAAAAGGACTCTGAGGCCGTTTCCAACAGGATATTCAAGCATTGGCTTCCCTCTTCCCCTCAATCCTTGGTCTAACAACATCAAAGGCCGCAAGTTTTCACAACTCTTGTGATCAGGCCTACACTGGATTGATGAGAGTCAGCTGTCCAGTAATCTTCAAAACAGGGCATTTCTTCCTTCAGGACTGAATATCCTTCTCCTGTATTCCAGCCCCTTTGAAACGTGTGTTGCTTACAACCTCACCATTGTGGGACCTGCTGGCAGCGAGACACCTTGTAAGAAACCTGTTAGCCATCGGAAATGGCAGAACAAAAGAAAGCTTAGCAAGACTCTAGATGTTCTTTCTAATCATTTCAGCTGGACCAAAGATGTACTCTTGGAGGGGAGAGACAATTGAAAGTCCTGTTTTTCTTGCATGGATATGGTGGTACTGCATCTCTTCTTAGAGAGCACTCTGCCCTGTGTGCCTTGCTGTGTCTCTCTGCTCCCTAACAATTATATTATGCCTATCTACACCTGCTTGTGATTGCCTAAAATGTGGGAAGTGTGCTCCAAAGGGCTTTTTTCTCCGTGAGATGCAACTTCACAAAGACTAGAAGTGGCAACAGTGAAATTGATTTGACTTGTGTCAGCTAACCGGTTACCATCTCTCCAGGTGCCTAAAAGGTCTCAGTGTACAGGTGCCTATTATGATTTGAGACGCCTGTCTTCTCAGTGAAGAAGATGATTTATGGTCTCAGGAATATGTATCTTTATCATGAAGAGAGAGCCTGTAATGAAGTACAAAGCCGGTATTGGTTTTCCACTTTTTTTTTTTAATTCCAAAAAGTTAGAGTTTTAGATCAATGCTTGTCCTTTGAAAGTGTTTTGTAAATCTCCCCTGCGAGTCAGGTATGGAATAATATGGACAGTTATACCATATGCTGCATACCTAAATAAGAGCCCTTGTTTTCAGTATATGTTCAGCTTTCAACTCCACAGTTTTCCATGGGGTTTTTAAGAAGTGCTTTTTTACCTGGAGACTCATTTATACTTTCTTCAACAATACCAGGTAGCTTAATAAAAGTTGTTACTTCTTGATATATATCTGGCCTTTCCTTGAAAATATGCGATCTTGTAGTCATAATTCTGCATACAATTCATAGAATGAGTAGCCACAAAATGTGATATTCAGGGATTTTGGTATGATAACATCTATAACAGCTATATTCAGATCTGCTATAGAAAATTGAACTTTTATGGTGATGCAAGGAATGAAGATATCAAGTTTACAGTCTGAAATTAAATTTCAGTGAAGAACGGGGCCACACGTGACAAAACAAGATAACATCCTTTATTGGGAGCTCTGACTTGTATCACCAAAATATTTGAAAGAGGATATTTTTTCTCAGTATGCAATCAAAGTAGGTTAAAAAATTTTTTTTTAAAAAAGAATTGTACTGGGAAACATATCATTGTATCGATCTGCAGCAACTTCTTTGTGTTATTTTTCTTCTGAAATAAGAAAAATACATTGTATTCAAGGAATCCTGTGATACACTGTCTCTGTACTTTCTGAGTCTTGCCACACGAGTGCGCTTGTTGAATAAAAGCCGTGTATCATTCCTGTCTTAAATTAGAGGTAATACTCACATCTCAATGTAACCAGGGTAGAACTGCTGAAGCAGAAGCAAACATTTTGGAAAACCTGTAACAGTGGAGTTTTGTTTTACACATGGAGTATTAATAATAGGAGGTATGATTCACAGATCAGAAAAAAATATTGTTCTGAATAAATAGAGCTGATAAATATTCTTACAATTTCACTCCATACATCTGAATTTGATGTACAATTTTTGTAAAATGGCATGATAGATATTTACGTATATTTTAACCATAAAAAATAGTTGCAAGTGTGGATCTGCATGATCTTCTCAAAGACAGTCTATTACGCTAAATGGGCCCTTCCGCCTTCATGTTATCACAAGGATGGCAAGTTTGTAATTATAATATTATCTGCAGTGTCTTAGTTGGTTACAGAACAATGTAAATGTCAAGTGGATAAAGATATACCATGAGAAAGAACTGAGATATGCTTGGAAAAGAGTAATCTTCCATATACAGTTCACAAAGGACAGGATGGTCTTGTAAATGAAGAGACAACTATCAGACCTGACCAGTATCCTTCACCTCTGGTGTGGTTTTTGAGTGATGGAGCATGAGCAGGTCGTGGAGGTCACGTTCAGGGATCTAAAGTAAAGAGAGTATTTCAGGCTGACCATGAAAGCACCCACAGTTTCTACAGACATGCAATGACAATGTAAATAATTAGTCTCTTCCTCAAACTTGATTTGGGTATAAGTTTTTATCATATGCCCTAACCTGATACTTTGTCTTCACATTTCCTTTCAATCTGAAATCAGTGTTATGAGACTATAAAGAAGTTACAAATATTATATAGATTAAGATGAAAAGCAAACCTAGCTGTTTTAACTCCCCGAATTACTTGTGGCCATTTTTTTTCTTAACAACAGATTGTATGTATATTTTTAGAGATTTATATATAACTCTCTGAAAATGTGTAAAATATTTACACAAAAAAATTTTACTCCAAGGCCCTCTAGCTCAAGTTGTTGTCTGTCCTATAGACAAGAGGACTACAGCGTTTTTGTTAAAGAAGATATTACCACCCTCAAAGACTCATTTAGGCTGGCAGAATTATAATATTCATATTAGGGCACTGGAAGGTTGTTTCCTAACACATCAGAAGATGCCTGTTTCAGGATGTGGGATGAAGAAACAAGGATGGTCTTTGCAGCAGCAGCACAGAAGAGGAGTAAAAATGTCTGTTTCTTTCTATGAAGCCCTGGATTCTTACACGTTAAAATCACTTTCTCTGCTTCAGGAGTAGTAAAGGGGGATCAAAAAGTGCCTTCTACCTTCAGCTTTAGGTTAAGCTCTGCAAATCAGAAAAAAAATCTGGTTGTTGTATAATACACATTCACTCAGCATACCATTTTCTTCTCCTGGCAGTGTCATAAATAGTGACTGAGTGGCTTCCAGTTTCATTCATTCTGCCACTTTTATTTCATACATTAAACCCAGGGGTCCAAAGTACAGGTTTTTGCTACTGATGACTTCCACGGTGACACAGAATAAAACCCACATTAAGGGCCCTGGGAACTCTTACGTGAGGTGACTTTATGCTCAAGTAACTACATGCTACTTTTGTTTACATAATTTAATGGTACATATAATGAACCAAACTCTATAAAACACTATCAACGTTCCTTCCGTTTGCAGATCTGCCACCTGAAGTTTCGTTTTACAAGATGCACAAAAATTCTTGTGGAACAGGGGCTCTGGAGTTTGAAGAAAATACTCAATCTTTGAAATATTTCAGATTAGTTATTCTGCTGATCTTTTTCATCCTTTCATATGTTCCACCAGCTTTGCTTAGATCTTTCTCCATTTTAAGGATACAGTGCTACTTTTTATTGCAAATGATGTCCTCATTGCTAATTAGAATACAAACTGACAGAAAATAAAGAAATCATCCTCGAGTTTCACACTTTAGAGACATTCCCCCTTTTTTGAGCTCTCAAAGCTGTAAGTTTTTTGCATTCAAACCTCTGCAGCAAATAGTGCTGAAAAACTACAGTTCTCCTTAAAAGAAATAATTCTCAGCAACTTAAAGCAGAAGTAAAATTTTATAATGTCTTGCAATGCGTCAAAAATCCATTCCCTTACAAAGACCATGGATAAGTATTTTTTAAAATTAACATGAAGTGTTATGATCCAAAATTCTGCTATGATGTCTTTTTAGAACTAGACAAAGAATAAAGCTATTGAATACATTCAAATGGGCTTTTCTCTTGATTCCAGATTGCCTCCACTGCATGAGGTAGGTAGTTCTGATTAGACTGATAAACCAGGTTCCTCCTGAAGAACAGTGTCATGGAACTTGCCATCTTTATTCTAAAAGTTTGAAGTTGTGTATTCTTTCCCCTTTTTACATTTTATAACTCACCTTGTGCCAGGTAATTTTCTCCATACCACTGCACTGAAATTAGTTTTTGTCATATAAATATGTGAGAGGTAGAACAGATGTAGCTTTAGCATTTGCTTCTGAACAGAAAATCTAATCTCAACTGGTTCCCTGTGCTGTACGGATGGGAAGTAACTCTGCTACAGTATCTTTGCATTCTTAAACCGTCAGTCATTTCCTCCACTGCCTTCCATTAACAATGAGGCAAGTGTGTCGCAGCCCAGTGTGGTGACTGGTTCAGCTGCTTATGTGATCGCTGTCACTGAGAAGAAAAAAATAATATAAGCCGTGAATTGCTAAAAGGTGGCAGATAATGGCTTCGTTTTGGGCTGGCGATGAATATGTCAAACTGAGCTTTGAAACTCTGAAACACAAGCCTGATACGTACCAGCTGCAATTGATACAGGCTGACTGTAAATTTTGGCAACACTTGGAAAATGCAAAATAAAAGGGACATTTTCTGAATCCTCTAGTTAATAAAGAAACAAAACCACGAGTTGGGAGACAATACATTGTACTTCTGCACACAGGCTGTCTGGATTTAGAAAGCCAAGAGTTTGGGGTGATGCCTTAAGGATTAGCTTTTAGATTTTTCTAACCCTGCACTGCACTAAGGTGTAATTCTGAACTCCATATTATGTGCTTCACATTCTTGTTAGACAAAACATTCCTCTTAGGGCTGGAAAACAAGGTCACTATCCTAGGCCTAAGTATAAACAAAAGTGAATTGGGAGGGGGTGAATGGGGGAATATTACCTCATTACCTGAAACTGTAATTGGACAACTAACTTCTGATAAGAAAATGTACCAAACCTATATCTGGGGGGGAAAACTCGTGATCGGGGTCCATCTTGGTCTAGCCTAGCATCGGCAAGGCTCTGTACCAGAGGTGTACCACCCGAAGGCCTTCAATAAATTCATACCTTTATTCACTAACTTTGTTCAGTCTCTGTTTCAGGTACTCCCAATTTTAGGCATCAGGGGACCTAGAAAGAAAAGCTGGCACCAAAAAGAAGGTTTTCTGAATAGAAGGGATCTCAGAAAGTGGAAAGGAGCTCTGAGAGAGGAAGTTGAAGTCCTGTTTGGAGGAAAGATCCAGAAAGTGGGGAAGATCCTGGAGATCAGAGAGCTGTGTGGAGATGAATGCTGTAGGATGCCCACGGACTTTGACCACTAGTGCCTGAGACTGAAGGCTGCATGATGTGGCACAACAAGAATGATTTTCTGCCCAGC
Organism: Ptilonorhynchus violaceus; assembly: GCA_013397565.1. Lineage (NCBI taxonomy): Eukaryota > Metazoa > Chordata > Aves > Passeriformes > Ptilonorhynchidae > Ptilonorhynchus > Ptilonorhynchus violaceus. Next base: position 45,348 of record VZRJ01003900.1, read on the forward strand.
CGTGCCAGACCACCAGCAGAGACCATCCTACAGAGGACTCGAGAGCTAGGAATGTGACATTAGGAAATGATTGAGCCAGATAATGAAGTAGGGCAAAACATCTAATCTGTTTGGTTTTGTAATAAATTCCAGAGTTCAGATCCCTTGTTGGTTGCTATTTGCACCTGGCAGCTGGACAGCCAGTACATACAGGCTGATAACTAGGTCCTTAGCCCAATTGGAAGGATAACTGTTGAGATGAGGCTGCAGTTTTTCATTCAGACATGTATGTCAGTCTGTCTGCTAATCATCTCCTGATGTTCACAGAACTTGAAAAAATGTGTATTTTTTTTATCTAGGCTTCCTCGTTCCGTGACCTTGCCAAACTTCATCAAAATTATCCAACAGGTTAAAAAATGGCCGGAGAGGACAGACAGGCAGCACAACTGCATATGCCTCAGTCCCTTAGAAAATCGGTAGCAGGAACTTAGTAATCTCCAACACAGTACATTTTTACTCTGCTCTCTGTAGTTGTGCAACACAGGAAAAGCAACCACAAAATTGCTTCAGAGAGACCTAACGTTTACTTATGTAAAAGGTTTTGCAATTATACTTTATTATGTCTAATTGCAGAGCTGAAACTTGTTTTTTCATTGTTGTGGTATTATAGAAATGGCAGTTATTTCCCCTTCCCAATGCTGGTGAGTGGAGAAAAAATACAAGGATATAATTTTCATAGCAGAGAGAGATTTTGAGAAAGGCTAGGTGCAGAGCTTAAAAGTGCACAGAGAGTCAGTGTTTAGATGACTGAAACACTTGTTTCTTTTATTGCCCATTCAGTTCCTTTGTAATCATTAACTGTAAAGACCGTGTTCTACAGTATCTGAGACAACAAATCATGGGCAAGGGCTACAACTGCAGTCATCTGGATATGAATGTCTTCTTCTGACAGGGGAAAAGAGAACTCCTCCAATATGTTAATGATATCAACAATTCTACAGTATGGGTTGTATGTCACTGTTCCTGGTAGCTGGTGTGAAAGAAAAGAATTTATGGCAATGCTTAGTCAGCTTACATGTACACACAACTTGCACATAGAGCACACCTCAGGACAACACTTGTATGCTACTGTACCGGTAGGGGCAACTAGAAGTGCTTGCTCACAGCCTTGTTCAGTTGGGTTTTGAGTATCTTCAAGGATGGAAGCTGCACAAATATTTTGCATGCAATAAAGACAAACTATTTAGTCCAAGAAGATATCCAGACAGCCTCTATATTCTCGTCTATTTGCAGTTAAAGTACACGGCTTATAGCACCACAGGGTGTTAGCATCATAGAATTACAGAATATGCTGAGCTGGAAGGGACCCACAGGGATCATTGAGTACAACTCCTGGCTCTGAACAGGACCACCCCAAGAATCACACCATGTGCCTGAGAGTATTGGCCAAAAGCTCCTTGAACTCTGTCAGGCTGGTGTGTAACCACTTCCCTGGGGAGCCTGTTCCTGTGCCCAGCNCTGGGGAGCCTGTTCCAGTGCCCAGCCACCTTCTGGGTGAAAACACTTTTCCTGATATCCAACCTAAACAACCTCTGACACAATTTCAGGCCATTCACTTGGGTCCTGTCACTGGTCATTGCAGAGAAGAGATCAGTGCCTGCCCCTCTTCTTCCACTCACAAGGAAGTTGCAGACTGCAATGAGGTCTTCCATCACTCTCCTCTTCTGCAGGTTGAACAGACCAAGTGACCTCAGCCACTCCTTGTATGGCTTCGATATATTACTGTCCAGTAGACCCCTTTTGCTGAACACCTTTTGTGGTCCTGTGTGTCCCCTGGCAAGTGAAGGGAAGACATCTTTTGTGATCTCAAGTTCAAGGGGTATCATCCTTCTCTTATTCCTAGAAGCACCAAAAATAATGTAACCCATAATGAGTAAAAAACATCTGCAATAACATTCAGTGTAAGATCTCTAGACTTTAAGACATGTTAAAAAATAGTAATTTAGTATTGAAGCAGAAATCGTTTCCATCTATACAGCACCATTTTTCACTTTTGTGTGTCTGTTTTTAAGAATAAACTTCCAAAAAATTGTAGATTTTGCAGCAGTGGTCAGCATAGGCATACTATGTCATTAGTCTTCTGGTGCATACAGAAACATATGGATATTTTAAAAAGTGCCCGCTGTTTTGGGTAGTAGAGGTCTTTACTGTATGGTAGAACAGAATTCTATAATGGCAGTTTGGAAGTACTGGGAGCAATAGATAGGCCACCATAGACTCGGTTTAGTCCTATATACTTTTGGCATGCCTTTGGCATGCCATGTTAATGGGATGTGAAGCAAGATGAAGTTGGAAGTTAAATGCTCATGTTAAAACGTTCTTAGAATATTAAAAAACCCCAACAGTTTCCAAGAAAAAAATGCATTGATAGAGTACCATGTCAGTTTCTGTCAGTAACAAAATATATTACTGCTGAATATATTCAGTTTGGTACCTTCATGCCTCTGGTGGAGAAAGACCTCAGTGTGAAGAAAAACAAAAACTCCTTATACAAATGTTAATATGTATTCTGGTGTAATGAAAATATAATCAGTATTCTCTATTCATAAGTAGATGGATTTTAGAGTAGAAATGCTGTATTCAAAATTAGAGGAAGTTTTTTTGAGCTGACATCTCCAAAATCCGAAAACCCTACCTTGCACATCTGTTTTAATGTTTTTGATCACTTTCACTGAAAATGTTTAGAATACGCATTCTTCACAGTATTACTACTTGTAATCAACCTTTTCCCCAGTGTAAATCTGACTATACACTGGAGTCAGAATTAGAAATATCTGATCTTTTTGTCTGGTGCAGTCTATTGTCTATGTTTCAGTTTTGTTCCAGCTTGAGAGATTTTGAGTTAGGTCTCCTGCAAGTTGTTTGCAAGTTAAATGGCTGATAAAATGCAGTTGTTAGTATTTACTGTATGCTCAGTATTATTCATGCAGTAGCATGTGGTACCACAAAAAGTTTCCTTCTTCTATTTTCTGCAAATATTGACTTCTTGCAGATGAATATCTAAAATCAAAAAACAATCCAGTTTTAGGCAGCTATTTGCCTTGCTACTTTCCATGCCAATATTTATACAAAAATTACTTTCTAAGTAATTTCATTGATGTTTTTCTCTGTATTGCTGTTTTCTAGAGTCTGTTGCCTTTCAGGAGAATTTGCCATATTAATTTGATTTCTAACAGAATTTTGAAGACATGTCCAGCAATGGACTGAACCTAATGTTGTAGCTGTAGGGATACATTTATTAAGAGGGGTCCATGACTGATGAAATACATCAACTCTAATGATGAAGCTAGCAGGAAAGAAAGAAAGAAGGAAAGAAGAAAGAAAGAAAGAAAGAAAGAAAGAAAGAAAGAAAGAAAGAAAGAAAGAAAGAAAAAGAGAAAAGAAAGAAAGAGAGAAACAAAGCTGTGAGGTTGAGAAAGAGAAAGGGAGACATAGGCGCATAGATGCCAGGGAGTAGGGGTGGGGCAGGCAGTGTTGGAGACAGACAGAGAATGGAAAATGCTTCCCAGTGGCCAGCCTAGAAGAGAAGTGTGCAGGTTTCCTCAGATGAGTGTCATCCTCTGTTTCCCTTCTACCACGGTAACTTGATATTTTTCATCAGGATCTGCACAAAATCATTTTTGGTTGTTCCTGCTCTTCGTGCTGTTATTGCTGATGGGAACAATAAAACAATAAAGTTTAAAATAATCTGTAAAGGTTAAGATGGCAGATCAACTGCAGTGTAGATGCATCCTCAGTATTTCTATGGCTTAATCTACCCAGATTGTATCAATTACAATTCTCTTAAGATCATTTGGTTTTTTGTGGCTGCTGAATGAAATGGTTCTGTGCTATGGCTATAGGGCCAGCACAGTTTAACCTGGAATTTTACCTCCTGGCCCAGGAGGTGCATGTGCAGCCTGCAAGCATGGTTCATGTGATACGCAGTCTACATTTTACAACGTGGATCCATCTGCTCCTTACTAAAAAATGCAGCTGCAGCAACATCATCAAATCTTGACTCAGTGTAGCCTCTGAACAACTGTATTAAAACAAATTAAAATGCTTTTGCCACAATAATAAATTTTTCATTGTGTTTGTCCTTGTTGTGGTTTAATCTGGCAGGTAGCTAAACAGCTGTGGGCTCACTTTCCATCACCACCCTCTCCCTCACCCAAAGAATGAGGAAGAGAACATGGGCTGAGATAAAGACAGTTTAATAGAACAGAAACAGAAGGGAATATAATAATAATAATAATGATAATTATTGATAATAATAATGGTAAAAGAACAGAATATACAAAACAAGGGATGCACAATGCAGTTGCTCACCACTCGCGCGGAATGCTGCCCCACCGGTTCCCAAGCAGCAGCCCCAGCCAGCATTTCCCTTAATTTATATACTAAGTGTGATGCAGTATGGTATGGAATATCCCATGATCAGCAGGGGTCAGCTTTTCCAGCTGTGTTTCCTCCTGCTTCTTGTTCCCGACATTCCTTGCTGGTGTGGCGGTATGAGGACCTAAGAATTCCTTGACCTAGTGTAAACACTGCTCGATAATAGCTAAAACATCAGTGGGTTATCAATATTATTCTTATCCCAAATCTGTAACACAGCACTTCCCAATGCATCCTTTCCTGTCTTTTGATACATACACACAGATTTCGTTCCCTTAGTCTATGTGTCATCCCTCTAAAATGTCCATCGAGTACATTTAGCCTGTGACTTGGGCTTCATCTGTCATAGTAGACCTTCAGGGCTGGAGAGATGGTGCATGGTGTTGCATGCTCAAGCCAGTTCTGGTTCCATCACCGCCTTTAATTCAGTTCTATTATTGCTGTACTTTGCCCAGTTTCTTCAAGATTCATTCTTCATTAAGCTGGGCAAGTTTTACTGCAATACCATTGATATGGCATATAGCAACTCTAGTAGTGATGACATACAATATTATAGAGCAATTAACATCATACTATGGAAATCATTGGCTGCTCTCCCAGAATCAAATCCCTTTGAGATGCAAATCAGACTTCCCCATCTTTCCACATTACCAGCCAAGTGTACCCAGATCCTTGAGTGAAAGCCATCCCATGGATGGGTTTGCCTTTGCCTGAAGCAGGAATATCCCAGACTCTTCTCCCCAGCATGATCTTTATGTGCACTACAGGAATTTTATTCCTTTTGATAGTATGTAAAAAATTTGATTGGGCATGGCCAGTCTAATTGGGAGATCCCCTAGTGTTGATTAACCAGATAACTTTTGCTAAATGTGTATCCCAGTGTTTGAAGGTCCTACCACCCATTGCTCCCAGTGTAGTCTTCAACAGTCCACTGCATTGCTTGATCTTTCCAGAGGCTGGTGTATGTCAGGGAACGTGATGTACTCACTCAATGCCATGCTCGTTGGCCCAGGTGTCTATGAAGTTGTTTCAGATATGTGTTCCATGTCTGATTCAGTTCTTTCTGGAGTACTGTCTTGCCATAAGTCTTACTTCTCAAGACCCAGGATAGCATTCCATGTGGTGGCATGGAGCACAGGATATGTTTCCTGCCATCCAGTGGTTACTTCCACCATTGTAAGCCCATGGTACTCCCTTTGGTGAGTTTGTGGGCGTGTGATGTATTCAATCTGCCAGGCACCCCCATATGTATATTTCAACCATTGTCTGCCATACCACAGGGGTTTTACCCTCTTGGCCTGCTTGATTGTAGCCCATGCTCCACAGTGTCCTGCGTTAACCATATATTCTATTACCACCCACCTAAGCTGGATAGTTCACAGTTACACACCTGGTCCCTGAGGTACTCCTTATCTCAACTGAGATAACCACTCCGGCCAACAGCAAGCACCACCCATTCTGATTAGATCATCTCAGCTAATGGCCCATTACACCACCCATCCTGATTGGATTATCTTGATTAATGGCCCATCCCCGGGCTTGATAAGCATGGACCAATAGAACTTCAGAACCACCCTGAGTGAATTATCTTGATTAATGGCTCATTACTGGACTTGATAAGAATAGAAGGTCAGAAACCATGCACTCCTTAAAGAGCCTCATGTGAGTTCATTGCCGAACCAACCAATAGAATGTCGGGAAAATCCTCTTCCATTGTGGAAGTCCCTGCCCCTGGGGGAGGTACCAGCCAAGAAACACAGCATAAAACAAGGGTTTGGGATAGGAGAAATCACTCTCAACTCCGCTCGACTCGACTCGACTGGACTCCACTCTACTCCTCTGAACTGGACTCTACCGGACTCAGGACTACTCCACTCCTCCGGACTGGACTTCCCTCCACTCAACTGGACTCCACTACACGTGACTGGAGTCCACTCCACTCCACTGCTCTACTGGACTGGACTACCGGGACTGGACTACCAGACCTTTCTGCAGGACCAGTGCCTAACTGGACTACACAGCTACCACCCTGGTCAACAGGGAGTCAGGTTGTACCGTGACTCTGTCGGTTTGGTTAGGCCGGTGTTTCTATATTACTGCATTTATTTTAACCTTTTCACTAAAATTGTAATTTTGACCTAAAAAATCTCTTGAGATATTTTGTGTGGGGTTAATTTCCCCTGCTGGTTTACAGTCAAACCAGCACACACAGTTATGGATGACCTGGGATATAGTGTCCATGGTAAGTCCATTCCTCATTTACAAACACATTTGTATGTTGCATCTCTTCCTCAATGGCTCAAGGTGTCATAGGCCCACTGAGCCAGAATTAGTTCACCCCTATGTTGCCAGTCCAGGTCCACCTGAGACACTTCTATCCTAGCAGCCTGATTCACCCACTGGTTGTTCCAATATTCCTCAGTGGTCCAACTCCTGGGTACATGAGCATCTACGTGACTTATTTTTACAACCATATTCTGCCCGAGAAGCAATATCTTGCCGTAATTCAGCAGCCCAGAGGGGTTTACCTCTGTGCTGCCTGTCAGTCTGTTTACATTGCTGTAGCCACTTCCAGAGAGCATTTGCCACTATCCATGAATCAGTATGAAGAACTGGCCATTTGTCTCATTCAGCAATGTCTAAGCCAGCTGGGTAGCTTTCACCTCTGCTAACTGACTCAATTCACCTCATCTTTCATCAGTTTCTGCAACTTGCCTTATGGGACTGCACAAAGCAACTTTCCTCCTTTGCTGTTTTACTACAGTATGGCAGAACTCATCACTGAGCAGGGCATATTGCTTTTCATTTTATGCCAGTTCATTGTACAGTGAAGCATTTTCAGTATTTGCCGCCTCCTCCTCTGGCTATATTCTGAAATCTTGGCCATCTGGCCAATTCATGATTACTTCAAAATTCCTGTATGACTGGAGTGCCGTATTCAAATTCATTGTGTGATTGGTGTGATCCATGTAGTTCACGCAGTGTCAGTTGCATAAGCTGTATAGGGGGGGCCCTCTCTTTGAACTTCTTCTAGGAGAGGCTGTACTTCAGTACCAATCACTTCTGAAGCAGCTTGAACCCCTTTGTATGCCGCTAATTATTTCTTTTTCAGTTGGACTATAGCAGGCCTGTCATTCTCTATGTCCTGATCTCCAAAACCTTAGGGGTCAAACCTGAAGCTTTCTGCCAGAGGCTGCAAGTAGGGCCATTCTCCCCAGTTGCAGAATAGAGGACATTTTTTATGTCTTGCTCTGCCTGAGTTGCTGAAGGGCTACTGGATGAACTGTTCACTGTTTGAACTGTACAAAGCCTTTTTGTTGCTGAGGAGCCCATTTGAAGCAGTCCTCCTTCTGGGCTGACAATCAGATTGTACTTTGGAATGTGCATTCACCAAAAGTCCACAATACCTAAAAAAGCTTGTGTTTGCTTCTTGTTCAGTGGTGGAGACATTGCTGTTATCTTGTTGATCGCATCCATGGGGATCTGATGGCATCCATCTTGCCATTTTATTCCTAAAACCTATATCTACTGTGCAGGTCCCATGACCTTACTTTGTTTTATAGAAAAACTATCTTGCAGGAGAATTTGGACTATTTTTTTCCCTTCTCAAAACCTTACCTCCATATTGCCTTACACAATGGTATTGTCAATGAATTGCGGGTGTTCTGGAGTTTCTCCCTGTTCCAGTGCAATCTGGATCAGTCCATGACCAATGGTGGGACTGTGTTTCCACCCCTGGAGCAGTCAGTTCCAGGTGTACTGGCTATCCCTCCAGGTGAAGGCAAACTGTGGCCTATACTCTGCTGCCAGATGAATGGGGAAAAAATGCATTGGCAACGTCAATAGTGGCATACCGCTTTGCTGCCCTGGACTCCAGCTCATAGTAAATCTCCAGCATGTCCAGCACAGCAGCACTCAGTAGTGGTGTGACTTCCTTCAGGCCATTACACTCTGTTATTAATCTCTGTTCTCCATTTTTGTACTGCTACATGGGACTGCTAAAGGGTGAGTGGGTCCTGATGATCACTCCCCGACTCCAGTTAACTCCAGAATTGGCCTATGGATGAGAATCACGGAGTGTCAACTGACGCAATGTTGCTGTTGGTGCACTGTTGTGGTAGCAATTGACACCTGTTGTTCTTCAACCTACATCAACCCCACAGAAGAAGGGTCCTCTGAGAGACTGAGCAAGGCAGACATCTGTTTAATTTCCTCTGTCTCCAAGGCAGCTGTTCTGAAAGCCCAATGATACCCTTTTGGGTGCTTGAAAAACTGTTTCCTGAGCCAGTCTATGTCAATGATGCACAGAGCCTCTGGGCCAATCAAAATAAGATGCTTTGTGCCAGGCATTCCCAGTCAGGCTAATCTCAGCCTCCAATACGGTCAGCTGTTGGGATCCTCCTGTCACTCCAGAAATACAAATCAATTATTTCCCTTTGTAGCCTGATGGCATTAAGGTACACTGTGCACCAGTGTCTACTAGGGTGTTGTAGATGTCAATTTGCAAAAGAAACGGCACCAACCTCTGCAGAGAAATCAACAGCCATTGTGAAGTTATCACCTGTGATAAGACCCTGAAGACACCACTCGTGAAGACATCTCCTGCTGTTATCAAGGGTGCTTATCACACAAAGGCCTGAGGACAAGAAAAACATTCAGCTAACCTGGACCCTGATAAGCTAACTAGGTTTTATGGGAACTAAGCTTTTGAAGTTCTGCTGAACATTGCATGTCTTACTGTATAAGTATCGTGTAATTTCTGAAAAATACAGATTCACAGAATTCTCTCTCAGCCTGTGTGTCTTGCTTCTCATACACCACAGGGTGTTACACTCCTGTGGGTCTGATGCATCAGGTCATTTGATCCATGGAGTGCGGTAAACCGAGTTACCCTTCTTCTCCACCTGGCTGAAGGCAGGGCACCTCTAGTCTCGGTAATAGGCTTCACTATTCACGTCCTGTAAATATGAATCAGAAGTCCCTCCATCAGTTTCAGGATGAAGACCAGCCCTTCTACTACATCTGATGAATGGCCCATTGGAGACTGGAGCAGCAACTTCCTGGAAGAATCCCCATATGTGCTTGTTTTTCCTTCCAACTCACATACTTGTTCCTCAAGGCCAATGTAGATTTTCCATGCACTTCTTCATGTCCTTTACATGTTCAGACAGGTAAAAAGCATGAGGTGACTCATGGTATGTACCCACTATATCCTCTCCCTTAAGCAGAGAAATGCTCGATCCTGGTAGCTGAGGTGCTGGTCTGTACAGGTGGGGATTAGTATCTATCCTCTTTGAGTTGTCGGATCAGTTTCTCCACAGCCAAAACAAGGAATGGCAACTTTCTTTATATTACCAGAGACAGCAGCCAATTCATCTGTCATTTTTCCCTCTCGATCTTTCCAGGCTCTGTACAAACCTTAGCCACATTCGTTGCATGCACCTGAATTCATCTGGACCTTTGCATAACTGCTTTTTCCCGGGTCACCATATATCATCTTCAGCAATCTCCTGAGGTATTAGATACCTTTCTCCATGGTGGTCTTCTTGCCTAGATGATATATTCCATCTTCCTTGAAGGGATAACTTTCCTTCTTGGCTGACAAGAATAGTCTTCAGAGGCTGAGGTCTTATCCCTCTTTTCCAAACACTGTTAATGCCACCTTCCCTAGAAAACAATCCCAGCCGCTTGGCTTTCCTATCCTCTCATCCCAGGCTACTGGCCCTGTTATCCCACTATTGAAGCAGACAAGCGATAATGTGCTCACCTGGCTGACAAGTGAAATCCTTTCTCCTATTCCTCAGCTCACTCAGTGATATGGATCATTGAGTGGTTCTCCCTTATTTATGGGTTCTGACTCTTCCTCCTTCTTGAGCAGCAGCCACCTATCTTCCTTCTCCTCTTCTTGTGATAGCCCCCTTTTGGAACAGTCTGCTTCCGGATCCCTCTTAGAAGCAGCTCCTTCATCCCTTATTAAATGAGTCGACTTCCGCTTCCAGTATTTCTCCTTGCATACATGGGCAGCTGATGCTGGCACAGATTGGGTCTCTGGTCCAGCCATGGGGTCTGTCACTTTGCTGTCAGACCCAGAGACCTTCTCTCCCTGCCACAGGTGCTCAGCACTGTCGAACAGGGCTTGATCAGACCGGGCCAGGCCCTAGAACATTGCAGTGGTCTGTGTCTCTCTGGAATTGTCTGGTGACAGCTCACCTTTTCCAAATATTTTACTAAATTTTTCTGGATTCTGCACTTGTTCAGAGGTGAAGTTCCAAAACACTAGAGGTGCCCACTGTCCTGGGCACTTGCCCATACTATCCCATACTTCCTGCCACTCATAACTATGCAGCCTTGGGGCAGATCTCTGGGTGATGTTTTTACTTAGTTGTGTAACCTTACACAAGACCTGAAACACAGTCATGCGTCATAGCAATGCAAATGTGCTGGTTTGAACACCCTGGGGATACTGAGACTTCCCAAGAGCTGTTTTAACTCGTCTGGAGTAGAAGGGAAGGATGGCAGAGGGTGTGTCCCCCATGGATGGGCTGCCAGAGGTAGTTAGGGGTCGTTCCCAACAGGTAGCTCCTGCTGTGCGGGCGCAGCAGCGATGCCAGGTGCACACACTGCCTCTGTCCTGGAAACAGACACCTTATCATATCGAAAACACATGTTACAAAGTACAACAACTTCATAACCTTAACACAGAGCTGAGAAACAACACAACAGGAGATGCACACAGCAAGTAAGATGTTACATAATGCAACTCTCAGAATACATACAACAATGCTGAGATCAAGTAAATCAACATCGTGACTGGTAACTATTAAAACAATACAACTAATTGCTTATAATAAATTTGTTTTAATGTGCCAGAACTGTGGTTATCTTAACCCTTCACACCCTGTGGGTTGGGTGCGAAAAGGAACTGTTGTGGTTTAGCCCAGCAGGCAGCTAAACTCCACACAAACACTTGTTCATTCCCCCACTGCCACCCCAGGGTGGGGAAGAGAACTGGGGGGGAAAAAAAGTAAAATTCACCTGTTGAGATAAAGACAGCTTAATAAGCCAGAAACAGAAGGGAAAACAAAAATAACTATTACCAAAAAAATTAGAATATACAAAACAAGTAGTGTGCAATGCAGCTGCTAGCCACCTGCTAGCCAATGCCCAGCCGGTTCCCAAGCAGTAGCACCCAGCCAGCTTTTCCCCTAGATGATATTACTGAGCTTTACATCATATAGCATGGAATGTCCTTTTGGTCAGTCGGAATCAGCTATCTCAGCTGTGTCTCCTCCCAGCTTCTTGTGCCTCCTGGCCTCCTCACTGGTGTTGTGGTGAGAGAAACAGAAAAGTCCTTGTCTTAGTGCTTAACACTTCACCCATCAGTGTGTTGTCAACATTATTCTCATCCTAAATCAGAAACACAGCATTATACCATCAACCAGGATGAAAACTAACTCTTTACCACCCCAAAATAGGACAATTGTGTACTGAAAGGATAAGCTTACATCATGCCATTCAGAAATTTTCCCACATTTTTCAGGCTGTTTGGGTAATAGACTAAGACTTGAGATTTCAAAGTTTCACATTGCTTTGTCATTAAATATAAATTTTAAGAGAGTCTTTCTACTGACCTGATATCCTACCAGTGTCCAGTGAGGGCTTAATAAACTAAAAAATACTTTTCCTAAACCAAACACAGGTAAAATAGAGAACTTTCTTGACACAGTGAACAAATTCCAGATAAAAGCAGTAGTTCCTTGATTTTAAGAAAATTCTGGCATAAAAAAACCACAACGTCATTGTTTTTAGAGGAGTTTCATCATTTTAGTGAGGTAAATAAAAGTGTGATTCACTCTAATAAAAATGCAAGGCTCACTAATTAAAAAAAAAGATAATACAAATAGGACTCACCAATAGATGAGGAATGTAAGTACATAGCTAAATAAAGCCAAATGAACATGCTAAATTTGATAATAAAAAAACCTACTTATTACCTGGGCTTCATGGCCAAAGAAATGTAGCACATCAGATTTAACCAGTTCACTCACGTCACAAGCAGTCCAAGTATTCCCATAGATGCAATGCCTCAAAGCCCATTTGACAGCAGGGCAAAGTTTAAGCAGTAAGTTTGTTTTGAGCTCCATGCAACAGAGGCTACACTCCTGCTTTTAATATATCTGTATTACTATAAACTCAGTATCTGCACGTGACTCAGCCCAGGAAAAATGACAGATAACAAGAACAATATTAGTGACATAAAATACAGGAGTGGAATACACAGAAACTGGTCGCTACAAATTTGCGTGCAATTGTAGGCAGAAAAGCTTCTGTGTCATCTTATAGAAACAGACATTTAAAAGTTTGTTCTTACTATTTCAAACACTTCTGTAATTCCAGGAGCTGTTAGAACCATTGGAATTTTGACATAAATGAGAGTATGTAGAGATCTAGAAGATTAGGTCCACGTCAGACTTTTGTTTTATTCAGAGGTTTGGCTTCCTGCCCTGTGTTAAGGCAATAAATTGGCTGTAACAGAGCTGCTTGTAGCATTCTGTTCAGTAGAAGTATCCCAGCAGAGACAAAACCACGCAATATAAGGTAAGCAAGAACGGAAGATTACAGCAGGTTAAATACATTTCAATTTCAGATTATTTTATCAGACTGCTTGTTTAGATTCTATGAAATAGTGATTTTTCAGTTGACTTCGAAGTTTTTTTCTTGAAATCTCTTTCTTCATCTAGTTTATGTGCATTTTTATGTATTTCCATATCTAGTTTAGAGGATAGATTTTGGAAGGTCTGATTTGAAAGAGACTATGACCTCATTATTTATTAGCTATAGGATGCCAAAAGTTCCTTTTAATCCACTGTTAAATTGGAACAGACTTGAAGGAGTTACTTATCATCTTTGTAGCAAGACTGACAGCTGCAACACAATACACTCAATAAAAGCAGTTCTGACCCTGTTAGGATCTTAGGCAGATATTTTTATGAACATATCAATACAGTATGAGATAATATTTGGAACATACCACCATGTGAATGAATTCTGAAATTTTAAATATTGTTTTCATGTACTGAATTTGATTTAATTTTATGTTCAGATATATCTTGGGGTTAAAGAAAAGAGAGAATGATGGCTAAGAACAAACAAGATCACTAAGGGGGCAAGAGAGGCTATATAACAGATTTTCTTTGCTGACTTCATATAAATGAATTTATATAATCTATGTAGTAAGAAAAGATTTCATATTTCTTCTGCTTTTAGTGTGATCTTGTTGTCATTGGCCACAAATGTACTCACTTGTATCTGATTTCAGGATTTTAAAGAGCTTTAACTCCCCTGTACTAGCTTAGATCCAAAACTAAACAAATCAGATCCAAGTTTCCAAAACAGTAGTTGACAGGTCTGCAGCCAAGAACAATATCCAGATCTTCCTAGTCCTCTCCAATGTATAACTTACAGAAGAGAGAAAAGAACTGAAGAAATATGTATGAAAGACATTAAGGTAAAAAAATCAATATAGTGAGATACAGACAGCATTAAAAACTATGACAAAGAAGGAAAAATGTGGGAGTAGGTGACATCTATATAAGAACATGTCATGAGAGGAAAGGTTTATTGAAATGAGAGCATTTATAAGTCACTCAGTCTTAAGGGATATATGAGGCAATTCAAGCTGTGGAAGTTTCTGTTATTTATTGTAGAGAGCACCTGTCCATCATTCATCACAGAAGGTTTCCCAAGAATTTCTCCACTTCCTAAATATGTTTCTGAAAATGTCTTTGAACTGTCCTGCCCTCTTCAGGAATTCTTCAGAGTCCTGACTTGTGAACATTCTCCTTTTCTTACAGTTGTGAGTGTAACTAATGCAGGTGCAAGGCTCTGAATGTAGATCAAAATCAGGAATTGGGATCTTCAGAACTTCTGATCAAGAGCAGCCAAACTAGAACTACACTTAGGTTTTCAGTAGGAATCTTCAGTAAGTGATTGTCTGGTTTTGAGCCTCATAGACCTAGCAAAGTTTTAATGCTTTGTTAGTGCTGAACACCTAGCAGACTTACATCTCTCAAGGTCCACAAGCTGGTATTACTGCCCGCACAGACCACAGAGCCCGATTCAGGTAGAAATTTCCAGAGACCAAGTTCCAGTTAGGGCTTAGTGAAAAACCACCATGAGTGTTTTCTTTTGTTTAGAATGATCAGTGATAAAGCAATTTCAGCAGGATGAAGACGACCCAACGTTTTCTTTCTACCTCTGACTACAAGTTACCAAACATCCAAAATATGAGACCTATTTACTAGGAAGAGTAATTCCTTATAGTAAGTGTTTCATTTTTCACTGACCTAACTGAATGTTTTGATAACTAGAGTCAAAGAGAGCAAAAAAGAGCCTTAGTCATCCGTTGTAGTCCAGTAACAAGAGAATTGCCAGGGACAGAAGTCTTTCATTTCAGGTAAATATTTGATATGAAACTTTGCATCAGAGAAGTGAACCAAACCAGAAAACAGAACTGCCCTACCCTTCCTTGGGTGAATTCACAAGCCATTACACTTGTGTCAGAGCCGTGATCTCTCTGGCCTAACAGATGTTTAGTTATTCTGTGCAAAGCTGCACGGGGCTAAAATTGTACTGATCTTCACTTGGTTCATTCACCAGGACACCAGACAGAATTGAAGCTTGTTGTTTTCTTTGGTCTGCACTTGCCATAAACACTTGTCATAAACAGTTGACTTCAGGAGAGCATGTAGAATTCAGAATTTCAGTTTCCCTTTCTTCAAACCAAAGTCAGGTCCTCACCTTTTTTGAAATGCAGTGATTTAACTTGCAACTTCAGGATACCTTAGCTGCTGCCTGGGTGGTTCCACCATCAATGTAGTTCACATTCTTAGACATCAGTCTCTCCTGCAGATATCTAACCTAACTGATATTCCTTAATAGTTACAATATATTCCTCAAATTTCCAAATTCTGGTCCTCATTCCTAAAGCAAGATTTCTGGAACCTTGATTTAAGATTGCAATATACCTGCATATACCTCTGAGAGTCAGATTATGCTGTTTTGAAGTTAGCGTCATTTTCAATCACTTATGACAATGTGTCAAATAACTTTGACAATTATCTTAGACTGTATTCTGAAGGACAAAATTAATGTGATTTTTCAATTCAGTTAGCAAAGTGTAGCTAGCTTCCTATGATTGACAAGCACAAAGAAACTGAAGTCACAAACACTGTTTATAGCTCATCTAAGGGAAAGTCTTTCAAAATATATTCCTTCAACACAACTATGTTGTTGTCCATGATAGCATCTTACATTGCATCTTAGTGAAATTGTCAATAGTTAACTGATTTACCATCACTGGAAACACACTGTTTTTGCCTCGCAAGACAAAGGCTTTGATCATGGAAGCAGTCAAACATTTGAGAGTTTATCTGCTTCCATTAACTGTCATTCATCAAAATTATATTTGAAAACTTGTATGGAAACATGAATTCTTGTGACAAATTCTAACTCCAACTTTAGGACTGGAAAAGAAAGTCAGCTGAGGCTATCAGTATTTCTCAAGTGCCTCTGCAATGCTGCTCCGCTCAGGCCGTGTAAAGCCCTATGAAATTCCTCTCCGTCGAAGCCAGTCTGTGGGGGAGCAATTTCTGCTTAGAAATGTGACAACAGCTCCTGGAAAATCAGGTAACTCTTATCTGTGTGAGATGTATGTTTGTAATCTTGAAAAGAATATTCCAATCCAAAGCAGAATACACTGAAATTAAGTATCAGGAACAGCTTTTCTATAATACTGTCAAAAATAAAAATACTTGGTGAAAAAAAAAAACCAAAGCTACCTTTAAAATACCCAGAACAGAAATACTGCTTCAAATACTGATGTTAGATTTTTCACACCACCAAATTCAGACCACTGGTTCCTAAAGTATCTCCCTGGAAAACAATGAATGACATAAACAGGCCTGCCAACCATTTTTGTTTGGGCACTGTACTAGTTCTCGTAATTCTAGTTGTAAGTGGAATTCTTACACTATAGCTGCTACAATATAAAAAATTTTAAAGTTTTGCTCTATTGGTTATTGTAGTTGTTGTCCTGTTGCTTTTTAGAACAAGCCATCTTTTTTTTTGGAAGCCTGATTGCCAGCTGCCTTTGAAGAGAAAGCCTTTGTCCATCCATAAATCAGCTATGCATATAATAAAGGTCCAACACAGAATAGGTCAGACCTGCCACTTCTGGAGGATGTGACTTGGTCTATCAGAATGTGCATCATCCTTCTTTTTCACTGTGTGTGCAGAGTTTCTGCTCAGCCTAAACAAGGTGGAAAGAAAGCTGCTTGAAAACAACACAATTTTTGAAAAATATTTGCTTAAATACAGATGGTTCAGAGGAGGTATCTCATTATAAAATAAGTAACAAAGTTTTTGGTGAAGTCAAGCGTCCAGCATTCCTAAAACATTATGCCACTGCTGGTGCATTCTGTGTATCCTGTTGTTTTGCTAGCCTAATTATTTTGGCAAAGACAGGACTTTTTATCTTGCAGCATACCCTGGAGGTCTGTGTGATCTGAGAAATTACTTAACTGCATTTGGAAGTAGTAAACCTCTTCCAGTAAAACAATGTTTGGCTGAACATAATCAAAATTGTGCCTTATAGTGTTATTCTGTTGGTGTCTGACATCCAAGTGTGTGGACCTACCTCCTTCTGATCCAGAGCAGCACAGTTGTGTTCAGGAGTGATAGGGAACAATTTCCTTCCTGGCAACTTTTAGCTAGAAAGACCTGGGTTTTTAGTTTTATTTTCAGTAAGAGATGTCTGGCCCCAAAAATAAATGCTGATATTTTAGGTAGCCATATGTACTCTAACTTAAAACTCTTGTTCATACACAGATCTGATTTTCAAAATGCAAAATTGGGAAACAGGCAAGTACTTACCTATGAAATAAAGGAAACTAGTCTATAAACAGTGTGCTGCAGAGAAACATTGCCTACTTTCTGTCTTCTTTTCTTCATAATGAAGACTTATAACTTTATTTTTCACATATCTCTATTTAAAGACTTCTGTGAGCAACCTTGTTTTGGCTCAGACTTCCCACAGGGCTCCACTGGCTACTCTAAGTCTAGTCGTTCACCAGCCAACTGCAAATGTGGATGCACTCTCTTATGTTCAAATTTATCCTGTCCCCATTAGTCTTCTTCAACACAGCTATCTGCACATTGTCCCCAGTCCCTCCTTCGTACACTAACCCTCAGGCTCTTGGGTTGGAAGCCATTTTTTCAAACTCAAGTTTTCACAAGTTATCTCTCTGAAAGGTTCAGCATACATCTTTCCTGCTCACTGAGATAACCTTCTAAGCAAGGACATATTTATTTTCCTTCTTCACACCACCATCAAGCCCCCCAAACAGCTGCTTAAGCCCACTGTGTAACTTCTGATATACGTTAGCCATTCAGCTCATAGTTCAAATATACATCAATTATCAAGCAAAGATTGCTAGAAAAATACACTCAATCTTTTTATTATGGAATGTTGCCATTTCTCTGTTGCTAGTAAAATTAATTACAACTCATTTTTTATTAGTGTTTAGTCTGCGAAAAACAGTGAAATGTTACATACTAACTGAAGATTCGAAAACAGTGCATTTTGACATAGATGAAGATGGTCATCATGAAATATCAACCAAGGATTCACAATCCCATGAAGGTAGTGTACTTTATATTACAAAACTCACCAACTGTATGTATAGTACTCAGGACATTTTAAAATGTACTATTATGTGTAATGCTGGGCCCCTCACTCCAAGGAAGACATTGGGGTGCTGAAGCGTGTCCAGAGAAGGACAATGGAGCTGGTGAAGGGTCTGGAGCACAAGTCCTATGAGGAACAGCTGAGGGAGCTGAGTGTGTTTAGCCTGGAGGGGAGGACGCTCAGGGGAGACCTTTTCATTCTCTACAGCTGCCTGAAAGGAGGGTGTAGCTGGGGGGGTTGGTCTCTTCTCCCAGGTAACAAGAGACAGGATGAGAGGAAATGGCCTCTGGTGGTGCCAGGGGAGCATTAGATCAGATACCAGTGAAAATTTCTGCACTGAAAGTGCTGCCAAGCTTTGGAACAGGCTGTCCAGGGAAGCGGTTGAGTTCACCACTCCTGCAGGGATTGAGGCGTGTGGATGTGGTGATTAGGAGCATGGTGTATTCGGCAGTGTCAGATTAGTTGTTGGGTTCAACGGTCATAAGGGTCTTTTCCAACCTAAACGATTCTACGATCCTGTTTTCTGTAGACATAACATTATNTTCTCCCAGGTAACAAGAGACAGGATGAGAGGAAATGGCCTCTGGTGGTGCCAGGGGAGCATTAGATCAGATACCAGTGAAAATTTCTGCACTGAAAGTGCTGCCAAGCTTTGGAACAGGCTGTCCAGGGAAGCGGTTGAGTTCACCCCTCCTGCAGGGATTGAGGCGTGTGGATGTGGTGATTAGGAGCATGGTGTATTCGGCAGTGTCAGATTAGTTGTTGGGTTCAACGGTCATAAGGGTCTTTTCCAACCTAAACGATTCTACGATCCTGTTTTCTGTAGACATAACATTATATTGCATCTGTATGAATATTGATAATGATACAAGAAAACTTTTATCCTGGTTTACAGTAGGTATATCATATACTTAAGTGGTAAGACTATATTGTTCACGCTCACTTGACTTAGTGGGAAGTCTAGGCATTTAGCTCTACAGAGAGAGAAAGGAAAGATAATCCTCAGGGACAAGTGCAAAATGGAGAAAATTAGAGCATGTTTTGGAATTTGTGGGGTTATTTTATTTTTCATGGAACTCTTTTGTGTCAAATGGGGCTTCTCTGTTTGACACCAAAAATGTTATCGGAACTATCATCATGGAAATACTTGTTAGAGGATACAATTTTGGTAGAGAAGAGTTAAGTAATATCAAATGCAACTATTCCAGAATAATGCAATTATTCTAGAATGATACAATTTCCAGATATGTGAAAGTAGGAAAAAACTCCAGTAAATAATATTTCTAACCAAAATAGAGGGAAAAGTTGAAATCTGTATGTTAGCCATCGAATTCCTAAAACTTTTACTCTATTGAATTGTGAACAATGGCAGCTTCACTGATAGGCTATTTAAGTGTGCTTTATATCTTTTTCTTGATAACTCCATAGAATTTTGAAGTGACTCGAACAATTAGTATTTTTAATTTATGAACACAACCAAAACCTGTATAAGTATACAATGGAAGCAGTTTGTGAACACATGCATAATCTCACAATCCTGATGTAGAAGATAGTGATATTCCTAAAAGAAAAAAAAAAAGAAAATGATGGGTAATATTGTTGTAAACACAAGCACCACAGACATATATATTCAGGATGCAGTTAAGACAACATAATATTAGGAACCACTTGTAACCTGGATGTTTGTGACTTCGACCAGAAGTGGGTGATGTTTTCCCCAGGTGGCTGGCTAGGTGATTCAGGCTGATGTTAGAAAAGCCAGAAACCACCAGCTATTGCTACCTGTTACCTTCTAATCTCCTACATTTCATATTACAGTCCTCACTTCCACTGCTAAAGCACTTCAGGCTACTCTTTAATAGCATTCTAGGCCTTACATCTGGTCATCAACCTCTAGTTTCTGAGGTGCATTCTCTTTTGAAAAAGATAATTAATCAATCAACACACTTATTAGACTCAGTGTTCAGACATCAGGATACCTGTTCACAAGTCTAACTGTTCAGCCTTCCAGGGTTAAATGACTTCAGAGACCCTCAAGAAAAGAAATCTGATGTCTGTTGCTACTACACACTCTTTCTCAGCTTATATTTTAAAACAATTCTTTAAATTGTTTGAAATGTTTTCAAATTTGAGTAATGTATCTCTCTAATTACACATATTTGTTAAATATCTTCTATTTTAGATATTGCATGGTTAAGCGTGTTCACGAGGAATGAATCAGCAGTTACTGATAAGCCTCTTGTGGGAATAAAAGGTATCATCTCTTTATTAGGGTCTGGTTTTGAAGATACAATTGAGAGTAGGAAAAGAAGGTAGTAATGTTTTATACATAGACCTGACATTAGAAGTAACAGATTGTACCAGATTTTTCACTTCGCTCAGGTTACTGGACAGTTCTAAAAATAAAAGAGCCTTTCTGTGTTCCATAAGAAGAATCTTCAAAGCCACAAAATTTGCAAATTAGGAGTAGTATCTTGGACTGAACACAAATGTATATAAAGGAATATATTGTATACAAACTAGAACATCCCATTTTTTTTTATAGAAAAGCGTGGGTGTTCTATTGCCAGAGTATGGGTTTTAACTAGCAAACATCTGTTTTAGCAGGAGAGGGAAAACAATAAAGGAATGGATATGAAGGAAGAGGAGGCACAGTTTTGGAACTTTCTCATTGTACACATAAGAAATCACTGGGAAAATCAAAGATATATTAGTTCCAGGTATAACAGTGGAAGAAAAATGCATTCTAATTCCAGCTATCAAGGGCTCCTGTAACCAATAAGAACAAATATCCATCTGGTCCAGTACCACACCTTGAAGAAAGGCCAAATAAGGATCTCTAGGGAACAGTATAAAAATATTGATATCCTCCCCAATCCCAATGCTTTGCATTTTAGGGATATTCCAAGCAAGAAGTTATTTAATTTATTAATTTTAAGGCATTTTCTTTGCATGGATTTTAAAATTGCCCCTTAGACTCTGGTAAGGTTTTACTGATCAGAGAGAATAGGTAATTTATACAAAAGCCATCAGAGGACAGAAGTATCACATATGCAATCATGGAAAAGTTCCTTACTTACCTTGCCATTCACTTGCCGCCTGATAGACCACTTGCCACATCTTTCAGAGGTGATAGAGAAAGTCGGACTCCTTTGGCATTACTCAGACTAAACAATGTCTAAGCAAGTCACAATAAACTCTGTAGATGGAGAAAGCCAAGGATAGTTAGGATGTAAGTCATGTTGATGGATGTCCCAGGTCAACTGGATGGACTCCTGCACACGTCTTTTATTATCACTCTTTCCTCCAAGTGAGAACGCTCTTGACATGCATAAGAAATCTCTCTTGCATGCTGATGTGTCTCTTAAACTCTATAACTGAAACTGGACAATTGCAGCTGAGGCAATCTAACGTGATGTCACAAAAAGTAATAAAAATGACAGAATTGTAGACCTGCAGTCTACTATATTTATCTGAATACCCATGTGAATTGAATTAAGGCTGGAGCGTTTTTCTGAATTTTTAATAAAGATTTTTATGCTTTTTTCATGCCGTAACTGTCTCAGAAAAATTCCTTCAGGAGAATAACACAAAAGCATTACAGTCAAGGCAAGTTAGAGCAACTAAAATCAGATCAAGAGCAGCTAAAATTAGGCAGGTGGGATGAATATGTTCTGCCGAATCTGGATATCCTTCAGAGGCTAAAAAATACCTTTGGTAATACAAAAAACCTGCCAAAGTCCTTAACTGCAACTATTAATGCATAATAATATAACATCTGTAAAATTTGTATTCAGTTGCTCCAGTGGTAAACATAGACATCAACTGCCACTTTCTTTTATACTTTTTGCCTGAAACAGTGTTGAGATACTTCTAAAAGCCCAAGTGGTATTATTTGAAGTAAGTCTGCAAGTCAGTCAGATAGATACAGCATCACCGAGTAGTCATTAATGTAATGGGTTTTGTTAAGTAATACTCTTGTGTGCTGTATCAGCTGGCAAAGGGTACCTTAATTTATTTACTTTTTGCTGAGGCCTTGAAGTACCAGAAGGTAACAACGAGCATTGTCAGTTTATCAGGCTGAAGAATGTCCTGTGTTCTTGATACAGTCTTACTTCCTGCAGCTGGAAAAACAGTATTAGCCCAAAAATGGAATTAATCCAATGCACCCACAATCATGATAGTTTGATCTAGAAATATGCAGAAGACAAAAGAGAAAAAATCCTACATTTTCCATAGTGGCATGTACATAGTCAGGTATATACCATAAACATGTTTATTACACATATGTGTAATATACTACTATATATGTCTTTGTAGTTCATATTACATATATTAATGTATAACTGATATTCCATACATTGACTATAAAAGTAGAGAAATCAAGTATATATATGGCAAATTTAAAGCCTCATAAAGTCATAGGCTTTAAATACTTTATACAAGAGAACAGTATCAAGAGCGATGATACATATTTCTATTCCTACGCCTACAAAAGAATGTTTTCTCTTTGTGATGCTTATTCAGCTCTGCTTCATTTTACAAAGTGATACTCATATTATTACACTATTCTTCCTGTGTAAAACAGATTCTAAAAATTTGGTGATCCTCACACAGAGATCAAAGCTTAATGAATTTGTCCTATTGTGCAAGGGTAAGAAGCATCTCTCTCTGAAGGTAAGAAGCTGTTTATTTCCTTTATAACTTGTGGATGCTCTTCCTTACTGTTGAACAATTTCCCACACAGACCTTTTCAAATTCACTTTTCTTACCACCTTCCACATTTCACAACTTCCAAGTACGTCCCTTTATTCTGTCTTGGGAAATACTCAAAGAAGGTTATTGCAAAAATCTTGAGGTTGGGTAGTTGATTATTGCCCCTAGAAGACAGTCGGGAATGCTGTGGTCCAACCTCTGTGGAGGAAGAGGGAGCTTCTTAGCCAGAAAACATGTGGGAAATAAGAGGAGAGGAAAAAGCAGGAATCTTGCTTTGGAAAGAGATGAGTTTAAGACAGAAATTATTTTCTTCCAATGAACCCACATTACAAGATAAGGAATGTGATGAAAAGAAAATACAGCTGAACATCCTGTTATAAACATTTACCATCTGCTGTCTAAGTATTCTCATTTTCTCCAGTCTTGTGAAGGTTTGTTTATGGTAGAAAGAGAAGGCAAGCATAGTCTTCCCTATCGAAGGATTAGAACCATTGCTAAAATCTGTCTGAGGAAGAATGCTATGTTGCAATTTACCCTTTAAAACAGAGCAAAAGTCCAAGAAGCTCTATTTACATGGGTATGTTGAGATAAAGAATGACCCTTCATCTAATGTCAGCCATGTACGATGGTGTAAATCAACAAATGCTTCCTCAAAAAGTCTTGGATGTTTTTCATTTGTTTTTAACTCACAGATGACTTTCCATAAAATCTATTTCCTGAATTTTTCTAGGGAAATGTATGTCATAATATGCATAAATTATATTTATAGCCTACTACTCACAGAAAGGGCTCTTCCTTTCTGTCCTTGAAATAGCAACTATTTTAAAGGGATTTTTCTGGTTCAGAGATTAACTTTTCATAAATTAATTGTTTGAAGGGTGTTCCACCAAATCAGGAGAAGAACAGAGTGTTGAGCCCTAATGTATTGTACTTCCCAATGAATTATTTTAAAATTCCAGGTCATACCAGATTATGTTTCTTGACATAACTGAAAGCAGTTCTTACCTGAAGATGAGGTAAGACATACTTGGTGTCTACCAAATATGTAAAGATCTTGGAAAGATCATGGACTTTTCTTTTTCCAGCACAACACAAATAATTTTCTTAATCTGAACAGGAATTCTGGTATGGAAGATGACAAGGTTTCTTATCTGGAATAAAGTTTTGGTGTCCTGGTACAACATGGTTCAGTCAGGGCTGCATTACAAAATAGAATCCGGGAATGAAACAGTTTGAAGGACTGACTTGAGTATTTGCTTTCAACCCAATTCATTTTGCATTGCAAATGGAAAAGGAGAAATATATTAATGGAAGTTTTTCAAGCACTTATCCACTTATTCATTTTGGATCATTTGAATATAATAATTAATGAAATTTTAAAAAAATATTACTTTCTTTAGAATTAATGCCACATTTGATGGGTTCAAAAAGCAAAATATGAAGAAAAAATTACCAAATTAAATTGCAAAGTTAACAAATCTGTGTGATTGTAAACACAGGTCTTAAAAGCATCCTGTTCAGAACCAGATTATCCTTCCGTGGAAAGATGCAGTATGAAAACATGCAACCATGAAGATACTGACTTTAAACAGGTATACAATCACAATCAAACTAAAAAAACCTATGTGTGAGACTGTGTATGCAAACATAGGTGTGTAAAAAGGGCAGCTAAATTCATCCTGTTACTCATTAAGAGACAAATTGCTTACTTTCCATTCAGCTGAATTTTAGTATTTTCCTCAGAAAAATGAAAATAAGAATTTTCCCCTTGACTTGTATTTATGAGTACATCCTTCAATCTCCAGGCAAAATATCTGACTTTCAATTAAAACATGAAAGGTGGAAAGGTGGAAATATGTTTCCTGTATTACTATGGTTATGCAAAATGAAAGGAGATACAAACTAGAGTTTATCTGGTACAAATTCTTAGGCAAGACCTAGAAAATCTGGATGACTATATTAGCAGATCTAGAAGGATCAGATTAAAGTTAATCAGATACAAAAGTTATGACATTTTAAGAAATAATGAATTCATCAGTCATAACCTCCTGGGAAGTAATAAAGCCCTGTTTTATTTTCATACTGAATTACATATAATCAGATGATTATAAATCAGGAGTAATGCATTGCGGACAGAAATACAGATAGCTGGGTGGTGTCTTAACATGTTTTTGTGATGAAAGTTTGATGTTGTTGTCTCTTCTCTAGGCAGAAATGATGAAACATAGTACGTACATGACGGAAATTAGTTGCTCTTTAGGATACCTTAAATAGACATTATAATCTAGAGAAAACGCAAAACTAAGGAAATGTAACTAAGAATAATTTTTATTTGGGTTGTAGCCCTGTGGGTTTATTATTCAACTGAAAAGACAATCTTTCCAATTTCAGTAAGCAAAATTAGAGCTATCTGGGGTCAGATAGTTTCAAAACTTCACAATAGCAACTGTGAAATCCTGAAAACCTGAAATTCCCAGCCTAGTATTTCTAATATTACTAATCTTTCTTCTAAATCAGAAAGTATTGAATTACCAGTTCTGGTAAATTGAAGTCGTTATGAAATGGTTTTCCAAAGGTATGAGCTACACTACCAATAATTAATGAGCAAAAGTCCTGCATTCTGGGCCTGGAAAATCTAAGTGGGTCCTTCAGTTTAAGTTCTGCTGAGTTACTCACTTGCCACTAATATTCCTTGGCTCTACACAAAAGGAGAAAGCAACAAAGCTTAGGAAATTTTTAAGGCAACTTTTAGTCCCCTCCTTGAATGCTGTAAGCTATCACAGTCATATTGTATTCTTGTAAATTGTATTTCATACTACCTGCCTTTTCTGTGGAGCTGTTCACAGGGAAAGACTTTGTGTCTTGATGCCTGCAAGTTTTGGGAGACATCTGGAAAGAGCTGTAACAGTTGCCTGTAGAGACCTATTTATCACTTTGGGTTTTTAAACATAATAAATTGAAAAATTCTTTCTGGAAACCCATTCATTACCTAACAACATAGATAGTGATCTGCTGATTGTAGTTTCTTACTGATACCCTCACTTACAAGAAAAAATAGTACTCATTTGTACGAGGAGAAATCAGAAGCCTGCACTTGAACCATGTCCAACTGGGCAAAGAGGCAAAATCATAAACAACTCTGAATCATGAGATTCTCAGTAAACCTTCTAAAATGAGTGCACTGATCAGTAAATAATTCCCAGTGTGATGAATAAAGCCTGTATTGTCCTTAGGATGAGGAAGTGTGGGAGTAGTGCAGTGAGATGGACAAAAACTTCTCATGGATAATGACAAAGCTATGCAGGGCTGCAATGTGATATTTCACCTCCTAGCTTTGAATAATAAATCTTAAAGACAGGCATTTTCCTTTTTTTTTGTTTGAAGACTGCCAGTAGAATTACCAGAAATGTGAGAATTAGCAGAACTTGTTATACCAGGAAGAATTGCATATAGTGTTGTAAACGTTCGTTTCTGTAACCAACGCTGTGGACACATGGTTCACAATCAATATTAATTAAAACATCTTTTATTAAATTTAATGAAGATTTATTAATTAGATCATTATGACAATAAAATAATAAAAACTTGTTACAGCAAGTAATAGCTTATAATAACATCTGATTCTGATAGGAGATTATGTCAGAAAGGTAACATAGGTAACAACCAATATTTATTGCAATGCTATCCCAGTAAGAGTGTAAAACTGTTTGCACTGTAGATACAACTATGGCCTCACATAGCACACACAGTTGCAGCATCTCAGCCAGAGCAGCAGTGGAGAAGCTAACCCCAGCAGTCCATCCAGGAGCATTTACTTATAACTGTGATTATTTTAACTCTATAATAGAGCATGCTTATCATAATTAATAATATCATAGAAGCAGCTGAGTTAACCATACAACAGGATGCACTAAGGACTAAAGAACAGTATTTCCCTTTAGCTTCTCCACTGAAAAGGTTTTCACAGTTCCCCCACCCCTTACATATAATTCTCCCAGTAGACAACACAGTCTTCATTTTACGATTTTCATTCATTATGTGTAAATTTTTACTATTTCTCTTTTTTACTCTTCCAGAAGCACAGGAATTAGTGAGTATATATTGGTTATCAAAGAAGTACACATCTTCTTCAGCACATATCTATAGTATCTCACTTTAGTGTAATTTCTATTCTGGTCCAACCATAATATTTTACTACTCTTGACCCATTACTACCCTCAGACTTTAGCATATGTACACTTATCCCACTCAGCTTTTCTTAAGTACTAGTAGTACTCAGTTTTCCTTCAGTTTCAAGTCTTTCTGAATTAACACATTTGCTTAAAAAATTACTAAAAGATAGAATCCAACCATTTCAATCACTAAATCTGGCTGCTTCTCCTCAAGTTGTTCCTTGCTGTATAATGCAAGGTTATGAGGTGATTGCATCTGGACAGCATTTTCCCAAAATTTTGACTGAAACACCCCATCCTGGGTGGACTGGGACCTGAAAGACTGCAGCTGTAAAAGTTCTATTAAGAGCTGTAACAGTTTTTATTCTACAGTCCTCTCTATTTTACTGAGTAGTTTGATGAAGCTAAATAAAAGAGAGATTACACCAGAGGCTAGCTATGCAGTCATGAAAGATCTTATTATGAGACTTACTCTTTATTCCAGTTAAATAGGCCAAAATAAACCCTAACCAGGTAAAATCTGGCATGTGAGGCCCACCAAAATACCTTGGTTCAGAACTTTTGACCTTGTAAGTAGTGACAATGCCATATTTACTGTGCTTGGCGGCTGGCTCTGGGGGCACAGTCCTTTTTGGCACCCAGCATGCAGATTCAGGGATCCTTTTTTTGCTCCAAAAGTTGATTAATATATTGGAGAGCCAAGGAGTGATCAGCGAAGCCTCACTCGCCCTTCAGTAGTCACGTATGGCCAGTGTGGAAGTCTGATGGAGGGTGAGAATGGCCTGCTCTGGGCTGACCAATCTCACACCACCACTGAGGGCTGCAGTATCAGGGATCCTACAGCTTCAGTATGAATAGGAAGCAAATGTGCCAGAGTGAACGCTACAACTGATGTTGCCAAAGCATTTTTCTTGATCCCTTTGGCAGCAGTGTGCAGGCCAAAGTTTGCTTTCAGTGGAGGGATGTCCAATACACCTGGAGCTGACTGACCCAGGGCTGGAAGCACAGCCCTACAGTTTGTCAGGACAGGATCAGCTGTGGTAAATAAAAGCACTGAGATGTGTTGGCTCCAGCCAGCATCCAAGCCCCTGCCCCAGATATGCACTCAAACCCACTCCCTGCCAGTGGACAGGGGAAAGAATAGCAAGAGCAAAAGCAAGAAAACTTTTGAGTCAAGAAAAAGATTCAAAAGTATGACATATGAAGGTCAGAAAAAACCACAACTGATGCAAAAGCACTTACTCATCTCCTCTCAGAAGCAGACCAATGCCCAGCCAGTCTCTGAGCAGTAGTCTTCTTGGAAGCAAACACCCATCCACTCAATCCCACATTCTCCAACCTCTACACCAGACTTTATGACATTATATGGCATAGAGTGGTCAAAGGGAGAGCTGTTCCAGCTGTTCCAGCTGTGTCCCTTCCCAGCCTCTTGCCCACACCAGGCTACTCACTGAGGCTGAGTGGGAAGAAAGATAAGCTCATAAGGTTGTGAATGCACTGCTCAGCAAAGGCCAAAACACTGGTGTGTCATCAACCCTGTTTCAGCCAGAAATCACATAATTAATTTGTAATACCTTCCAAGATCCATAGCTTATCTGATGCAATTCAGGTGGCAGGTCAGTTTTACTAGTTTGCTTATCATCATTGTATGACTCATGCCTCTTTGATCACATGCTCATTTCTTTGTTTCATCTGAGGCAAAATGCTGATTGCAGCATGCCCTGTATTCCTTTGTGTAACATGTTATAACAACACAAGATGTTCTGTTTCAGCTGGCCTTCATATCTATTCTTTTGCTTCCTAGTTTAGAGTGCTCAGTTGAACTAAGCCTGGAGTTATGCTCACTGTACCATATTCAATCTGACTTTACATAATTCTGAGTGTATTTATTTTAAAACTTGGGTGCTACTCTCTCACATCTCTTTCTGTAATTCCCACCATGACATATTTTTCTTAACCTGTCAAGACAGTATTTGTAGCATTTTTCTGACACGAGCATACACGTGCTATTTCAAGTGCATTGTCAATCACCTGTGGGACATGAGTAAGGGTGTAATTTTGGTCATTAAATGTGAAACCTAAGATGCAAATTGGTTCTCCATTTAACGCAATGGAAAACAAATGGTCAAACTGTAACTAAAAAACATTCGTTTCTTCTTGGAACTTGCAAATGACCTCTACTGCTCCTGTAGAAGCATAGGAGGAACTTTATCTGGCAGTAGTCCACTACTTTCTCCAGGTTTTCTCATCATCCTTCTTTACAGGTCGTAATAGAAGATTATCTCTGTCATGATTTCTTGCAAAACATTTTGTTCTTCAAAGACCTGCTGCACCTCCCAGCCCTAAGAGTGTTTCATTATGCTTCTAGTCCCAGTTCCCCTTTCTTCTCCCAGTCACATACTGTCATTCTCCAAATCATTTTCCTCTTATAGTTTTTCATCTAATTTTCCATCATTTCATGCAGATACAGCAGGTATTTTTTAATTTCTGGATCTCATGCTTTTGCAAGCATGCAGTTTTGGCTTTACATTTACCAAATCCCATTGGAGTCTCCCTTGCTCTAGTATGAAATTCTTTATCATACATATGAATCTCTCTCCTTGCTTATGCAGGTTTTCTTTCACCAAACTCTCTTATTCCATTTATGTTTTCTTATTACCATTCTGAGTCCCTAGAAGGTATTTCTTTCCTAAAGACAAATTTTCTTCAACTTTCGTAATAGTATTTTTTAAAACAGACTTTTTGGATTGAAGGTGCAGATACACTGTTGTTACATTGGCTCGATCAGAACGGAATGTTTTAGCTGCTTCCCATTATAGCTTTGCTGATATAGAAGGTGTGTCCTCAAGTTTCTTTCAGGTGCTCTACAATAACTGCAGGACATTTTCTTTTCATCCCCTGTTGTCATATGGGCTGAGAGGACACATTGCTCCTTCCATGGAGCAACTGTTATTGCCAACACTGTAATTTGCATAGCTGGCACCCTTTAACATGCTCCTGGTTTTCCTCAAGCATTTGGTTTCCTTTTAGAGGTCCCCTTAAGCAATGATAATACACCAGATTGGTCAGAGTTATAGAATTGTCTTGTGAGTAGGATGAGAGTGTTCAAAGAGGTCACTCAAAAGGAAAGTTGAAATAATTTGATTATGATATGTTCAGTCTTTCCCAAAAGATACTATAAGTTCCCTGCTCTCTGACAAGGAAGTTGAGCTGGGGGAAATCTCAACCTTCTATTAATTAAGGTCTTACAATTAGTAGCAGATAACTATTCACACAGTCTTCTCAGTTACTCCTTCACTCTGTGCACACTGTTGGGAGCAGGGGCTCACACCCACACTCCAGGGGATTCCAAGCAGCCGTGCAGTCACACCCAGGGGCCCTCCTTTCAGCAGCTGTGTTCACATACACTGCCCTGTAATCTTTGTCCAGCTATAGCAGCTGCTGCTGCCTTGGATGTGGTGTGGGTTACCTGATGTGGTAGGTGATGGAGTTATGCTTGAGACCATAGGCAAGTTCAGCAGCTCCGTGGTACCCCAAGCTTACCAGTTTATGAAGATTTCGGCACATACTCTTCCTGTCTCTGGCATGATGTTTTCTTGTAACTATTTCTCCATCCCCACTCTGAGGTGCCTAGTGAGCCCAAATGCATACACGCACACACATAAAGGAGCTCCTTGGACAATAGCTATTCCTCCAGAGATAGATCTTTAAAAAAAAGTGCATTAGAAACTGGAGATGTAAAAAAAAGCCACAGGTAACAGAACAGTTGTTTAAGAGTAATTTCTACTGTAACATTCTAATTTTACTTCAAAAAAGACAAGAAAAACTCTGGATAGACATTTCATTGCTAGTGGCAGTTGACAGGGTAGGCCTAAAGTAAGAAAAGAACCAGATGAAAAACCTAAATTATCATGATGACACTGGGAAAACTGTGCTGGTGTTTGTGTGAAGCAAAGGAATGCATCTATGAGTCTGGTATTACTCAGTCCTTTGAGGGAGATGGGTATCATTTTATTCATAGTTATCACAGAATGTATTCCAAAATGATTAGTTGTTGTCTAAGATTTATTTAAAAATTGATAGATATGAGTCACTCAAAAAAAGCATAACAAGCATAAAATATAACAAGCCAACAACATACGTGAATTTTTGTCACATTAAATGTTATTAAAAGTTTTTAGAAACATAATATGTTCTTCACTTTGTGTATTTTCATAGCTGAGTGAAGATAATAACTTTTTCATCATGCATTACCAAGGAGATTCAGTGCAGTTCCAATGCTATGAAGATACAAGTTACTATCTGTGTGTGAATGACGACTCACTTGATATTCGCAAGCTGGAAAACAAAGAACCCAACGAGGACAAAAATTTTTACTTCAGGGTGTCATATTTACAGGAAAAGTAACTTGTCTGCCTTTCAGTGGCCTAAGTGCACATATAACACCCAAGAAGAAGAGGATGGTTGAGATCAACTAATTTCTGGTTTGGCTAAATTCTTGCATTTTCGTAATTTCTAAGTCACCAACATCTTTTATTTCTGTATTTTCAATAGCAAAAGAGGAAGGCTAAGTTTGAAAAACATAGTAGCTGATCAGTCTCTGTGTCTTACCTACACAATTATGTTTTTAAGGATTCAAAATATTCTGGAATGGGAAAAATATACAGGGGATATGTCAAAGATGGGAAAAATAAGGGTCATATATGAAAATGATCATAAAAAGTGCAATTAGTTCTCCATGTGGTAAACATTTTAGTTTTAAAAAAATGTCTCTTATAAGCTCACATGAACTTGACAAGAAAACACTTAGAAGTTGTTAAATGCATATGTGCATATTCTGACTGACTGCCTTTGAGAAAGGAGTGGGAAAGGTGTCTTGGGTCTAACTGAAAATAAGGGAAGATGCTGAAAGTTAGAAGATCTCTCTGCACCTGTAGCTCCAAGTCAGTCCATATGCTCCATTATGCAATTTCAGCATCTATCCAGCATGGCAGCTCTCTAAGAAAATGTACATGGAGCATCAGACGTACAATGTGCAGGCAGTGGGAGGGAGGCACATTGAACTGATGGGTCGTAAGAGATGCCTGTGAACACCAGCAGAAAATTGCTCTGACATATTGGCTTCCACTTCTGAATCATAGAGAGAAATGCAATCGTGTGTTCAATTTCAAAGCAGAGTGCAGAACAGCATCAGAAAAATAACAGTGTTCAAAATTGATGAATAAAATAAACACTAGGTGCTTATGTGGGTTACACTGGAGGAGCAGTAAGAGTACCCTTGAACAAGAGGCTCTGCCAGTGTTAAATGGAAGATCTTAACACTTAAATGTCCATAGACCATACCCTGCAAAGCACAATGCACTTGAAATACAAGAGAAAACAAACCAAAAGTCATCAGGATCACTAGGTGTCAAAGATTTGTTTCTTCACTGCTGCACATGCAGTTCCCCTGTGATTTAGTGGCAATTTCTGTGATGCAAGTAATTTGGGACTGTATGAGTATAAACGATAGACATGGTGCACCTATGCCAAGAGGCTGTTGCTTAGTTGCAGCAAAACAACCTACAAGATACACAAAATTTACAGGAATTGTTCCATTTAAATATAATAAACAATGCACACCTGAAATAGGAATCCTAATGTCAGTCAGTCAGTCAGTCAGTCACACCAATGCACATTGCAATAAGATAATTATCTGTTGTAGACCAAACTCCAAAGGTCTGTGAGACCTTAAAAAACTTTCACAGCTTGCCTGTTGCATTCTTCAAGTAGCAAA
The DNA here is from genome assembly GCA_013397565.1 of Ptilonorhynchus violaceus. Classification (NCBI taxonomy): domain Eukaryota; kingdom Metazoa; phylum Chordata; class Aves; order Passeriformes; family Ptilonorhynchidae; genus Ptilonorhynchus; species Ptilonorhynchus violaceus. The sequence continues at coordinate 78,175 of VZRJ01003900.1, forward strand.
AATCATTATGTTGGTCATAATGCTGACTGAAGAGAGCTTTTAAGTGTTTTCTAAATATTACTTACAACTTCTGGACCTGCCAAGAGTTCAATGAAGTTAGTGTGAAGAAAAAACCCTCTAGATATTAATTTCAGCATATATTACACTATAATCAAATTATTTTAGCACTACCTATGATGTTGCACAACAAATAGATTAAATTATGTAATAGGTACATTAATTTCACTATCTGATACACTAACACTTCATAGTCATACATTTATTATTGATAGAATAATCACCTTGTTAAATTACAGATTGTGCTAGATGGCAAGTTGATGAAAAGATGCCAAGTCATCATAAAGCTTGTACAAAGCATATTAATGAAATCAGCATTGCTGATATCACCACAAAAGTAACATTTACCTCAGTGAAATTTGAATCTATTTTATAGTTAAATTACGATTATATGCAGAATTTTGTACTTTTACCATCTGTCATCTTAATTTTTTTTAACAACTCAAGGGAAAAAAGCCCTTGAGGAAAACAGCAGTGGTAATTTTGTAAAATTTCAGATATGAGATCTAAGATACTAGTATAATTTGTCTTTTTCTCTCAAAAAAAATCATAAACTCAGACAGCTTTTAACTCTAAATGTACATAGTAAAGCAAATTAAAAAATTCTTTATCCTAATCTTTGCTGGAGTCTTATTTTGATCACAAAAGCCCTTCAAACTGACATTTTCAAATTGCCACTAATCTAACGGGTTTGTGAGTGGCAGGTAAGTTTTTAATACGTGAAATGAAAATCATATAGAAATTTTATTTTAAAGTAAAAAATGAAAGCCAGTTAGTTTTTAGAAAAATATAGTTTCTAACACTTTACAATTAAAAAAAATCCAAAGTGTCTAACAGTTGAATATGAAATATAATAACTATTTTGCTGTCAAACCCAACAATGATATTATTTAATTTTTATTTAGCAGATGTGATAATTATTAAAATAATACTACTGATATTTTGCTCTTGTATTTCTGCCCTTCAAAAGCAATGCCTTAAATAAAATACTGCATTTTGTTTGCTGTAAACCAATATAATGCAAGTACTCTTCTCATATAACTTCTAGTATTTTGACCATATTTGTGACTTTCTACAATAAAACCTGTGTGAATAACTACAATAACTGTAAAGTAGATCCTTCTCTGTGTTACCTACCATCTTCATTATAGGGAGCCGAAGGAACTAGACATTGGAATTAGAAATTGTTAGTCTACTGAATGTTTCTACAGTCTAAACAAATTATTACAATCTTGCATTGGTACAATTGCAATACTGCTAAAATTTTTAAGTAATCTAAATAATGCAGTCAAGGATCCAAATAATTCTGTTAAGGGTCTTCAGTAACACAACACCTCAGTAGATGGACTCATTTATGCCTCCTCCCTGGTGTTAAGTTCTCACCCCTGCAGTCACCCACAGTCTGATGTCAAGGTCCTTTTTTCTCAGACAGGATGATGTGGTCAGGCTGCCATTACAGCAGATATAATAACACATGCGTATCTTTTAGTTCACAACCAATTTAAACAGCAGAATACTCTGCCTTGAGTGTTGCCACTTTTAGATACACAAGGCATGAATTTTGAAGGTGTGTATAAACAGACATTGTTTTAGTGTCATCTTTGTTTTGATTCTGCTTGTCTATAATTTGTTTAACCAGAGAAATCATAGTTTGTGTGCTTTAAATGCGACTCCTCATATTTCCTGTTTATACAAAGAGACTGCAGAAGAGCAGATTCTCTACGAGCCCCTCTCTTCATTGCTTCTGGCAAATTACGGGGACTAACTGGTGCCCAGAAACAAGAAACTGTGGCTGCACAGCTCCTTGAAGTCGTCCATCTCTAGCACCATCTCGTGGACTGCAGTAAAAGGCTATCCACATTTTATTACATCAGCAAGCTATAAAAGTTCTCATCAGCTGAAAACGAAAAATATATTTCTTTTTCCAAACCTTGATATGAATTTCCAGATCACATAGAGCCTAGATTTCCTGTGTCTGGAATGACTAAAGTGCAGACAACCAGGTCAAGGAAAGAAAACTTTGGCCTCTATTTGGCATTTGCAAGGCTGTGTCTGCATGTGATGGTGTGGCCCCTCTACCTCCATTTCTGCTCGAGCAACGGCCACCAGTGAAGTTTGTGGTGGCTGTGTCTGCCTGGCAGATAAATAGTTCAGGGCCATAACCCTTGCTCGGTAGCTAAGGGCTGTACATCTTGTTCAGCAGGCAAGGGCTAGTTGAGCATGTGCCAACCCCAAACACGGAGGGTGTAAGTCAACCATCCACCTCCATAAACAAAGGACAGCCCGGGCCAGCTGATCTCTCCCATGGGACAGCAGGCTGCAGCCAGGATCTCCCCTCGAGCAGGGACACCTCTCAAGGTTACTCCTTAGGGCTGAGAGATTCCTTGCTGTAATAGATCCTTGGTAAGTGATCAATAGAATACTAAATGAATCTTACCTAAGTGATATGAAGGATTGATTTTGCCCATGTAATCATTTGGGCAAAAACCATTGACCAAGTCTGGGATAGAGTCTGGATCCAGCTGCATGTAAGCTCCCCTCATGAAAGAAGTTAAGAAAGAAACAAGGTTCTTTGTGAACCTCATGACTCAACAGCAGGGTCTCCTCGACAGTTCTGCCTGGCTCTGTCCTCTATGTGGTAAACAATCAAGAATCTGATTAACCCACTGTCACATGTGCTATGAAACTTTGTTAAATCACTGTTTTATACGAAAAAACATATTGCTACATCTCTCTTACACGTGAAGTGCATCAATCCATCCATGACATGGCAGTACTGAGTTCAGTTTTGGGCTTTCCAACACATACTGGAACAAGGCTGAGCAGAGGCACAAGGAAGTGAGGAGGATGGAGCATTTGAGGAGGAAGAGCTAGGATAGCAGTTTTTGTTTAGACTGGAGGTTAGAAGGTTGACTCTTCACCTGCCTACAGGGGGATTGTAGAGAAGATGGAACGAAACTTGCCTTAGAGGTGCACAGCAGAAGGACAATAGGCAGAAGTCACAAGTTTTACATTTTGATTGCCTGTAAAAAAAAATTACAAGGATAGACAAGAGTTGCAGCAGGTTTTGTGATTACAAAGTGTTCATCTTCAGAGTTTTTCAAAAGTCAATAGAACAGGGCTCTGTGCTACCTCACCTAACGCTGAAGATAAGTCCGCTTTGAACAGGTGGTTTGACAGAATGATCTCCAGCAGCTCTTTCCAACATAAACTGTATTGTGATCCCATGATTCAAAGGAAGCTTCTGTGTCTTGAAACTTAAGAGTATTTAATCCAAAGAGCAAAAGAATTCAATACAAATTACATGAACACACAAACAACATAGAAGAAAACAAAATAAATCCTGTTGATCTCACCTCAAAGCACAAAGTTTTCATGATTACATACAGGTTTGAGGCCAGGAGAAAACACATTCAGAGTCAGAAAAAATGTCATCACAAGTGAAAGATCCCCTCTTGATTCCTGAAAACTCAAATCAAAACATATAGGCTATTTCAGAGCAGAAAATTGTACAAGGAGAACAAGAGTTCATTTGGAAAATAGAAAGCAATTACAATATGATTAACAGGAATGTTTAAAAGTTAGTGTCATTTTACCTGACTGTTTCTGATGTAGTTCTTGCAACAATAATCTTCTCAATATTTGAATGATCTCAGCAAGAACAGTTCATTATAATGAACTCAAGTAAATTCTGTAAGGATCCACTCCACTCTCCACCGTAACATTAAAAATAATGAATAAACTACAGTTCTGTTAAAGAAGCCAGAATGTACATTAGGTATTATAACAATGTTACAAACTAAGAGATCCGATAGACCTATGTAGAGCTAAAACAAAGGCTTCTTGAATGGAAGGGAACAAAGGCTGCTTGGTTTAGGAAAACAAAGACCTGTTTAGTCAAGGCAAGGGGAAGGTAACATTGTTTCTTAAAAGTAGCAAGCAATAGTATGTAGAAAAATCCCTTACGTGCAAACAAACTTTTTTGTTAGGTAAAAGTTACTGTATATGCTAGGCCGCATGATCAGAAATTCTATTGGTTAACAAATGCGTGATAACTTCTCTTATTGGTGTACGAACACGTGATCATGTATCCTATTGGTTAGTTAAGTGCGTGATATTGTGAAATAGAATGAAGTAATTGGTAAAAATATTATAAAAAGCTGTAAGCTCCTTTAATAAAGGTCTCTAGTTTCTGGATGCTCTTATCTTGGCTGGAGTCCGTGTTGCAGTACACCGCAGACCTAGGTACAAGTGTTGCCTAAATTTCACAAGTTACAAAAATTACTATCAGAAACATTAATTTCCTGTAATAAATGTATTTTTCTCTTATATACATTGAAGTTGAGTCTGAAGACAGGCATGATATTTTCTGAAACCTTAAGACTACTTTGTTAGGCACTATACTAGCAAACCTGACATTTTCACTACTTTCTCATAAAAATATTTACGAAGAGAAAGCCACTAGATTTTCAGTATTCTAATGAAATTGTCGGTGTAGCAGGTTTCAGGCCTAACTGTTGTCAAAACAAGTAATGGAAGCAATTAGCAGACACTGATAGGGAGAAACTAAAATGTTGTTTAATATATCTTTGCTGCCAGTTTATTGGCAAAGGGATTCTAAGGCGTCTTACAGAGACTAAATATGAGAGGTGCATGAAAAAAATGGGACAAGGAAGTCGAGAAAAAGGACTGAAATTGGAGAGAAAAACCAGTAAAGAATTTTTTCCTAATATCTAATCTAAACCTACTGTTTTTCAGTTTGAAACCATTCCCTGTTGTCCTGTCACTCCACGCTCTTATAAAAAAATATCTCTCCAGCTTTTTTGTAGGTTCTGTTCAGGTACTGGAAGTTTGCAATTAGGTCACCACAAAGCCTTCTCTTTTCCTGGCTGAACAATCTCAGTTCTCTCAGCTTCCTTGTAGGAGAGGTGCTCCAGCCCTCTGATCATCTTGGTGGCCTACCCTGGACTTGCTCCAACAATTCCATGTCCTTCCTGTGCTGGGAACCCCAGAGCTGGATGCAGCACTGCAGGTGGGGTCTCACCAGAGGAGATGGGCACTATCCCCTCCCTCGTCCTGCTGGCCACACTGCTTTGGATGCAGCCCAGGACACATTTGGCTTTCTGGGCTGTGAGTGCACAGTGTTGGGTCATGTCCAGCCTCTCATACAGCAGCACCCCCAAGTCAGACTCAGCAGACCAACTCTAATCTGTTCATCCCCAGCCTGTATCGATACTGGGGGTTGCCCTGACCCAGCTGCAGCACCTTGCACTTGATCTTGTGTTGTGGTTTAAGCCCAGTCAGCAGCCAAGCCCCATGCAGCCTCTTGCTACTCCCCCAGCAGTGGGATCAGAGAGAGAATGGGAAGGGTAAAACTAGAGAACTCATGGGTTGAAATAAAGACAATATAATAGGGCAAGCAAAAGCTGCACACACAAGCAAAGCAAAACAAGGAATTAATTCACTGCTTCCCACAGGCAGGCAGGTGTTAAGCCATCTCCAGGAGAGCAGGACCCCATCACGCATAACGGTGACTTGGGAAGACAAACATCATCGTTACACATGTTCCCCTCCTGCTCCTTCTTCTCCACCTCACTTTATATACTGACATGATGCCTTATGGTCTGGAATACGCCTTTGGTCGGTTTGGGTCACCTGTCCTGACTGTGTCTCCTTCCAATTTATCATATATCCCCAGGCTCCTCACCAGTGTACCAGTACAAAAAGCAGAAAAGGCTTTGGCTCTGTGCAAGCCCTGCTCAGCAATAACAAAACCATCTCCATATTATCAACCCTGTGTTCAGTACAAACCAAAAATACAACTCCAAACCAGCCACTGTGAAGGTTAACTCCATCCCAGCCAAATCCAGCACACTTTGTTAAACGACATGAGATTCCCATGGATCCACTTCTTGAGCTTGTCCAGGGCCTTCTGGATGACATCCCATCCTTCAGGCATGTCAGCTGTGTCCATATCACTCAGTTTGGTATCATCTGCAAATCTGCTGAGGGTGCACTTGATCCCTTTGCCTATATAATTAATGAAGACAATCAATAACACTGGTTCCAGCATGGACCCCTGAGGGACACCACTTGTCACTGATGTCCATTATGACTCCGAGCCATTGACCACTACCCTCTAGATGCCACCATCCAACCAATTTCTTATCCATCCAACAATCCACTCAACAAATCTCTCTCTCTCCAATATAGAAAGAGGATGTTGTGGGGGACCGTGTCAAAGGCTTTACAGATGTCCAGATAAATGACATCTGTAGCCCTTCCCTTGCCCACTGATGCAGTCACTTCATCACAGAAAGCCACTGAGTTGGTCAGGTAGGACCTGCCCTTGGTGCAGCTGTGTTGGCTGTCCCAAATCACCTCCCGGTTCTCCATGTGCCTTAGCGCAGCTTCTAGGAGGATCTGTTTC
>VZRJ01003903.1:0-21605 GCA_013397565.1 Ptilonorhynchus violaceus
CTATAATAATAGAAGCGTAAACGCACACAGAACTGGTTTTTGTACCTTTCACCCTTTTCACCCTGATATAACTTACACTTGCTGGACCCACTTGCAGGATTGGGCCCAAACCCTGCACAAGCGGTGGGTCCTGGCCGAGGGAATACCCCTGAGAAAGCTTTGCTTTCTCCGAATCCTTTAATAAATTTTTCCTTTTTACCCTCTTATTCGGCCTCAGCCTTTACTTTTCAAATATATAAGGCAACAGAATGAGTAGATACAACAAAAAACATTTTACCTAAAACTGAAAAGGTCTCAAAAGGAGGGCTGGCTACTTTAACTTAAGTTTGCCTACATGATGCTAAGAATCCTCATCAGTATTGTTAAGGTACCAGATAATTAAATAAGATAATTTTATCAAATAAGTTGTATTAGTGATTGGCACATTTTTAATGTGTTCTAAGTTTCTTTTCACAGACTGTTATTGTCAGTTTGATGAAAGGATCACCAAAACTTTCTATGGCAGAGAACACAAAAGAATACCAAATGGATAGTTCCTCCTTTTGAAGCAGGTCCCAGTGGGACTGCATTTTCTCCTTCTAGGGGTGTTTCATGGAAAAATCAAGCAGCAACAGGACTGAAGAATTGCTTTTCTTCACTGTATCAAGTGTTTATATGTTTTTATCTTGCCAAGTTTTAAGACATCTATGTTCATATATTTTATATAAGTCTGTTTCAAGAAGATTTTAAAATATTTGTATTTTCTCTTTGGTTGCCACAGTTGGTGGAGAAGATTTCTCCCTAAATTTGCCATAGGCAAATTTATATATCTCTTCCTATCTCCTCAGAGCTAACATAAAATTACTGCACTGAGTGAGGAAAGCACATGTAGTAACGGTAGGCAATGTGTAAAGCATGATTGTGCAGAAGAAGGGCACGTTGAACTGTTGGTGGCCCCCGAAAGGAGGGAGAAAAGGGGTTGACGGAGGAGCAGAGACGGCAGCTGGAAAGCTGTCTCCAGCTGTAGACAAAGAAGGCATAAGTGCTTAACCTGGCAAAAGAGAAGAAGAAGGATTTCGGGTTTGAGAGCCATTGAAGGGTTTGGTAAAGTTTGAAATGTATTTGGTCTGAACCCAGGACCTTAACTGAAACAATATGCTGAGGAGGTTGGAACCTCTTGAGTTTTGTTATATCTTTGACCCCCACCCCTGAGGCAATCCAGATTATTATGTAGTAGAGTTTTTACTGAATGTAATTTTCTCACAGTGCCCACTGAGAGGAAAAATCCTCTTTCTCTGGATATGGGTTCTGGGGATCCCTCTGAAACCTGGCTGGTGGGAGGGATAAGGGTGGTAATCTGGGACATGTATATTTGTTTGAGCTATAACAATTTTTGGACCTGTAAGATTATGGATCCCAAAAGGCAAGGCAGCCTAACTACTGAAAATTGGCCAATCCTTGGAGTATGTATTTTTTTGACAAGGAGCACAATGCACTGCCATATTAATGAGCAGTAGAGAATCTTAAATTAAAGTCACTGTGCTATTTTGGAGCTCAGTTTACAAGTCCAGGAAGTATGAAAAATAGTTTTATAAAATTGTCTAATGTTTGAACTGTTAGTAGTAAAGAATATGTAAAATACTAGACCTCACCAAAGAAGAGTGCTGTCTCAACAAACACAAGGGAAATCACCAACCAATCTGCTGAACTCTTTGGTCACTGCCACTGAAAAACTGGTTTCATGAACTCTACCCCCATGGATCCTGGTTTGCATCACACCTTGCCTGGAATTTTAGTAATTCATGGGATGGGGAACAGTAACTTTCATAGAGCAAAATTTTTATATCAACAAGACTCAGACTTTTGTTTATTGAAATAGCAATTGTTGTATGATTTCCTGTATACTTTCCTTTTCCTTCCTTTCTTCTCTCTCTGCTAGATTAGGATCCCCCTGCTGCCATGAGAGGAAAAGTACCATTACTGTGATCCCAGTCAATGTCTCGAGCCACGGGGAAGAGTGAGAGACTGGAAGGATTGCTGGCTCAAAATATTTCAGGTGCTTGTATGTGGGGGAAGGGGCAGATCAGGTCTTGCTCTGGTGAGGTGATGCCCTGCTCCGCTCACCCCACACCCCTACAGTGGCCGCCAGTGCATGGCACACCAGAAGCAATGCTCCACACCCCACCTCTGGAGCCCCTAACCCAGCTTCTAAGTGGCCAGATGACTGGAAGTCCCACCTGGGGGGAAAGGGCCCAGGAGAGCCAAAGCGTATTTTACCCAGGACATGTGGTGAGCAAATGTCTTGACCCTACCTCCTCTTGGAATTTCTATCAGCTGAATATCGCTGGAACCAGGAGTGGTAGCTATGCTTGTTCTTTTCTATATCTTTTCTGTCTTTCTCTCTTTCTCTTTATTCTTCTAATTCCCTCATCTCAGATTTTTGAGTAATTTCATTGGAGTTTGTTACTTGCCAGTAAAGTTTTTTGGTTTTTTGACCTCTTGAGAATATCTTGTCTGTATTTCTTCGGTTCATCTAACTCAGAGTACATGAAAAGCCGTAAGCCCTTTTAAGTGTCTCATTGAGTGAGGTTTTTGGGACCTTACACTTGTACATCCTGAAATCTTGGAAGTTTTTAGCCTGTAGAGATACTAGGCAGTGCAGGAGTTCCAAGCCTCAGGCCTGTAAACATGACAGTATTTCAAATAGAACAGTGTTCTCGGCAATAGATACAGAAGTCTTCTTAAATTGAATAGTATTTTCTGATTAACACATTTTTTAAGCTTCATCATAGAAACATCAGAGGAGATTTTTCTTACAGAAGATGAATGTTGAAAAAGGACATTGGTATATGTCATTGGCTGCCTATTTGGTTGGAGAGGTAGATAAGATTACTTCAATACAAGATGACATCTGGATTGTTGGCTGATAGTTTAAATCATATGGACCAAGCCTTTAACTTCTGGATCACAAAATCACAAGCTGAACAGTTTATGAAAGAGGTTGCTAAATACACACAGGTTGGCTGATTCCTGTTCATGTACTTTTAATTTTTATTAATAAGAAATATCTGCTATATTTGTTTGAACGTTCATATATATATGAATGTTTTCTGAGGCATAATTATGGCATTCTGTTTTTAGAAAATCTGTAGGCCATTCCTTTTTTTCACACAATTTATTTTACTAAATACGTACTAGATTATATTATTTAATGAGATTAGAATGCATTAGTTAAGCTTACAGAATTTGTTCCAGTCACATACTAATTTTTGTATTTATTCTATTTAAAACTTTAGAAAATTTCAGTTAGAAGGGACCAACGATTATCATCTAATTCAACTGCCAGATTAGGTGCCTCTTATAGTCTGAATACAGAAATCAGCACCTTTGAGTCCAATTATCTCATTCAAAAGTAGAGGCCTGGGACAGATACTTCAAAGGTGCAATTCCCACAGTCTTTTTCTTGCTGCCTGCTGCAAAGAGAATTTCAGATCACTTTACTGAGAAAGATTTCTGTGCTGTGGTTTTCTGAAATGCAGTGAAATGAATCCACCTCTGGGTGCCTGTTCCCTTCTCTACCCCACACGACACTCAGAGCACGCCCACTGCCAGCAGAATGGGTGTGCAAATGGGGGATATCCTGGGGATAGCTGGCCAGTGTGGAGCACTGCTAATATGATGCCAAAATTCTGGTAGGGAGAAAGGTTCTCGTGTCTCATTTTGCAAGCTGAGCTTCCTATCCCCTTTCGAATCCATTCACAGTCTGATCCTCTGTCAACATCACTTAATTTCCATGATGGGAATTCTGAAGTCCTTTCAAAGGAGCTTTGCCTGAAATAGAACAGGTCTGGCTTGCAGTGCACCATTGCCCTGCAGGCCTTAGGAAATCGCTTTTTTTGTCCTTACCCAGCTACTGTCTGAAAACCACATGTGAAAGACTGAAGCTTTGCGAGCTGTGATAGTGCCCCGAAGAGAAGGCAGTTAGAGACAAAATAATGAGAATTATTGTGGTGTTGGCAGGTCAGGTATCAGGCGGGTGAAAAAAAGAACCTTAAGCCATCTGTAAATAGCTTAGATGACAACCAGGGAGGTGAAGGTGCAAAGAAAGGAAAAGAGAAAAACATCAAAAGAATCAGAAGACTGTGTACAGAAGTTGAAAGTAGCAAGAAAGAAAAGTAATTGGATAAAATACCAAAAAAGTACAGCAAGGCTTCTCCTGGTTCTGGATGGTACATTGGGGGCTGCTGGCAGCAGCTTTGGGTGCCTGTTCCAAGGCAACCAAACAACCCAGGGTTGTTTTTCCCCAACCCTGCCAAGTCCAGGCAGCCTTTTTGATTGTGTTCTCCCACAGGGTGCACAATTATCATAAGGCTTTGATTAGTTTCTTCTTAAAAAGAAGAGAATGATGTCAAGTTTGTTGTAGAAGTTTTCTCTGGGGAACACAAAATTCATTTGCAATTCAGTTCGAAAATGTAGTGTGCCATTGCTTGAAAATCTCCCAAGAGAGATTTGTCATACTTCACTGAATACTCCTGCCAGTGTGCAAAGACTTCATTAAAAATACAAAAAACTTTTTATTTTAAATGGATTAATCAGATGTCTAAGTGCTTGCAAGCATAGACCCTACTGCTCTTAGGATCACCTGTCAGCAGGAAAATATCATATCTAAAGAATCACATTCCCATATGAAGTGAATGCCATACATTTTAAAGCAGTTAGTTTGTTTGCTCACGTGGAGCCAGAAGAAATGTGCAAACTGTGACCAATTAGACTTCATTTAATCAGGGTGGAGATAAAAGAGCTATGTGTTAATGTAAAAACAAGTGTAACAGAGGTCAGTATCACTGGGTTTTGGAGTGTGTTTGGGTGTTTGGGTGCCAGCCAGGACCCACACAGAAGATGGCCTTTGACATGTCGTGCCGGTCTGAGTGCCCCAGAGCTGGACATCCCATTGTGATGTCACAGGTACTGTCACCTAGCAGTGAATTGTGATGTCACTAGGGCTGGACTGCGACTTCACGTCCTTTGCGGCTTTCACTCAGGCACAGAGAGAACCTAACCTGACTCAGTCTGGTTCAGGTCTAATTTCCTGCCATGTGTGTCCGTGAGATCTGGAGGGTTAAGCACGGAGACAGCAAGGGACCAAGTGGTTTCTCCATTTTGTTGCCATGTGTGAAAGCCTTTGGTAGTGGCAGCAATGGGGAGCAGCTTCTCAGGACTCCTTGAATTGCCATGGAGAACAGGCAGGGCCATGGGGAGAGACTGGAGCTGCCCCATCTGCCATGATGAGCAAGAGGGTGTTGCTTATGTGATACCCTGTGGCCATGAATTCTGCATGGGCTGCATCCTGCGTTGGGCAGAGAAGAAACCAGAGTGTCCACTCTGCAGAAGACCGATAGAGTCTGTCAGGTTTTCTCTGCAGGAACAAAAATATCTGGAGTGTGTCATCACACCCCAGGGAGAATCACCAGAGACCAGCAGCCAAGCAGAAAGGTCTCTTGGCCTCCTGGACGGAAACAGCTGCCAGCGCCCTGCAGCGATTCCTCTGCAAGGGACACTCTCCCCAGCTGAGTATGGGGCTGCAGGGACAGAGGTTGTGGGTTGCCTCCAGCCCAGAGTCTGGGCAGAACTTTTCCAAAAAGAAGAGCATGTCCTTGACCCCATGCTGCCCTGGCTGCGCCAGAGGCTGGAGGCAATATATGGGTCCCGGTGGTGGCTGGCAGTGAGAGCAGAGAACAGCATCTTGTATGCCCTGTGTCTCTGTGGTCCAGATGGGGAGGTCATGGTCCAGATTCTGCAGCCTCTCCTTGAGGAATATACAGAACAGCTGGTCGATGGCGTAATCAACTTCATTGTGGGCCAGTGCAGCGAGGAGGCCCAGAGGCTTCTGCGCTCCCACGCTGCTGGGAAGGAGGACAACAGCCCTGAGGCCAGTTCCTGCTCCACCAGCTCCACCAGCTCCCAGGGAGGGACTCCCACCTGGCAGCCAACCCCTGCCAGCAGCCTGGCAGGCTCTGACATGGAGGACCAGCCCAGCACATCAGAAGCTGCCCTCTGTGCCCTCCGCATCCTCCAGCCATCTGTGCCCATTGCTACACAGCAGAAAGAGCAGGGGGAGGTGGTGGCGGCAAGTTCCTCTGCCCAGGGCAGCAGACACAGTCCCACTGCTCCTTGTCAGGGCTGGGAACACTCACACAGGGGGCCCGACCACCCCACAGAAAGGACAGCCCCCAGCCCCCAGCACTTTCTGTGGAGTACAGATAGGCCCACAGAGAGAGAGTGGCGCTGTCCCATCTGCCATGATGCTCACGAGGATGCTGCTTATGCGATGCCCTGTGGCCACCAGTTCTGTCTGGGATGCATCATGCATTGGACAGACAGGAAACCAGCATGCCCAGTCTGCAGCAGAACGATTTTGATTGTCAGGTTTTCTGTGCGTGAAGACGATGATTATCTACAGTGTCTTGTCACGCCCTCCGGAGAGTTGCCAGAGACCCACAGCCAGGCAGGAAGGTCTCCCAGCCACTTGGCTGAAAACAGCCCCCATTGCCCGGTGCCATCCCTGCCATCTTCTCCACAGAGGGCAATGTCCCCAGCTGAGCAGGGGGCTATGAGGCCAGAGGCTGTGGGGGGCCTTCTGCCCAAGGCATGGGCAGAACTTTTCCAAGGTCAAAAGCATCTCCTAGACCCCATGCTGCCCTGGCTGTGTCAAAGACTGGAAGCAATATATGGGTCCCAGTGGTGGCTGGCAAGGAATGCAGAGGGCTGCATCCTGCAGGCCCTGTGCCTCTGTGGTCTGGATGGGAAGGTGTTGTTCCAGATGCTGCAGCCTGACCTCGAGGGATATACAGCACCACTGGTCTATGGCCTTATTAATGTCATTGTGTACGGATGCAGCATGGAGGCCCAGAGGCTACTGCGATCCCATACTGCTGGGGAGAAGGACAACAACCCTGCAGCCAACTCCACTAGCTCCCAGGGGAAAAATCCTGCCTCCCCTACAGCCCCTGCAAGCAGTCCTACAGGCGCTGATATGGAAGACCAAGCCAGTACCTCCCAAACTGCCTTCTGCAGAGATACTGGATGTCCCCCATCCATGGTGCAGCCCCAGGAGAAGCTGAGGGAGGTGAAAAAGGCAGATTCTTCTGCCCAGTGCAGGAAGTACAGACCCTCTGCTTCCATCCAAGGCAAGAACTTCTCACGTGGGATGTCCCAGCGCTCCCGGAAGAGGAGGGCCTCCGGCCCCCAGAACTCTCCCAGTCCTGCAAGAGGCCGCTCCAGTGCTGGCATGATCAAGGCTCCAGAAAGTCTTTATTCAAAAGAAAGGAAATAAATGGTTATTTCCCTGACACAGTCACTGGGTACTGCTTTGTCACCCTTCACCTGGGGCCTGTCCCTGATCCCACCACCCTCCATAGTCCAAGGACCCATTGAGCCCCAGGGCCCTGTCAGCAATACCTTCTCTTGCAGGAAATCCTACTGTAGCCAGCACAGTGGAAGAGGTTCTGAATGAAAAGGGAGCAGTGCATCTACACAGGACAATGTGCCAAATAAAGGCTGCTGGTGCCTATGCACAGATGGAATGAGCATGCTGCTCCCTGAAATGCCTTTCTCTGTGGCCAAGGGCACAGAAAGGACCACCCTGCGGTCCCCTGGTTGAAGGGGTGTCTGGGCAAACAGGTTGATGGATGGCTCCTGCCTGCCAGTCATGACAGGCCATATGACAGAGAGAAGAGTGTCCCTTCCAGGGTACAGGGCACTGGGGCTTCAGAGCACAGCTTCTCTGAATCCAAACACCATTTTGTAGGGATAACCAGAGTTCTGTGGCTGGTCACAGCTCTCAGAACAGATTGGCTCTGGTAAAGAAAACAGTGGCCTTGATGTTGCTTGTAAAGCTACGCTTGCATGAAGAAATGGGCTTCATGGAGACACTCCTTAGCTGAGCCCTTGGCTGACTCTCAAAGTCAGGAAGTGTCTGGCTGATGGAGTGATCTTTCCTCCCTTCCTTCCTCCTTCTTTCTCCCCTTCCCTCTCTCTCCCTTTCCCCTCTCCCTTCCTTCCTGTCTCCCTTCCTCCCTGTCTCCCTTCCTCCCTCTCTTTTCCACTTTCTCTTCCTCGTCTCTCTTTTGCTTCTCTTTCTCACTGAAGAGAACAATTGATAGGACAGCACATCCCACGCATCTTGGTCTTCATGGAGTAGTAAGAAGGTTGTCCCTTGTACCTTACTCTGGAGGGACAACTATAGCTCCTTCCTGTGTCTATGAGATCAGGCTCCATTGCTGGTGTTTTTGAGGAGCACCAATAAAAAGCTGTCCAGGAGCTGACCAGCTTCCAGAAGCATGGCAGACATGGTAAGCGGAGAGGGACCTGGCACTGCAGGCAGGTGCCGGCGGCAGTGGATGGGAAGGTGTTGTGGTTTAACTCAGTTAGCAACCAAGCACCATGCAGTCACTCTCTCACTCCCCTACCAGGGGCAGGGGAGAGAGAACTGGAAGAGAAAAAGTTACAAGACTTGGGTTGAGGTAAAGACAGCTTAATAGGTAAAGCAAAAGCTGTGCACGGAAGGAAAACAAAACTAGGAATTCGATCACTGCTTCTCATGGGCACACAGGTGTTCAGCCATTCCCAGGAAAGCAGGACTCCATCATGCACAATGTTACCTTGGGAAGACAAACAAAACAACTCTGCATGTCCTCCCAGTCCTCCTTCCTCCCCCTACTTTATATGCTGAGCATGATGCCATTTTGCAGTTACTGAACCAAAATGTATCCATTCCATCTTAGTTTCCTCTGGGTACCTGGGTATTCCTGATCACCCAGAGCTGTTCTTCCTGTGCATTGCCACGCAACAACAAAATATTCTCCAGCAAACCTGCCTGCCAGCTACTCAGAGCATTGTCCAAACACTTCTTAAACTCAGACCGGCTTGGTGTCATAACCACTTCCCTGGAGAGCCTGTTCCAGTGCCCAACCACCCTCTGGGTGTAGAAACTTCTCCTGATAGCCAACCTAAACCTCCCCTAGCACAACTTCATGCAAACTCCTTTGGTCTTGTCACTGTTCACCACAGAGAAGAGATCAGTGCCTGCCCTTCCACTTTGCCCGTGAGGAAGCTGTAGACTGCTGTGGTTTCCAGTGTTTCTTCTTTTGCTTCTTCTTATTAGGAGGCCTCATTGTGTCCATCACTTTTCCTTCACAGACTGTGTCCACACTTAGACTTCTCATCCTTTTTTCCTTTTTCTCACACTTTATCTCACTGCTAGCTAGAATGCCTGAAAGGCTGTATTCACCTGTGTAGCAGTCACTGAATTATGATCATTTTCTCAAGGTCATTTTCTCTCACTAGACTCGTGAGCTCCTCAACTGTGCTCTCCATAGCAAGTTTTGTATTTCCTTTATCCAGCAGATTTTTCACTTTTCATCCTGTTCTTTTCTCCAGAAGTGGTCCTTGATTTGTTACTTTATCAGTTTTTTGACCTGCTTTTTTTTGTCAGAGCAGTAGCATCTGCCGTGGTGTCCCCTCTGGCGCTACAGACCTCTCCATTCAGTAAAGGATTGCATTCTGTACAATAGACTGCCATGAACTGTGAACAGTATCCCGAACCCTCCTCCTGCAGAAGGACTAACCGTCATCTTCAACAATCTGACAAAAAGCAGAACCCCTCCAGTGTTTACTTGGTTTACTGTCTGTTTTATGATATTGATTGCTATCTCTGCTTCTTTATCTCCTTTTGCGATGTCCTTTACTGCACAATCATGATCAGCTTACTTCTCTGAATGTAGTGCTCTTGTGACTTAAAGTGCCTCTCTGGCTCTTTGGAGAGAACACAGAATCACAGCATGGCTGAGGTTAGAAGGGATTTGGCATTGGTGCAAGAGGATCAGGTCAGGAAATATTTAAGCAAACTGGAAATAATGAAGTCCATGGGCCCCGCTGGGATGCACACACCAAGCATTGATGGAGTTGGGAGGTGTAACTGTGAGCCCCTCTCAGCAATCTTTGACCAATTGCTGCAACTCTGGGAAGTGTCCAAAAACTGGAGAAAGCAAATGTCACTCCTCTCTTCAAGATGGGAAAGAAGATCCCTTTCCTACCTTTTCCTGTTATTTTCGATGTTTCAAACTATTTCTTTTCCTTGCAGAATAAAGAACAGAATTCCGTCCAAGCAAGAAGCTCTTTGGATGAGATTTGCAAGGTTTTTCAGGTGATGCAATAAACAATATCCCATTTTCTTCTGTGAAAGATAAAGGCATATGATTTTGGTGAAAGTTAGACAACATTTTGACCTGTTCTGCTGTAAGAGTATTCTGTTCCTGGTTGAAACTCAGTAAAGAGAGCTGTGAAAATATTTTTGATGTATTGGTCTGGAGCAGGAATAATATTTTTTGACAATGAATATGTAGAAGGGTTATGTGTGTTATGTACAACCTCAAAATTAGTTAGCATGAATCCAATACTAGATACCTGTTATGTAAGTGTTGATGTAATTTAATGCAGTGCCCTTTATTCTTGATAGTTTTGTTATCGGTATGTTTTTACAGACCAAAGCTTTTATGAGGTAACCTTTATTTAGAGGAGATACTTTCATTTTTCTGTTCTGTATACTCATCTAAGTCCTTACATCCACAATTGCAGCATTTATGAAACAGCCCATTGATTTTGTGTATGGCACTTCTGAAATTATTTGTTTTGCCTTAAAGTAGCCACAGCTGATGGTAATTTGAAGAGCTGGGACTATATTTGGGATGTATTAGCTGTGTTGTATGTCAGAGGGGAGAGAGTCATGTTTCTAGGTTTAACTTGTAAACATGAAAATGAAATTATTCTGATGGTGCCTTCTAACATTCCAAGTTTGTATTATTTTGTGTGCATTAGTAAAAGATGACAAATACCTCTCAGTAAAAACATTTTGGCACTTTGGTGTTCATGCCATTACATGGGTAAATGGATGGGAATATCCAAGAAAAGTTCACTGTAGCTTGCTAGTACATAGTAAAGAGCTCATATATACTGTAGCAAAACTAAATAGTCCTAAAGTAACCTTAAATTTTAAATACACTAACTTGAACTATAAAAAACAGAGTTCCAAAGAGAACTTCAGAAAGAACAAAGGTAAGGGTTTTACAGCTTCTACAGGTGATATGTCAGAATCAGATACTCAAATCGTATTGCACTGAAATGCTGCTGCCTTGCATTTTATTAAACAGAGACTAATGAAAAGGGATGATCATGTCACCTCAGTTGTTCAGCAGTTTCAGTTATGAAAACAACAGCTCCAGTTAGATAACAGATTTGTCCTGAGTGATATTCTGTAAATTTTGGGGAGACCTCACCTTGATGCTGATCTCCTGTGCGCCATCAGGATATAACACATGTACTTTCGTTCCTCATTTGTGTGTGTGTAGCACAAATGATATATTCACTTCAGCAGTATTAATGGATAAAATGGATCCATGGTAGTCATGGGAAAAGAGGCAGATAAATATGTAAAGGTTAAGTTCCCTTAGTTAGATAAAGAACTTTCACCTGCCACTAAATCCAGCTGTGGGTTTAAAATCTGAGTATTAAGTTAAAGAAGGGACTTATTCCTTGTAGTTCATATCATTGTGTAAATAGTAGGTTGTTAGAAGAATAACCTAAATGAAAGGTTTTCTTTGCCTTCTTATATTTCAGTGAGAACATTATACATGTCATGCAAATAGATGAGAAATTAATAATTCAACAGAATGCAACTGAAAGATGATTTATGTATATTTGCATTTCTTCTTTATTTATAAAGAAGAAATTTATAAAACAGGCAAGCTGTACACTCATCAGGGCTAGAATGAGTAACCAAGAATGCCTGCTTGTCTTTTAGATCAGTTATTCATTTTTCAAAAAATACTCCACACCCTATATTTGGCTTAAGGCACAAAAGTGGAATGGAGCTTGCTAGTTTAGGTGACTGGGTTGCCTTCCTAATAAACAAATTTTCTTTTAGTGCTTCTATTTATAAAACCTTTCCTGTTCATTACATTTTTTTCCCTAATTTATAGCATTATCAGTAGCAATATAATAAGTAGAGAACTTAGAAAAAATTTAAATCATCCTCTTTATCCTGATGGAATTATTACTTTGTTTTCTGATTGGAGAATCACTTTTGGTCGAAGAGGAAGGGATGTCACCTCTCAAATGTGAAGCGACAGCAATACCCGAAACAAGGAAACCATATTTGGTATTTCAGAAGAGTAGGAGATACAAGGTGGCAAAGATGCTTTCATCTGTCTTTTCCATATTCAGAGGAAAAAACTACTGCAAAAGTAAGAAGAGAGAAAAGAATGTCAGCTGCTAATAGCTAGGTTTGCTAAAGTGAGACTTAGGGTAGCCTCTAATTCATGCTTGGATATAATAACAGTATAAAAACAGTAATAAAAGTTTGTGGTAACCTGGATTGCAGCTGTGTACATCTATTAGATAAATAGCACATGCTTCAATAAAGATCTACTACATGTATCTAATAAAATTAGATACCTCTAGCTGCAGTAGGTTTGTGTGCTGTCACACACAGCAAGCAAGGTAAATAGCCCCCCATTTGTTGCCTTGTACAAAAGCCAAATTTCCTCTTCATTTGGAATTATACACAGTCGTGTGGTTATCTTTTGTATTTCTCAAAGGTTACTAAACCGTCCTGCAGCCTCTCAGCTACTGCTTTACTTATTTGTGTATATGCATGTGATTCCTTCTGCTGTTTTTTCATCCATTCTTTTTCTCTCATCTCCTTTATTCCCATTATGAGTGAGAAATATGTGTGTGAACTCCTTTCTGACCTGGAAAGTTCTTCCATTTCTCTTTGCTACCCTGTCTCCCCTTCCACCTCTCTATAATGCTTTCCACTTTCCTGCTATTGAATATTCAACATTTTATACACTCAGGTTCTGTAAATTTAGTTTCTATCTGCTCCCTGTTTTGGGGAGTATGAATTTTTAACATTTAAAAACTGTGGTTTATAAGAATTTGATACTTATTATGCTGCAATACTATCTGCACTCAGCTAAATTGGGATCCATAATGCTGTTGGCTGTCCATGTTTAGGTAACAATTCATAGGTCCAAAATCATTTGAGGAGAAATGATGAGGTGAGGGGATATGAAAATAATTTGTTTAATTGTATTATATACAGCATAATGTAATTAATTAGATGTTGACTACGTAATACTGACTGTGCGACTAACTACCTATGCCTGCATCAAGAATGTCCTGGGAAATGAAAATAATGTAACATATTTGCCTGTATGTTCAGTAATTGCTAAAAATCTTGTTCAATATACATGTTAAGTTGCTATTCATATAGTTACACATCTCTGTTCTTGCTTCTTTTTATCTGTATTCTAATTTTGACAGACATTGTCTCTCTTTCTCTCTGACCAGCTCATGATAGGGGGTGGAATTTTCTTTGCTGCAACCTTTGACAGCTGCCTTTTATCCTTCTGCTCCACATTGTCAGGAGGAATCTGAGCTCACCTTTCTCTTATCACCAGAGCCGAACGCAGCAAAGCCTTCTGCCCCTCCACCCCACCATTAGATTTCTCTGATAAGAAACCAGCCTTTCTCTTGTATATGAGCACCACTTCAAAGGCCATGAATGCCAGCTCTCTAACCATCTAAAAGTTTCCCAAATTTTAAAGGACATTTTTCCTTTTACAATGCGTAAAACCTGAACTAATTTTTTTCTAATTTGTTTCTTTTTTGTTTGTTTGTATGATTGTTTGTTTTAATAAGATACTGTAAAAAAATCACATCTGCCAGAATGTTCAACCTACACCTTCATCAGAACTATGCAGACTTTTTTTCTGACATAAATGATGTTGTAAGAGACAATGAATACTTGAGTCCTGCTGTTGTCCCTTTGAGGAATAATACCTAGATACGTAAATGTCATTTCTATTCATATATACAGTTTTTTATACTCTGAAATTGAACTTCTAGATTCTTCTCTAACTGTTCATGAAGGGTAAAAAGCAATTACTTTCTTACAAGCTGTATTGCTTCAAATGTCTAGTTTAGAATAGGTGACCGTGAATTCTTGATGACTGCTAAACTACATCAAAATGGAGTTCTGGACTTTATCTGAGCCCCAGAGATTCCTTATCAGCAAAAGTGTAAGTGCTTGATGCTTTCATGGAGATATTACACATAGATTTGTTAGAGAAGTAAGTAGTACAGATGAGATTTGCATTCAATGTTAAATTTGTCAAATATTTTACTAAAAGCTACTTCTAAGAAAATACTTGCTTGAATAGGTACATTTGTATTTTTTCTTAAATGGAAAAATAAACCAGGGCCTCTCACGAATTCTATTTTCTGTGTCCAAGCTAGTCTCTCTCCATATTTATGGGAGAGTCTTAATCCCACATTCGTGGAGACAAAAGTAATGTCCTGCAGTGATCTAGTCTATTCCATGATCCACTGCTTATGCCAAAAAATTCCCTTTTTTGGGAATTTTCCTTTCTGCCCTCCTTTCCCTCCCAGGCCGGTATGTGAGCCCGGCTGAGATGCTGGTGGGGGTGGGGCCAGGAGTTGCTCTCTCACTCTTCTGGTTCTGGGGGCCAGGAGGTTGCTCCCTCTTTTCTGGTTCCAGGATTGGAGCATGGGGGCTGCGTGTGACGAGAGCCAAGACCGGAGCCGCTCCCCACCTGGCCCCTGCCCTGCAGCATGGTTCCCGTGCTGGGCAGCATGGTTTCTCTGCATGGCTGACTTGGTTTTTGGCCCAGCAAAAAAACTTTTCTTTTTCCCTGGGTTGGAGAAGCTGGAACAGCATCCTTTGACTACTGGGAGCTGAACTGAACAGGTTGCTGCTCCAAAACCGGCAGGAATGGGATTGCTGGGAGCAGAGCTGCTCCACCCAGCTCCAAGCCCTGGGGAGCCAAGCCGGGGAGAGAAAGCACACCGAAAGGCTCCAGCCCAGCTGTTTTCACCTGCCGTGACTGCTGGCGGAGAAAAGTTGACACCAAGTAGCCACTGAATTTTTCTCTGCTGCACAACTGCTCCGTGGGGGGGTCTGCTGCCCTCCTCGTGGAAAGCCAGCGCCATTTTGGACCACATGCTGGGAAAGATGTATTCCTCCTGCACTGCCCCCACTCTCTGGACATTATTTTGGTTTTTGTTTGTGTGTGTGTGTGTGGGGAAGTGGTTTCTGACATTTTAGTGCTTAACAGTTTTTTACTTTTTTTCCCTTGCCTTGTGGATGGGCATTCTGTTTGTTAATAAACCGTTTAATTTTTTTTTCACTTTCGTCTATTAGTATTCATTCCCTATTGGTGGAAAGGGGATTGTTGGAACCCTTTTGGAGAGAAGGACTCAGTCCAGAGAGTTCTTTCTTAAATTCTTCTCAAAACTGAGACATGTAGAAATACCACAAAATATTCCTAGCATTAGGTTTAAGCTTGTGCAGTTTAAACCACATTAAACTGATATGTAAATTTGACAGGTTTTAAGTGCTTATCAAAAATAGCTTGTTCATGAGATACCAAAGCACTTGTCAATTTTTTACATTTGAATCAAACTCTTGTAGGGTGTAGCAAAAAAAAGTATGTTGGTCTGTGTTGATGGTAAAGTTTATAGTTGAAGGATAAAAAGTGTCAAGAATCTTTAATACCCAGTGAAGGCAAAAACTGGGGAATTCACCATATTTATGATGTGTATATATTAACTCCAACTGCTTCTGTCTTTCATTCTTCAGTAGTTTATGTGTAGTTATCATTAAAGCCATCTTGCTGCTTTTCATTACACAGAATATATACATTATGGTATAGCAGGTTTTTCACTCCTGTTTGGTGCTGTGTTCCTCCCTTACAGTATCAAGTGAACAGTCTTGCTGCAAAATCTCTTTTCAAGCTGCTCTTTACAACCAAAGCATCTTTAGATTATGCTACTGCCTTCAAATGCTGTGTTAGCAAAACCAGTGAGTGTAGATCTTGCACTTAGCTGTGAAGTAATTGTTTGTTCATTGGTTTTTGGTTTGGGGTTTTTTATCAGTAGACATAATGATACATTTTTTGTAACCCCAAATGTCAATACTATCCATCCTTTTGCCTAACTAAAACCCCAGATATGGTCTTTACATATGGTGGGTAAATAAATATGCTTCTAGTCACACAGCCACATGGCGAAGATTGAAGTTCTCCTGCCAGGTTTATGTTTGGAGGAATGGGTTAAAGATCGGAAGACTGTTGAAGAGGATTGTAAATCACTCAAGTGACCTTGCAGTTGGAAATAACTCTTGATAAGCCCCTGTGAACCACAGGCCAGTGATCCTCTAGCATGGACCATCTCTGCTTGTGTGCATCTACTCAGGTGCTGCTGTGGGGATCCCCTCGTTAGCAAGGTAACGGCAATAAATTTATTCTTTTTGTTCTAACTGCAAGTTTCTGGTTGTTCTGGCTGCCTGCCTGCCTGAGTCAACTCACACAGTTTGAAGCAACACCAAGAACATCTTTAAAACTCAAGTAATTTATGGAATTAAATAAGTATCTGTCCCGGCAGAAGTGAGGCACATGTCATGCTTTATAAATGCATGAGTCAGGATCCTCATGTTACAGTATTTTAAATCCTTCTTCTCCTTTTTTACTGCACAGATTTCAGCTATTTGTGTATGTTGAATTCATCATGTTATTTGCCATGTGCTGCGTCCCTCTGTGGGAACGTGGGGAGTTCTTTTAAAACGGATCGTCCAAATTAAGTCAACCGAGACAAATACTATAACTGAGAACCATTTATTGGAAACAAAAAGTGTGTACTAAAAAGTAACGGAAAGAACAGAAAACGAGGAAGGAAAAGTAAAAGGAATGGGGGAGTGAGAGAGAGAGAGGGGGGCGAGAGGGAGGAAAAGTCGGTGTTACCGCCAGAGCCTTCGGGGTGCGCTGTTGCGGTCCAGCCGGCAGGTGGAGCCTGCGCTCCCCGCCGGGGGAGCCTGCGCAGCTCCGGAGAGGCGCGGCTGTCAGGGCGCAGCTCCCACGGCGACGGGCGGCCGGAGACGACGGGAGTGGACGCTCGGGCAGGAGGGTGCAGCGCCCTGGACGGGCTCATGGCAGGATCTTGGCGGCGGGCTGGACTGGCGAAGCAGTTGGAAGCAGGTGATTCAGCCGGGGCGAGGCAGGCAGGGGCGAGGAGGCAGGCAAGGTGTCGGGCAGGAACACAGAGAGGCAGGACAGGTGAAGGCTGGAGCAGGCGAGGGAGGTGGCAGGGCAGGACGCAGGCTTGAGCACGAGGCTCGGGGGTTAGTAAGCGTCCGGCCAAGGGTCCAGCAGCGTCCAGCAAAAGACCCAAAAATCAAAAAGGACAAAAAGGGGAGAGAGAGAGCCCCTGAGCTTCTGCCACCGTTACTCTTACACCTCCTGGCTCCTCCCAGGGGCTGCTCACTGACAGGGAGCCATTGGCCCAGTCCAACGTTCCATCGCAGGCCATTGGGGGAGATCTTTTGCCACCCGATTGGAGGACCCTTCTGGAGGGCACGGTGTCCTCCCTGGTCTCCTACTGACTGCCAAGTCCATGGGAGACATGAAATGGCTGCCAGGCGAAGTCTCCCTAGAGACAGAGCCTGCCTCCATCTTCTCCCAGTTACCTCTTGCATGAAGCACAGCCCCTCCCCCACATAGCTTTCAAAATCGAATGTGGAGACAGATTGAAATGGAACTGGTTCCTCACACCATGCCGCCTCATGAAGTCCTGGCACAATTCTTCTGGCAAACCACTTCCTTACTAGCCTGTCTAACTTAGCATCGTCAGCAAAGTTGCTCATCTCACTCTTAACCAGGTTCCTTTTTTTTTCCACAGGGTTACGTTTAGAAATGTACTGGATAGCCCAGGCCAGCACTAATCTCTGCAAAACTGTACTAGCAAATTTCCTGCATTGCAGAAGTTAACCATTAACTCATACTGCCCTGTCCCATTTCCTATCTGTTAATTATTTATCAAACTTTATTCTTAAGTTCTTATTTTAAGCTTAAGGCTTCTTTTAAGGCTTAAGGTTTCTTTTAAAAGAAGTCCCCTTTAGGGGACTTGGTGAGAAGCCTTTTGGAAATCCTGATGCCCGAAAAGATAGGCCAAAGATAAAACCTGATAGACTGGTGTCTATTGAGCAGGTATTTGTTTATTACAGCGCCGGTGGTGAGGGGGATATTTCCACCTAACTCACCCACCTTTGTCATGTGTTGTGGCTTATTTATACAGTAGGTACTGCTGAATATCATTATGTCATTACAACATCATCACATACGTGCCGGAAATAATTTACGTATTTTTAGGGCATGGCTATAAATAGTTCTCTTTCACTGCGCTTGCGCCTCACCAGTTTAGGGGTCTTGGGGGTCTTCACTGATGAAGGCTCAAGGTCTTCCTCGCATCTGAACTTTTCAACTTTGCCTTCAGAGCATGCGCAGTTCTGGTGAAATAGTCCTTTCTGGATCCAGCCGGTCTGAATTCTCTCACTTTGTGGATAATTGGCTTTATCTCTGCCAGCTTTTCATCAGTATGCCCTGTAGCTTTCTAGTGTAGCTATACTTGACTAATTTATAGCTTTACTTGTCTATCTTGAAACTATCCACCTGGTGAGTTTCTGCTTATTTAAGCACTAAGCAACTAATTAATTACATACCGACTATTACATTGTATAGAAAGTTATGATATAGGTAGAAAAAGCTAATTCAGGTTATATAGGTATATTCAAGTTATATAGGTATATTCAGGTTATATCGGTATATTTAGGTTATATAGGCATCAATCCCATAGACTATACTAATTAGATCCTCATTGTTTACTAATCCCTTTAAAGTCGTATCGACTCAAAAGGCTTTAAAAGCTTTTTCCCCACTATAGTAAACAAAGCCAAAGTTTGAGCACATTTTAAAAAATATGTAAGATGAGGCAAGTAGCAGGTGATTACTGTGATTTGGTTTGTAATCCAAAAACCACTGTTCAGACATCTGGGCCACTAAGCTATGCTAATTACTTTAGTAATAGTAATAAAACGCTTTGTGTCTTAAATAAGGCTTTACCATCTGGATTAATTAATTTTTCAAGGCATGTAATGATAACTGTAATAAATACATACCTTATGGACAGTAGGGATTTATTATTATTTGGAGACAAGCTGTAAATATGTTATGAAAGGTGATAAACACTTGAAATATATACAAATTGTTTCAGCATCCAAACTAATGCAAACATAAACAGGACCACTTAACTAAACATGAATTCTTTATTTTCCAGCATCTTGAATTCTAAGTGCATTGTGATCTACCCAATATGGTATTGGTGATTATTTTTTTTAGGTCAGATTTTGAAGATTTAACTGAGAATAAAATTGTTAGCCAAGGTCAACCCACCTCACTAGTCTAGGCCAAAATGTTTAGAGCTTTACGAATCAATTGTAGACTTCTTCATGCCATTTAATTTTGTCTGCAGCATACATTTAAATACTGCTAAATCTTTTGTATCTGTATTAATAAGTTTGGTGTACATAATTTCAAGCTTTATTCTGTGGATTCTCACTGGGTTCTCATTTAGGTTATGTAGTGTTGAGTTCTGAGCACAAATACCTGTAATTGGAAGATGTGCAAATGAAACATAATATTGAGGGTAGTGATGTAAGAAAATAATGTGTATGGCTTGCACTAATGATGTTCAATAGAAATTATTACTGCCAGAAAATCTGAACTCTGATAAGCATCATGAAGGAGGGAGACTTGTGTAGTGTGTGGGAAGTCTTTTTTGGTGGTGGTGGGTTTTTTCCCATGGTAATTTCCCATCGCTACCATAATTTTACAGGTTAAAGTTTGAAACACTTCTTGATTACGATCCTGGCATGCCAGACTTAATGGTTACTTACCCAGAACCCTGCTGATGTGGATGCTATGGAAATGATTGTGCAGGTGGAGAAAAGCAAAATGAATGCAGATGAATGGGATGGATTCCCTCTTACTCTCAGACAGTGCAGTGGAAACAACGGCCTTGCACTCAGCCTTTGCACACTGCAGCCCAAGCAATCATGAAGGAAGATGAATTAAAACCAAAGAAATAGGAGATTGACTGAATACAACGAAATATCATTCACTACCTCACCAGAACAGATTAATATGCTACAACCATGTTTGCTAAACAGTGTATTCTGCACAAGAGATATGCCTTAGCTATGTAGGGGGGCTAGAAGGGCAAGTCAGCATCAAGGCAAGTTTCTTCAGCTTCACCTTAACTTTGCCAGGATCAGATCTGAGCTGACTACTAAATCACATGGCATTCCGTGCCTGTTCTGAACCATAAGTTAGCCGTAGTTATAAAAAGGGTTAACAATAAGTTAAGGCTACTACAGTTAGAAAGAAACTGCAGCTAGGTACCATCACTCTTTATTTTTAACATATTTTTATTTGCTTTGCGTTTGTACAGTTTGTTTCCAGAGTCCACTATTGATAAGTTGTGAGCATTTGAAGGTTTTACTAGAATTTATACCTTAAAAATAATCACTGTTTGGAATTTTAAACCTCCTAAAAGAAGAGACTGAAGCATACTGTAAACGATTTTGTAGCCCATATTGACAATGTAAATAAAACTCCTAATGCATTAATGCTGTTTTGTACTCAGCTGCAGATATTTGAGGTGAATATAAAAAGTCCTTTGCGTTCTGCAGAAGACAACAGTGCAGAACACCAGATTTCTCCTTCAGCTCCTGAACCTGATAAGTGATGGGAAAACAGCAGTGTTGCCTTGTCCGAACAATCTGCTCAGTGCCTTGGGTTTCCCCATCATGGGGCCAGCTCCACGCCAGGCACTGCCCAAGCAGCAGCACAAGATGAGGCTAAAGCGCAGCTCTGTGGAGAAGGACCTGGGGGTCCTGCTGGACAACAAGCTGTCCGTGAACCAGCACTGCCCTTGCAACAAGGAATTCTGCAGTGCATTAGGAAGAGCATTGCCAGCAGGTCGAGGGAGGTGATCCTACTCTTCTACTCAGCCCTAGCAGGGTCACACCTGGAGTTCTGTGTCTGGTTATAGGGTCCTGAGTGCAAGAGAGACATGCAGCTCCTGGAGGGGGTCCACTGGAGGGTAACAAAGATGATTGGGGGACTGAAGTATCTCTCTTACAAGGAAAGGCTGAGGAAGCTGGGTGTGCTGGTTTCAACGTGAACTAGCAGGGGAAATTAACCCCACACAAATACCTCGAGAGAGATTTTAGGTCAGAATTACAATTTCAATAGAAAAGTTATAATAAATGCAGTAATACAGAAAATGCAGGCTTAAACTGGTAGAGCCACGGTACAACCTGGCAGTGGTTGCAGTCCTGTTGAAGGTCTGGAACTGTGCTTGTCCAGTGGTTGCTGTGCTGTTGAAAGCAGTAGTCCTCTAGAAAGGCCTGGTCTGCTGAGTATCCAGTGGTGGTGGTCCCGTCCTCTGGTTGTCCAGTAGTTGGAGAAGGGTCTAGTCCTCTGGATATCCCGTGGTCTCTCTCAATCTCCAAGCCTGGTTTTGTGTGGTGTTTCCTAGCTGGTGTCTCCTTCAGGGGTGGGGATTTCCACAATGTAAAGGGATGTTTCTGAAATTCTATTCGTTGGGGCTTATCCAGTTCGGTAATGGGCCATTAACAGAGATAATCCACTCAG
>VZRJ01003903.1:22135-33688 GCA_013397565.1 Ptilonorhynchus violaceus
CGCGGGTCCAGCCCCGGGTCCGCTGCCGCCCCGCTGCCGCCCCCGCCGCTGCCGCTGCAGCCTCCCTTGGGCCCCGGCGGGGGCAGCCCCGGTCCCAGCGCGCCTGCAGAGCTCAAGCCGGTTCGGCGGTTCATTCCGGACTCGTGGAAGAACTTCTTCAAAGGGAGACGCCGCCCCGGCTCCAGCTGGGACAGCACGGCCTCTGACATCAGGTACATCTCCGACGGGGTCGAGTGCTCGCCGCCGCCCTCCCCCCCGCCACTGCAGCCGGGGACCAAGGCGGCGCCCGGCTCCTACACGGACCCTTTCGGGGGGTCGGGCGGGAGCTACAACTCTCGGAAGGAGGCCGAGGCCATGCTGCCCTCCGGAGACCCCTTGGGCTCGCTGGAGCGCCGCGCCGGCACTGGGCAGACGTACAGCGAGCGGGTGGAGGAGTACCACCAGCGGTACGCCTACATGAAGTCTTGGGCAGGGCTGCTCAGGATCCTCGGCGTGGCCGAGCTGCTGCTGGGCGCCGCCGTCTTCGCCTGTGTCACCGCCTACGTGCACAAGGACAACGAGTGGTACAATATGTTCGGGTACTCGCAGCCCTACGGATACGGGGTGGGCAGCGCCTACGGGGGATACTCTTACAGCGGGCCCAAAACGCCTTTCATCCTGGTGGTGGCGGGAGTGGCGTGGATCGTCACGATAGTGCTGCTCGTGCTGGGCATGTCCATGTACTACCGGACTATCCTCCTCGATTCCAACTGGTGGCCTCTGACCGAGTTTGGGATCAATGTGGCCTTGTTCTTCCTGTATATGTCGGCTGCCATAGTGTACGTAAACGATACCAACCGAGGTGGGCTCTGCTATTACCAGTTGTTTAAGACGCCGATAAATGCATCTTTTTGCCGTGTGGAGGGAGGTCAGACTGCAGCAATCATCTTTTTGTTTGTCACTGTGATCGTCTATCTAATTAGCGCGGTGGTTTCTCTAAAGTTATGGAGACATGAAGGGGCTAGGAGGCACAGGGAACTAATGGAACAGGAGGTAAGTCATTAGTTATCATTTGCTATCTACCGGGTACGACATGATGGGGAGCACTTGTAAGACTTTGTCATGGTGTAGATGGAGTCGAATCAAGTGTCTTTTCTTCAGCAGGTCCGTAGCCTTGCGGCTGAACTTTAACCAGTCTTAACAGTATTAGAAACTGCCAAATGAAAGGCATTTTTAAGATGTCAGATCCAAAGTCTTGGACTTTTTTTGTTATTGTTTTTTTGTTTATAATTCACCTTGGGTAAGGTCCTGGCACTGTTCTCTTAATAATACTGGGCTCTCTTCCTGAGTCAGCTGATGAACTACTTCCTAGTGTGTGTATTCCAAACAAAGGAAGAAACGAACAATGTTCATCTGTTCAGCAGGGCTAGGTGGCTTTAAGCCACCTAGCATTTATTTAAGAACTGTGCTTTCAGCACATCAAGTGCTAGTGTGAATAAACCTAAGAATGTGAAATAGTTATTTTTACTTTGCAAGCAAAACTCCAAGCTACTTCTTTATGCCTTTTTGGCTTTCCTTACAATAGTTATCAGCAAATAATAGTAATAACAGCATTGGCTAGATTTCACTGTCTCAAATTTCAGTCAGCCTCATCTTTTTCGTGTCAAATATTTTGCCTAACTGCTGGCCTTGCCCCTACTAGAAGCATTCAACACTTGCCTGGTTAATGATAAACTATAACAATAGAGATTTAACACTCTTACCTAGAGAGTTCAAAGTAATTTGTATAAAACTACCTTCGTTTGAAAACATCACCAAAAAAAACCTTAAAAAATGAATAAGACTCAATATAGTGTGAAAATTAGTGTGTGTGAAATGTACATAAGCCTAACTTAAGGATGGGTCATCCTTTAAGTGATTTTAAAAGGAGAGAGATATTTTAAAGTTACATTTCGTCTGCTGTGTGACTGCAGTCTGATTTGCAGCATTTTCATTTAGCACTGGTTTCCAGTCCACCATCTTGCTGAGATGAGACTTTCCTTTTGAAAAGTAATTATAACTCCTCAATAAAATTTTTTAACCAGCTGATAGTATGTCCTGCAAGAATGAGGTGATTGCCGGAGTTACACACAAGGTATTCATTCTTCCCTGTTACTATCCAAGTTCTTTTAGTCCAGTAACTAAATATTTCTAAAGGGAATACTTTAATAATAGAGGTAGGACTCTGAAGAGTGCTGTGCAAAACAGCTGCAGGTTGAGTTACCGGTTAGTGCACTGTTGTGCGTTCTAGGCAATGAATTAGGCTGCATAGTGTTAGTGAGTTAAGGTGGGCTGGAATGTGAAATAGTAAAGGAGGGCTGAAGTATCTCCTGCAAGCTGTTCTTTACAGCTGTGCTCTGGGCAATCCTGTTGTTCTGGGCTTTGGGTGGTTGTTTTCCTACCACTGTTCTTAAACAGTCTTTAAATCAATGGAACTGAAAGTATTCCTTATGCTAAATTTCTTCATACCTAAATATAAATGTAATTTTCTGTACAGTATGATTTTGAAAGCGGTTAGATTTTAAGAGCCTGTGCTTTTGCGTACTATTTTTGCTGAAAATAAAATGTAGTTCTTTCCATTTTTTTTGATAGATGAAAACACAGTCCTCTTTTCCAGAAAAGAAGGTAGGAAATAGGAATTTATTTTTCTGTTTACTGGTAATTCCAAATGGTTATTCTTCTTCTTGTGACTATTTTAATTGATTAATTTATTTACTTATTTGACTTGGAAGAGATTAGGTTTAGTCCTTTAAGCTAGTTCAGACAGCATTTGCCTGGCTAGGAGATTCAAAAGAAGCTTGTAAAGAAGTTACTCCTAGGCAGGCTAGGTTATAAAATTTATAAAATGGTAAAATAGCAGATGTGATGGCTGCCTCTCTGAAGTCCTCTTACCTTTTTTTATGAGATGACAAATTCTGTAGCATTTATTACAGAGTTTGGCAGATGTGACTAAAACAGCAGGTCGTCTGATGCATGACGGGTTTTAGACTCTCTTTCCTCCTGGCGGTGTGCTTCATTTGCAGCAGAGCCAGTGAAGCACAGTGGTAGGTGCTCCATGAGTTGAGCTTCTTCCTCGATCTCTGAGACTGCTCCAAACACCGCCTTGCCAGTTTGATGAAAGCATCAGCAATGTTAATGTTTCAGCCACACAAAGTGTGGTTGCATACACTGCAAAGATTGTATAGGGTTCCCAGAGAAATTATGATGTATTAGTTTTGGTCTTAAATGTCTCTTGTTTGACACTGTGAATCTCCTACCACTGTTTTCTCTGTTGATTCAGTACTGGATCAAGATCCTTTTGTATGTGTTCCAACAAGATTCTACATGTTTTTATTTCTGGATCAAGGGATAAATTGTGCAATAGAAAACAAGGAGAAAAGAGAACTGCAGAGAACAGAATGATTCCAGTTCATTCACAAATTAAATGAATATCAAAGGAAATTTCCTTACCCTGTTTTTTAAAAACATACAAACAAATCTTTCCTCAAACCTCAATAAGTATTTATCTGTACTGCTGTTAGGACAAACTGAAGAAGAATACTGTGTGACAAACATTACTGTAACTCATCACCAATTTTCTAATTACAATAAGGGTTGTCAGAAATATCAGTGCTTTGCTTCTACTGCTGCTTGATACTTGTATCTCTGTCTTCAAACAAATTGCATATTTTGTGGTTTGTGTAAAACTGACATCGTTAAAAACAAATTCTTTTTCTTTTAAAACAGTATGAAAGTGATGGCAGAGCCAGAGAAGAAGTCAGTTACAGGCAGCTTAAGTCACTGGAAAGAAAACCAGAGCTACTTAATGGTCATATACCTGCAGGCCACATTCCTAAACCTATAGTGATGCCTGACTACTTAGCGTAAGTGACTTGACTTTGATGAACCAACTTAGTGGAGAATACTTGAACAACGCTTTTCACTCTGCATTTCTCATATATATACACTTGTGGTTTCTCTCCCATGCATGTGCTATGGGAACTCGTAATTCTGTATTAAGTTAATGTTAGAAAGTGGAGAGGATGGAGCTGGTTGTCAGTGGCATTGGACCAGTAACTATAAATAAGGAATCTTAATTAAAGAAACAAACCCACACAAACCTCAAATGTTAAAGCAGAATGTAATAATCTAGCAAGTACATTTACTGCCAAAGGAACAGATGACCACCATAGAGACATTACAGAAAAAAATAAAATACATGAGAAATTGCCTAATTTTAGCCCCTGAAATTTGACTACTCTTATACTTTCTAAGTGCTAAATCTGTAACATGCTCCCTTTTAAAGAGTAGGCCTTTCCATGGTAAAGTATGATATCATAAATCAATTTTGATACTATTTGCTATAGGGCACAAATAGAAACATGGCAAGTCTCACCTGAATATTAGTAAAATCTTTTTCTCTGTGAGGGTTTGCGCAGGTTGCCCAGAGAGAATGAGTCTCCATGCTTTGAGATATCAAAAGCCATCTGGGCGGAGTCCTGGGCAACCTGGTCTAGGTGGTCCTGGTTGTGCGGGAGGTCAGACCAGGTAACCTCCAGACGTCTCTTACAACCTCAGCTATACTATACTGTGATTCTGTGATTTCAATGCTTTACAGACATGCAAATTTCAGCAGGTTATGAGATTAGCAAACAATACGGAAATACACTATCAAGGTGAAGGGTTTAAATGTTTGTTAATAAGTCCTTTCTCTAAAACTAGTCCTTGAAAACCTTTTTTTCCCCCAGGAAATACCCAGTAATTCAAACAAATGAAATGAGAGACCGGTACAAAGCAGTATTCAATGATCAGTTTGCTGAATATAAAGAACTGTCTGTGGAAGTTCATGCTGTATTAAAAAAGTTTGATGAGCTGGATGCATTGCTGAAACAGCTTCCTCACCATCCTGAAAGTATATATGTAAGTACCTGTGAAATGGGCTCATGGAAAACGGTGGTATTAGGCAGTTTTAACTGTCTTCAGCTAGGGTGCAATGTCTCTAATGCTAGCTGTGACTTGGTGCCAGGGGAAGTTTCCCATATGTGTTACATCTTGTCTGGTCAATAATTAAAGATACCAAGTTGCAGTTAAAACATACACATGTTTTTCTGGGGTTTTTTGTATCATACTAGTAGCTTTTAGTTTTACTGAGTCACAGTTGATATATTTTCACTATTTGTCGAATACCAGATTTACAACTAAAACGTTACAGCCACAATGTATTGATCAAATGAGAATTCTGATGAGTATTTTGTAGAATTTATGTGAAGATATGGAGCATACTCAAAGTTTACAAATATGTGGTCTCTCATTAGGAACAGGAAAGGATATTAAAAGTCCTGCAAGAATACAAGAAGAAGAAAAATGTAAGTGTTTTTGGACTTCCATTGCTACTGAATAGCAAAGAGAGTGTAAATAGCCAACCCTTCCTGACTAGGCATGATTCACTAGCTCAGGGTATCTGTAGCTACTACAGTGCTTTGTGTATTTTGTCTTCTAAAACTTTAGCTAAGTTAGGATACAACCCATACACTTGTGCCAGCAACCAGTTTTGAGGATAATGATTGCAGTAGCCAGATGTGGGGGAAAAAACCACAACCCAACAGTTAAGCATTTTCATCTTCTGAGTGTATGTTTCTTAGCATTCTGCTCTCAGAAGACTGGCTCAGTTATATTCACTGACTGACACAGCCAACAGATAATAACAGACAACATAGTCTTACCCTTGAAAAGAAGTTTGGTATTTTTTGAGGCATGGAATTTAGACACTCTCAAAAAGTAATTTTCAGTGTAATCCAAGAGGTTTCTCTGTGTCATTTTTAAATGCAGGCATTAAATGTGTATCTGTGTTCCATTAAAAACGTAATGCATTATAAATACCAGGTTTTTTCTCCATGGACTTCAAAGTTTGTGTCCATGTTAGTTAAACTGCATTGCTTTCTTGAGAGGGAAGGATTTATTGCACATACTACAAATACACTTATAAAATCTAAATTATGTAGTAGGATGTCATTTATATTTGCAGATTTCTGTTTTAAAACAGCTCTGTTTACTAAGTAACTACAGCATATAGAAGCAGAGCATCTTTTTCTAGCCTTTCATGAAGGAAGGGGAAATAGGAAATAAGAAAGGGTCAGGTTAAAAGAGTGTGATTTTTGAGAATATTTGTATACTGGCCTTTTAGTCAAGAACATAACTGATAATAGAATATTCTTGGAAGAGTCTGAAAGCCTAATACGTTAATGTAAAGGTTTTTGTATTTTTGGCAGGATCCTGCATTTCTGGAGAAAAAGGAGCGTTGTGAATATCTGAAGAATAAGCTTTCTCACATAAAACAACGAATTCAGGACTATGATAAAGTTATGAATTGGAATGTAGAAACTTAGCTATGCCTTCATTTTGTGGATACTATTTTCTGTTTTTTAAACCGATATGCGTATTTGAACCTATTTATTTACTCTTTCAACAGTATACTTATGGGGATTACTTAATCACTGTCATATATTTAGACGTTGTACATTACTGATAGGTTTTGTATGCATATCCAATTGTAATCAAAGTTATCAGATAAGTTACGAAACCGCTGCTAACATTCTGCTTCATTAGTGCAAATCCTGGCCTCTTAGATCTGAATACTTTATTGGAAAATACTTCATCTGCAAACTTGCAGAGCCTATCAGAGAAAGCAGTTTCTAAATAGCTTGTGGAAAATTTGCACAGAAATGCTGTTAACAATTTCAGATTTTATTTACATGTGGCATCTTAATGGTATCAGAAAGAGCTGAGCTGTTCTTTCTGTCCAGGGTTTGATGGAGTGCCTGAATAATTTGGGCAATTCAGAATTCAGTTTAATAAGAATTTTTGCATTTCGAAATGCTGTACTTTATGCCAGAAATTATCTTGAATTTTGCCCAACAAGAGAGGAAAAATAGCTTCTTATTTAAGCAACTGGGGTAGGAGGACTTGGGTTTGGTTTTTTTATTGCCCTCTTTAGAGATGATGCAACAAATCTGTACATGGCCTTAAAGGAATAGAGGTACAGGATGAGACATATTAATGTTCCATTTGTGTTGCTGCAGGTCAGTATGCTCTGCCCACCTTTCCTGGGTCATGCTATTAGGAGTAAATGTGTTTAAGGGCAAAACACTTTACTCTTCATCAGCAAGTAACAGGACTTTTTGTCTAGGTAGCAGCTGTTTGTGAACTTGGCATTCAGAGAGTAAGTACAGCAAAAAGAATTCTCATTCAAAGTATACATTGTTAGTATCCTTTATAAGGCCAGGTAAGATGTATTAGAAGACATACTTTCCAGAGCCTATCTGCATAAATTCTGCATATATTTTTATATTTTCTTGGGGATAATATCCTGGGGATAGGTTTGTATGTGCAAGTGTCTTCATAAGCCAGTAAATTTTCTCTTTGTATCATTTTTCACATCTTTGTTAACTTCTTTTACTTACTAAAATTGTTAGAAGTACTGATAGTTTCTTTGTACAGTTTTCTATGACTGCAATTTGTCTGTTCTTAAATATGTTTTTTAATATTAAAAAACCCCACCAGTGTAGCCATATTACTCTGTTGCTTATAAAGATATTTTGTTAGAAAAAGGTGCTCTGATTATGGTTATTGCAAATTTTTGTTAGTGATTTGTGTTTTCTTTGAAAGAAAGTTTTTAACTTCTGCCTTAATTTAAAGGAACAACATCAGGAAAGCTGTTTCCAGTTTAGTATGGTCGTGGTAGTACTGCCTCTGCTCTTCACTACTGGAAATGTTTTAACATACCTCACTCTGACCATTATAGCCCTTCTGGTTTTTGAGCCTCTGTCATTCACACTGCAATCCTGATGGCCATACACCCACCTTCATATTTATAAAACTGACATTCCACTTTTGTCAGCCACTTCATTCCAAGAGCTCTAGTGGATGAAGTAAATAGCACAAGATGCCATGGGAACACTGAGAGAATTTGAAAACTTGGGACCTCTTCATTTCAAAGCCTTCAGTCTTATCTACCTGGAAGGTGCCTCAGGGTTTTCGTCAGTCTGAGAACAGATGACAGCCAATGCTATGCCTTGTTCTCTCTCTCTTTTCAGTGCCTCTCTCTGGTTCTGGTTTGAATTAATTTCAAAGGGTAAACCTCTCCTGCTTATAAAGGAGATGGGCCAATTTTTTATACTTGTTATGCTGTATACTTGTTAAATTGTTCTTTGTAAGAGAGATACTTGTCCAAATCTCCACAATCTAAACATGTGCCCTCTCACTGTACGCCCGGCTTTCTCGTTTTTTTCTCATTGAGAGTTCTGGGCATTG
Source organism: Ptilonorhynchus violaceus (assembly GCA_013397565.1). NCBI lineage: Eukaryota > Metazoa > Chordata > Aves > Passeriformes > Ptilonorhynchidae > Ptilonorhynchus > Ptilonorhynchus violaceus. Next base: position 30,443 of record VZRJ01003903.1, read on the forward strand.
CATCAGTAACAGAAGAAGATTAGTGCAAGTTTAAGGATCAACTGGTTTTCATAAAGTGCTAACAATAAGCTGACTGATGTTTCCTTTGGCAGATTCACAGTCTGCACCCATAGTCTTCTTTCTGTAGGACAGTGAGACCCAGCACTTGTCTCCCTTTGACAGTGCTCTGAGTTTAGTCTTTGAGAAACTGGCTCCTGGTCCCTCAGACAGTGTCTGCATAGCCTGTGGAGACCCATCAACCTTCTTTCCTGCAAAGTTTCCAACAAATGGATTGGGAAAAGGGAACACCGTACCTGTGCCTGGAATGAGGAAATTACGTGGAGACGTCTCTATGTGGATTCTGTATGTTTCCCAGCAAGATGCGACAGGTGTGGCCAAGTAGATTTTCCAAAAGTTGGGGAGAGAAGATGGGAAGAGAAGTATTTCCTTCTGCCTCCTTTTTGGGTTCCAAACAGGATTAGTGTAGTGCACAACAAAAGTAAGTTACCATCCTAAGGTATGCAGGCCATCCTAAGGCTCCAGCAACGTGTTGCAACTATTACAGTAAATTACTTGCTCAGTCCTGCAGCTGTTACAGGCCTCAGGACTGTTAAAGTACTTCTGGTGCATACAATCAGTGAGCTGGTTTTGCTCTAACCTATCAATGGAGGACTGAAAAAGGTCTTGTCAACAATGATATGGACATGCTGAAGAAAAGTTATTAGTCTAAGAAACATTTTCATCTCTCAGAGAAACTGAGATTAATGACATAGGAAATAATGGCTGGGAGGTGAAGAAAGTGGAGCAAGACAGAAATTAGGAGGGAATTGAGGGAGAATCTCTCAAACTGAGTTATCATCAGAATTATCAGGGAAAGCGATCTCTTGATATCCTTAAAGAATAGAAGGTATACTCCAGACAAAACAAGTTTTTAGATGATTATCACCTCAGTCTCTTTGTGCAGTCCCTCTAGGCTCAGCTCTGTGAATCTGCACTTTTGCATGTATGTGTAAACAGTCTGCTATATGATCTTACTCGTGTTGACTGGGTTTTTGCAGAAGTTAGTTAACACATACTTGAATCACCAAGGAATACTGCCCTACATCAATGGGCATGCTTTTGATTACACCCTGCCCTCAGACACTGAGTGTATATAACAAGAAGTTTTATCCTTCAGTCTTCCTCTTAAAAAAAACTCGCCTGGCTCCACAGATCTACAAAGCAAGATGCCCAAGAGACAAGTTTTTACAAATATAATAGTTTCCAAACTGGACTTCTGTTTCTTCTTGTCTTTGTAAGCAACTGGATATCCTTGATCAAGGTAACTGTGGCAAGACTGGCATACTTTTTACTAAACCGTACATTTTTTCAGGCCAGATAAAGCAGTGCCTAACAAACGTACCCAAAAGTTTGTCTCTCGTTATAGGCTGACTAGCTTTCAGGACAGCATGTTGACTACAAGTACTCATGGCAATGAAAAACCTAATTGTTTTGAAATTGTAAAATAAGGTATCCAGTATGTAATTTATTAATTTCAGAATTGTGGTGGGATTTCAAGTACTTGTACAATCATATTTTACAAAATTATTGTATATGCTGCGTTCCAGTCCAGCACTGAAATTCTTGGCCTTGAAAATAAAAAATATTCCTGTTCTGAAAGAAGCCTCACTCCTCTCTTCTTCTATTAAAGCATCAGCTTGCAGCCATTTCAGTGGTTTATAGATTGGCATATGGCAATGGGTGGCATATGTTCTAATGGGTGATGCCCGAAAAGAGAGGCCAAAGACAAAACCCGATAGACTGGTGTCTATTGAGCAAGTATTTGTTTATTACAGCGCCGGTGGTGAGGGGGATATTTCCACCTAACTCACCCACCTTTGTCATGTGTTGTGGCTTATTTATACAGTAGGTACTGCTGAATATCATTATGTCATTACAACATCATCACATACGTGCCGGAAATAATTTATGTATTTTTAGGGCATGGCTATAAATAGTTCTCTTTCACTGCGCTTGCACCTCCCCAGTTTAGGGGTCTTGGGGGTCTTCACTGATGAAGGCTCAAGGTCTTCCTCGCATCTGAACTTTTCAACTTTGCCTTCAGAGCATGTGCAGTTCTGGTGAAATAGTCCTTTCTGGATCCAACCGGTCTGAATTCTCTCACTTTGTGGATAATTGGCTTTATCTCTGCCAGCTTTTCATCAGTATGCCCTGTAGCTTTCTAGTGTAGCTATACTTGACTAATTTATAGCTTTACTTGTCTATCTTGAAACTATCCACCTGGTAAGTTTCTGCTTATTTAAGCACTAAGCAACTAATTAATTACATATTGACTATTACATTGTATAAAAAATTATAGGTATAAAAGACTAATTCAGGTTATATAGGTATATTCAAGTTATATAGGTATATTCAGGTTATATAGGTATAAAAAGTTACAATTCAGATAGAAAGTTATAATTCAGGTTATATAAGCATCTTGTAACTTTGACACAGGCTATACAGACATCATGGGAGCTGATTGAACTACAACCATTCCAGTTTCAAGAAGCAAATCTTGACTTTTCAAACTAAAGAATTCCCCTTTTTCTGTCTTCAGGTTTCTTTCCTTCAAAAAACCATTGCTTTTTCCCAGGTATGGTTTAACTGAAAGCTGATTAATGTCTCCTCTCTTTCCCTTATAATTCTACATTGCTCCTGATAGATGCAACAAGATGAAGGGTACAGAAGTGGTTAGTTTTTCCCCACTCTTCTTTCAAGAATTGTTACTACTGTTTACATATTTTCTTCCTCATTTATTGTCTTACTTGGATGCAGAGTGAGACTTCTTAGAAACGGATGCTCAGTAACTTTCCTGTAATTCAAGAGGTGAAGCCCGGTCTTGGCACACTTCCACTATATCCAGTCAAGTTTTAATTGCTCTCCAGAGCAATCAGCAATTAGCTCAGCTAGCTCTGAGCTAATCCTCACTGTGTTGCTTATGAAATGCAAACTCTTGGTGACATGAGATGGATGCTCAGAATTATTTTAAGTAGATGCAAAACGTAATTACATAACATCGAAATACGTGAAACTTCTTGCTTTTGCTACCAGGGTGATTGATGGCTGCCTTCATTAATCGGCCTATAAGCATAATCGTGTGTTAAAATCCAGTGCTAGAGTGTGGCCTTTTTCCAGGCTCCTGGGTTCTTCTGTTAATTACTGAAATTGCTTCAGTTAATTACAGATGTGCCACCTAAACCCGGACAGTGCCATGACCCTGGGAAG
>VZRJ01003935.1:1029-19341 GCA_013397565.1 Ptilonorhynchus violaceus
AGTTAAACTGGAGAGTATCGTTCCCAAACAGTGACAGGGACCCACACTGGAGCAGGCTGTGCCTGAAGACTGCACCCCCAGAAAGGAACCCAAGTTGGAGCAGGTCGTGAAGAACCGTTTCTTGTGGGATGGACTCATGTTGGAGAAGTTCATGGAGAACTGTCTCCTGTGGGAGGGACCCCAGGCTGGAGCAGGGGAACGACTTCTGTCTCCGAGCAGCAACAGATACCTGTGATGAACTGACCATAACCCTCATTCCCTGCCTCCCTGTGCCACTGAGGAAGGAGGTAGAGCGCAGGAAAAAGGGAGGGATGTTGGGAAGGTGTTTTCCAAGATTTGTTTTACTTATTATCCTGCTCTGATTTCATTGGTAATAAATTCAGCTAATATCCCCAAGTTCAGTCTGTTTTGCCCATGATAAGCTTACTGATTACCCCAGTAAGCAGTAGTAATCTCTTCCTGTCCTTATCTCAACTCATGAACCTTTCATTTTACTTTCTCTCCCCAGAGATCCCCTGATCTCTCTCCAGTCCTCCCTTACAGAAAGGACTGATAGAGAGGCTTTGGAGGATACCTGGCATCCAGCCAGGGTCAAACCACCACATGCCTAATGGAAAACCTGCCTTTTAAATTTAATTTTTTTGCTCTCAGAAAAAAAGCTGGCTCACTCCCTCCAAGCAGTGAATTTAATTCTCCAGAGGGACCTAGCAGAGAGTTCCGCAAGTGGACTCTCTACTGATAGAAAGAAGGAAGGAGAGAGAATCTAGCACAGGTTTTTGCAGAGGACATTGCCTCAGCTGTGTGGTGTTTGTCTCTGTCCTGGATCAACAGCATTTTTCAGCCAGGCCCATTTTGCAGAGCTCTACTTCAAGTAGTTGTAACACATACTTTGGGAGAACTGCCTGCTTCCTGGGCTGGCTTTTGAAAATCATGTCCACCAATATCCATGTATTCTGTTCCTACCTTTTCAGTCTTTGTATTTGTGCCTGTGTTGGTTTTGCAAAGTCTGGGGTTGTTTTTGTGGGGGAGGGGGGGATAGGGCGCCACAGAGGTGGCTCCTGTGAGAAGCTGCTGGAAGCTTCCACCATGTCCAGCAGAGCCAATCCCTGATGGCTCTGATGATGGATGTGCTGCTGGCCAAGGCTGGGCCAATTAGAGATGATGGTAACATCTCTGTGATAACAGATTTAAGAAGAAATCATAACAAAGTTTGGGGGTAGTTGTAATTTTCCAGCCAGAGAGGAGTAGGAGTGAGAACATGTGAGAGAAACAACAACGGAGGCACCAAGGTCAGTGCAGAAGGAGGGGGAGGAGGTGCTCCAGGCGCCAGAGCCGAGATGTCCCTGCAGCCCGTGGTGGGGCCCATGGTGAGGCAGCTGTGCCCCTGCAGCCCATGGGGGTCCACAGGGGATGCAGAGGTCCACTTGCAGCACGTGGGCAAGGTGCCCACACTGGAGCAGGTGGATGCCTAGAGGAGGCTGTGGTCTGGCAGGAGTCCCACTGAAGAGAGAGGCCTTGCTTCCAGGCTGGAGCAGCCGTCCTTGGAGGACTGCACCCCGTGGCAGAGTGACCCACGCCACAGCAGTTTTGGGAGGACTGTCTGCCCGTGGGATGGACTCACGCTGCAGCAGTTTTGGGAGTGCTGCTGCTCGTGAGAGTGGACCCATGCTGGAGGAGTTCGCAGAGAACTGTATCCCATGGGAGGAACCCCACGGTGCAAGCAGGGAAACGACTCCTCTCCCTGAGCAGCAGAAGAAAATCTTGGGTGATGAACTGACCAAAACCCCCACCCCATCTCCCTGTGCCATTGGTGGGAAGGAGGGAGGGGTTTGAGGGAGACAAGGATGTTCTTAAGGGTTTATTTTACTTCTCATTCTCCTACTCTGATCTTGTTAGTAATAAATTCACTTTGTATCATTAAGTTGAGCCTGTTTTGCCCTTGAAGTGTTTTCTGCCAGTCCTTATCTCAACTCATTAACCCTTTGTTAAATTTTCTCTCCTCTGTCCAGTGGCAGAACAGAGGAGAGTGAGTGAGAGGGCTTTTCGTGAGTGCCTGGCATTTGGCCAGTGTCAAACCATGACAGTGCCTCTCTTCTACCCTCTTAGCCTTGGACTTGCAAATTTCTGCTTTGCATACCAACAGGAGATAATGCTGCCGCTTTTCCACCTGTCCCCAGTTATTTCTCTTAGGCAGCACACCTTTAGCACTGTGGCCCATTTATACTCTCAAGCATGGCAGCTGTGTGGCTGGAGGAAGGTTGGCCTCTGACTGATTGCACTTCATTGTGCTTGAAACAGAAGGAGAAGGGGGAAGTGAGACAGCCATAGTTGTTCCAAATGTCAGCCTTGCATATAGAAGCTACAAGATCTTCACAGTGACTGAGCTTTTTGCTGCTGCTGCCACAGATCAGTATGAATTAAAAACATGGATGTGTGGATTACAGACCTCTTTGGTGAGACAGTCACCCTGTTCTAATTGTAAGGCTTTTAATGACTGGCCTGTGAGCATGACTGCAGGAAAGAAAATACTATTGCATGTTCCAAAACAAAAGTACCCTAATAAACTCAGTCTGGAGAAAAAACAAGGCACTCACTTATAATTAGCGGATAAAATAAATATGGAAAATCTGACTGTTACACTGCAAAAGTCTGTGAAGACAAACATTTGATTACCAGAAAGTTGATGTTTGAACTTACTTGACTTTTAGAGGATCGTTCTGTAAATCGCACACAGCAAACTGAACCCTGCAGTTCTGACATGCCCCACTCAGAGGGAGGTGCTGGTCACAGCCCACTGTGGTCCAGGAGAGTTCAAAAGGGTCTCACCTAGGATCCCGGTTTGTAGGGCAGCAAGAGAGTGGTCTTTAGTCATAGAAATTTTCCATCCTGGCTGCAATTCAGGCTGGTAACTTTCTTTGAAGGTTTGATGACAAAAATATTATTCTGCTTGGGTTGTTATTCAAGCAAGAGAAATAAGTTTCCAGTGCTGCTTGTTAAAACCAGGAGCTCATTAGACAGCACCGGCTTCTGGGAGCAGACCTTGTTTCTGATAAGCTCAAGAGGTTCTGAGTCCATGTGCTGTTCATCAAGCCTGAGGCATAATGAGCATTTCTGAGATCATAGTGTGGCCTGAGGTTTGAAAAGGGGAGAGGATGCACCACTGCACCTACAAAAGTGAGTCCTTGAGGCTGTGCAGAGGCAGGATCTGGCTCCTCTGTTTCACTTGATCAATATACACATCACCTTCTTATAGCCTGAGTACAAAGCACAAAGTTACCTTCCCACTGTGTCTGCTTCCCTGGCTGCATTCCTGTGGACTGTGTTTTTGGCATTTGCTCTGCTGGGTGGGCGGGCAGAGGATTGCTCCTGTCGCTGATTGACAAGCCTGAATGTTCATGAACTGTAAGTGAGCTAAAATGTTTGCTTACAACAGATCTGTGAAGCTATGCCCCAGAAGAGAGATGTCTTCTGGTTCTTGGCATGGTGAATGGAAACCCCTGTAAGTGGTGTTTTAGCAGACGTCCAGTGTTGTGGCACTTGCTGTTCTGAGTTACTTCAGTGCTGATTCAGTACTATTAGGGTCCAAGTCTAGATGACAAAAATTACATTAAAATGCTAAATATATCTCTGACTACCACATGAACCTCTCTGGCCCACTGGATGTAAACATAATTCATGTACTGCTGGTGACAGCTACTGGGTCATGTGCTTCTTAGGGGGAACTTTGATCATTTTTGCTATTGTTAAAACATCAAGACACAGCATGGGCAATCCCCACAAGTTTAAGTGCCTTGTTTCATGTAGCACATATGGGCTTGCTGTCGAGTGCATGCCATGTTTCTGCTGCGGGCTGTGCAGCTTCAGAGTAAACTTTTTGCCTAGGCACAAGTGACATAAGGAAGGCAGCACTGGAACAAGTGAAGGGGCTGTTCAATGCCAGGAGGAGGACTAGAAACAGACACTTGCAGAAGAAAGAACTGGGAGGAGGAGTGCAGAGCAGCAGAGGCAGTTGGAGTAGCCAGGAGATTGGATATGAGAGGAGTTCCCTAGAGTAGAAAAGGAAGAGGTTGATGGAGATGTCCTCAAAACTACTTGGAGGCAAAACATACCAGCTGGGAATCAAACTCTATAAGGGTATCAGAGGGCAAGCCAAGTTGTGGAGAAGCCTGATATCCAGAAAATGTGTATGCATAGCCCGGGAAGAGTCCTATGGAACAGAGTGAATCTGTCTTCAGGATTGGAGATCATATCTGAGGACCAAAGGAAGCGAAAAACATTTCTGATGCAGTCAGTGGAAGAATAAATGAAGGCAGAGTGAGAGAACAGGGATCCTACATCAAGAAAGGTTTTGCTGAGAGCAAGAGATATGCACACCATGTGAACAGTATTGCTTTCCATGCCCTGCTCTTTGGAAGCTATGGCTGCAGACCAAAGAGACCTAGAGAGGCTGCAGCATGACAGAGACTGATGAGGAATCCTCCTGTGGGATAACAAGTCTGAAGACCCTGAAGGCACATCTCTGGTGGAAGGGATTAGCACAATCCTGGCTGTCTATCTAAGAGTACTTCCAACAATCTTGGAAGGTAAAAGAAAGGCTTCACCAAACACTGTGTCTTCTGCCAAAGTTTGCCATTAGCCCTGTAAGCTGGGCTGACTTCATGAGTTCATGAAAGACAGGAGGATATTGTGTCCACAGTGGCTCTGCTGTGTTTTGATGCAGCATCAGATATTTGGGGAATGTCATTTTGGATGATGGGCTGATGGACCTGCTCTGCAGTAATTCCCCAAATAATTTCCGAAGAGCAGGCCAGGGGTGGGTGGGACTCCAAGAGGTAACAGACAATCACTGTCACCTGACTCCTTTCACTTTGCTTATGCTCTGAAGTATGGCCCTGGTAACTGTTGACAACACAAGCAAAGGTTTTTCTAGCTCGTTCCTTGCCAGGCCATTTAGCTTATGTGAATGTGTGACCCACAGCACTGCAGGGTGTATGGCTACAAGTGCCAGGGGACAGTGTCAGGTGAGGAATCACACTAGGGTATCGTACCTGTAAAACAAAATGCTCAGGGTGAGTCCAGGGAAGATGGAAATTTCCTGTTGAGTGGAAGGGCAAAAGCTCACCTGATTTTTATTTTCAGATTTTCAGATTTTTTGTTAAAGAGGGATTCAAAGGGATATATCTGACTTTTTGTCTAGTAAGCTGTGTTTAGTAAGTCATGAAAGCTGCCACAGAGATGACAAGGGAGTCCAAGTGTTTATAATAACACAAAATTGAAAATTTAAAGCTGGGTTTTTTTCATATTTGTGTCTGTTCTTCTTTTCAGTGTAAAGCAGAATTCACTAAGTTCTGGATTGTTCTCCCTCCAGCAAGGAACGTGACCTGAATTTTGGCTTTTGCAAGAAGGGTTAGCTACAGCTTTAAAAGCAAAATAAGAAATAAAAAAAGGCCAACACTACATATACATAAAATCTGTCATGGTTTAACCCCAGCTGGCAACTAAGCAGCACACAGCCACTCGCTCACTCTTGCTCACCCCACAGTGGGATGGGGGAGAGAATCGAAAGAGTGAAAGTAAGAAAACTGATGGATTGAGATAAAGACAGTTTAATAGGGAAAGCAAAACCACACACACAAGCAAAGCAAAAGAAGGAATTAATTCACCACTTCCCATTGTCAGGCAGGTGTTTAGCCATCTCCAGGAAAGCAGGGCTCCATCATGTCTAATGGTTACTTGGGAAGACAAAAGCCATCACTTTTGATGTTCCCCTCTTCCTCCCTCTTCTCCCAGCTTTATGTGCTGAGCATGATGTTTTTTGGTATGGAATACCACCTTGGTCAGTTCAGGTCAGCTGTCCCAGCTGTGTTCCCTCCCAGCCTCTTGTGCATCTGCTCACTGGCAGAGCACAGGAAACTGAAATGTCCTTGATTTAGAGTAAGCCCTAGTTACCAACCACTAAGACATCGGTGTACTAACAACCTTGTTCTCGTACTGAATCCAAAACAAGCACTGTATCAGCTACCAAGAAAACCAACTCTATCCTAGCTGAAATCAGGACAAATCCCTGAATGTTTCTCAAGGTGCAAATTAAGCACAGTAATGATGTTCAGCTCCCACCAAAGCTCAGTGTGTAGAGACGATCAAGTATTACTTGTTAGTTATGTGCCCCCAAGAAAATATTCTTTCTCCACAGAAGAACTGGATCTTTTTCTGAGATGCAGGAATGTAGTAATTTCCAAATGAACCATGCATCTCTTTTTCCTGTCTGTGTTTCATGCCACTTCTGAGGCCCCAGAGATGGTGTTAGCACTTCCAAGTTCAGTGTTTCTGTGAATTTAAATAGCACACTGTTGACCCTTATCTTCCAGCTCATTAATAAAATGCTAGAAGATATCTGACCTACAATCTAGTTCTTTTGAGAAATATTACTGCTTAATTCACTGCTTTTAACGCTGCCCTTTGTATGCTAAATCCCTTCATGCTGCTGAAATTTATGAAACTGCATTGACAGCTAAGATGATCTGAGTTAACCTTCTTAAGTAAGATCATTACATGTTTTGTTTCCAAAACCAGGAAGAAGCACTGAAGTCCACATATAAAAAGAATACATCAGAACTGATGTGATTCAGGTAGTAGCTATATAGCTATTACTGAGTTAGCTATTTGTTTTTAACCATATAGGTCTTACAGAGTTAGCTATAGCTCACTGTTAGCAAAACAGCAATCAGAATGATTTTTTCCTTAAAATTTCTGAGTGATTGGAAGTCATCAGAAAAAACCTGTCTGACTTCTGTGAGCTTGGGGTTGGATTCTTTGTGGCTCAGGCCTCTGATACTGTGTTTTCACTATTTCACAACAGTAGTTGTGGCAGTCTATGATTGTTTCCCAGTGAGGCTCTGAATCCCACGGAAGTAATCAATACAAGCCCATAAGTTTTCATGTATCTTTTGCCAGCTTATTACAGTAGCTCTTATACCCATCTGGATGGTGGAAATAGTGTTTGATCTTTTTTACTCCCTTGCATCCCTATGGAGCTTCAGAGTAGGGAGCAGGTAAGAGATGATGCATGACCTGGTCCACATTCCTTCTCTGAGTCACCCTCAAGTGTGGATTGCTAGCTTTTCCTGCCAGGGCATCAAGAAACTGTTATCCAAAGTCCTGGAAAGAGTTTTGTCATCCGTTTGTTTACAGAAGCCAGTCAGTTTTTAAGCTGGCAGCCCCAGAACCGTGTGGAACCATAGCAAATACTCCTGGTGATTTTTGGCTTGAGGCAGGTGTAGATGCACTGAACAATGTACCACCAGTCAGCAGTCACATTGGCATCTTTACCAGTGCAAAGAAGAAAATATATTGGCACATGGGTCTGAATTTAAATATTATTGAAGACTGATTTAGAGAAGCACAGATGTAGGAAATCAATCAGAAACCCATGGGTGAACACTGTTTAATAGTCACTCCATTGCCCTCAGGAATGAAACACATGCTCTCTGAAACTGGACTCAGAAGAGCTTTTGTGGGAGCCGATTCTGAAGATGGGTAACATGCCAGGACAGAAGAGAGCTTCAAAGTAGAATGACATTTGATGAAACAAGCTCCCCTCTGTTCTCTCAGAGCTTGTGTAGTTGTGGCTTGCTAAATGAAACCATTATGCGATAGATTTGATCTCTAGCCCCCTGGAAGCAGATGAAACTATCTGGTGCTAGGTGACCAGTAATGTGTTTAGCTGAGTGACCCCCTTATTCTGTCCTAGCCCTGAGCCATAACCTCTCAGCTGACCTGCTGCTTCAGCAGCTATGGTGCACGTGATGGTCCCTGCTCATTTCCTTTCAGCTCTTCTGATAAGGGATTTTTGTCATTGCCCTGCCTAGCCTTGCAGTCAAGCACTGAGGACGTTTTCTGCCCTTGTGTTATTTTTCCTAAGGTTGCTTGGAAGTGATACAAGGACCAGGGAGGGGAGTAGAAGCCAGCTTTGCCATTCACTTGACCAGCATGGGGTGAGGAGGTGTTTAGATACCTGGGCTCTTCTTTGTCTGCTTGTCTTCAGCAGATGGCTGGGGCTATGAGAAAGGACCGGATGAAAGTGTAGGAGATTACACAATTTTCCCTGATGAACTGAATAAGAGGAGAGAGACCTTGTTGATGAGTCTCTAGTATAGGCATCTCTCACATGTTGCTTTCTGGGACTGAGGGTAGAAGTGGAGATGTTGACTGGATTAGTAGGAAGGGTATGGACTTGCTGCTTGTTATTTAGCGCTAGAGAATCTCTTGCTGCTGCTTTTTTGATGCTTTTACCTGTGTCAGCTGAAATAACATACCATCCCAGTCTTGTTTATTTCACAGTGCACTGGGACTTAGAAACTCTGCTTCCCATTTAGATATTATAAAGCTTTCATTATCATGGATCATCAAATGTCCCAAATGTACAGGACATTAGCCAGCATCTCTTCCATGCATAACTGTTTCCCATGCCACTCTGGCTTCCTCATGCTTTATTTAGTGTTGAGCCAAGAATTTGTCACCAAAGGGCTTATATTTATTTCTGTTGGAGATAGAGCTTGAAACACTTTTTTGTTTTTGTTGTGATCCTCAAAAAGGCAATTGTGCTTGCCTGCTGTTGCACCTGCATTATCACTATTAATAATAAATATGTGCCATTTAAACAGGGGCGTTTCATGTGCAAAGTGCTTCATAAACAATTTCAAAAACCAATTTTAAAAGTGTATAAATGTTGCATGGGTGGGCACTTGAAAGTTGGGAAATGCTAATGTGAATGCAGCTGCCATGGTTCTGTGCTGTGCGCGTAATTATTATTTATTAATTATTGGCTTTATTCAAGTCCTTAAAAGTTCCTATTGTAAGAAGAGGATTCCATTGAGCTGGAAATACACAGACAGTGGAACCAGGGACATGTGGCCTAGGGAGAATACAGGGATACATTTGAGATGTGTAGGGATGGGAGCAGCAAAGCTGAGACACGGAACTTTGCAAGCAATGTGAAGAATAACAAGAAGAAATTCTATATGTAAATGAGTCAGAAAAGAAAAGTCAAGGAGAGTGTACCCCTGATAAATGAGAAGGGAAAACAGGTGACAAAAGACATGGAGAAGACAAGGCCACTCATCTTCCCACTTCTTACACCCTGAACCTCTGCAAGGGGGTTGGGGAAGTGGAGTCCCCCTCACTGTAAGCAAAGAGCAGGTTCAAGACCACCTGATGAAACTGAATAGGCACAAGCCTATAGAGTCTGACAACATACATCCCAGGGTCCTGAGGGAACTGGCTGATGTTGCTGCCAAAACATTCTACACCATATTTGAAAAGTCACGGCAGTAAAGACTCCAGTGACTGGAGAAAGAGAAACATCACTGTTATTTTAGAAAGGAGAGAAGGGAAGATCCACTGAACTACAGACCTGTAAGCCTCACCTCTGCGCCTGGGAAGATCACAGAGCAGATCCTTCTAGAAGATACAGTATGGCACATAAAGGACAAGGAGGTGACCTGAGGCAGCCAGCATGGCTTTACTGAGGGCAGATCATGCCTGATCAATCTGGTGACCTTCTATGATGAGCGATGGCAACAGTCAACACGGAAAGACCGACGGATGTCATCTATCTAGACTTCGATAGGGACCCACATTCACATCCTTATCTCCAAATTGGAGAGACGTGGATTTCATAGATGCACTCCTCAGTGGATCAGGAATTGCCCAGATGGATGCAGCCAGAGAGTTGTGGTCAATGGCTCTGTGTCCAGGTAAAGGTTGGTGACAAGTGATGTCCCTCAGGGCTCACTCTTGGGACAGGTGCTCTTCAATATCTTCATCAATGACACAGACAGTAGGATCGAGTGCACCCTGAGCAGGTTTGCAGATGACACAAAGCTGAGCAGTGCAGTTGGCACAACGGAAGGATGAGATGCCATCCAGAGGGACCTGGACAAACTTGAGAATTGACGTCACAAGAACTTTATGTGTGTCAACAAGTCCAACTGCCAGGTGCTGCACCTCGGTCAGGGCAATCCCAGACATAAACACAGACTGGGACATAAACTCACTGAGAGCAGCCCTGTGGAGAAGGATTTTGGGGTTCTTGTGGATGAGAGGTTGGACATGACCCAGCAATGTGTGCTTGCACACATGCCCAGCCTTATCCTGGGTTGCCTAAAGCAGTGTGGCCAGGAGGGTGAGGGAGGGGATTCTGTCCCCCTCTAGTCTGGTATCATGAGACCCCACCTGGGGTACTGCAACCAGCTCTGGGGTCCTCAGCATATGAAAAACATGGACCTGTTGAAGCAGGTCCAGAGGAGGTCCATGAAGATGATCAGAGGGAGGGAGCACCTTTTCAATGAAGACAGGTTGAGACAGTTGGGGATGTTCAGCCTGGAGAAGTGAAGACTCAGGGAGAGAGGACCTCACTGTGGCCTTCCAGTATTTAAATGGGGCTAATAAAAAGCAGAGGAATGTTTCATAAGGTAGTGACAGGACAAGGGGCAATGGTTTTAAATGGAAAGAGGGCAGGTTGAAATTAGGTATTAGGAGGAAATTGTTCACTGAGAGGGTGGTGAGACACAGCAACAGGTTGCCCAGAGAAGCTGTGGATGTCCCATCCTTGGCAGTGCTCAAGACCAGGTTGGATGGGGCCAGCTTGTTCTGGTGGGTAGCTACCCTGCCCATGGTGGGGGGTGGGAAATTATCTGTAAGGCCCCTCACAACCCAAACCATTGTGCGATTCTATTGATTCTCTGATTAACAGCTGGTTCCTCTTTTGAAAAAGAACAGGACAGGAAAGGGATTGCAGGATGAGAGAGAATACCAAGACAGTAGAAGAGTACACCAGGAGAAGAAATTCAGTCTGCAGGTGAAGCTGAAAGCCCTACAAGATACCTATTTCCTCTGTATCTGATCACGTTGTCACTTGCTTCAAAAGCAAAACAGGTACTTTCTGCAACATTTGGTTCCCATGATACAGTGCAATTTCATCCTTGTGAAAATATTTTACCCAAAGGATGACACATTTTAGTTGAGTAGCATTCTCTTGACCTCAACTGGACAATGAGTTCTTCTGATTAACTCACCAAACCAGGAAAACTGCTGAATCTCCAGGTTACAGAATTTGTTTGTAGGAGTCTGATCTCTCAGCAGAAGAAAGACAACCAGATTTTTATCTTTTTTTTCCCTCCCTTTTTTCCCCCCCTTGCCCTAAAATAATGATTTCTGACTAGAGAGGATGCAGTACAATAGATATCCTGGACTAGTAACCTGGGAAAGGGAGAAATTTTTGGCTGCCTGGCTTCACTACCTTTCTCTCTACCTCCGTTTTCCCCTCTTTATTCTCAGTGGTGCCTAAGCTGTAGGTGATGCATGCTGCTGTAGATCATAATGACTTGGGTTTAGGTTTGCAGTGCTTAGACACCTCTTGGGTAAAAAGCCGTTTTGCATCTGCCATGGCATACAGGTTTGGAGGGCTTGCTTCAGCTAGCAAAACCCTTAAATATCTGTCCTCTGCTTGGCAGAGGCTTTGCAGTCAACACAACTTATGTGCAGTTAAGTTTGTAGTTAATTTAATTATTTTTAAGACTGTGTGCGAGGATAGCAATCTTATGCAAAGCCTGAGAAAATCAGCACAGTTGCTGGTTGTGCCCTCCTTCAGCACAGGGGTTCTGCAAAGTTGGTCACTTGGTGCTAGGCCACAGAAGCTGTCTTTTCAATGGTATTTGGGCTTTCCTCTGTCTTTCCTGTGTTTGTCTTGTTCTGTCTTCAAGCAAGATAGAGAAACTTTGTAAGAAACAACAGCAGAGAAGATATCCGGGCCAACTCACCCGGTCTTCTCTTCCATTGTCCTTCAGCAAGGGGAGTTCCCAAATTTGGTATCAAACAAAAGGCTTGCAAGCAGCAGGGATTGATATATGAGAGCCCTTAACATCTAGTAGCAATGCAAAATGTTGTTTTGTGGCAACCTTGTTTTAATGCTTTACACTTTCAGTGCTTCAGATGCTATTTTTAATGTGCTTCTTTTTAACATTATATTAATATTTAATTATAATTAAATACATTGCATACTACATTAGAAATCATTTAGTACATCATTTATATATAGATGAATACTTTAAACCAGGCTTTTTAGAGGAGAAAGGCCATGGAATAATGTATGGCGATGTGCAGAAAAACTATACTAGTTTTCCTGTTCCCTTCAAAAATTTTGAACCTGTCAGCTATTTCAGCAAAGTTGATAAAAGGACAGATGTCTTAAAGAAGGATTGCTTTAAACTATTAATAAAATGTCTCTCTCAGTTAGATGAAAGCAAGAGACTCAAATCTGAGTCACTACAAATAGGAAAAAAATGTTTTACACTCAGCCCTTCACTGGACACCAAAAATCCACTCAAGAAAGTTATCACCCCCTTGCCATCTTTTCCCAGACATGGAACAAACTTGTTTATATTGGAAGGCTTGTGTCACATAACAGCATCAGTGTGGTGAACGTCATTTGCCTGAAATTGATTCAGGTCTTACATATCCTTCAAGTTCTATTTTTTTGGTTCTATTTGCCCTTGTCTTTATTTTTGCCAGTTGTCTCCTGAATTTCTCTTCTGAAGCTTCTTTGGGTAATTCTTTTTCTCTCTGTCCTAAGTGAAAGTTTTGTATCTGCTCAATGCTTTTTTGAAATCCAGACAAAGGAAAACTAGTGCATTTCCTCTGTCTAGAAAATAAGTGATTGTGGAAAGACCCCAGTTCAGCTAGCCATGTATAGACAAAAGCATGAATTGTGCATTGCTCCTCCTTCCCCTTTTAAAGTGCTCCTTTCTTCACTGTACTCTAATGTGTGTCTTCTTTTGGCTTGACTGTAGGCCAGGTGACAGCCTGGGTGTTTTCATTTCCTTCATGTAGTGTTGCTATACTGCAGTCTTTTGGTAGAGTTCCTGATTTGACAGGTTTATAAAAAGTTTCTTTCAGAAATCTGGAAAGGAGGCATTGGGGGTTCCATCTATCAGACAAAACAGCCTTAAAAAACCTGGAAAAACACTGCATCTGGAAGCAAGGATTCTGATAAAGAGTCCATTCCACGTTAGCCTGGAGGTCTGTTAGTTGGCTCTGTTACTTCAAACCGTGGCTGCAGACACTTATGCAAGGAAATAGAAATATAGAAAGATCCTTGTCCAAGATGCCTTTCCAGTTTGTGCCAAAAGTCTCTACTTTGGAGATGTTTCTTTGTTAGAGAAGTTTCGGTAGGATTGACAGATAGCCAGCCTCCATTTACAGTGATTTATTTCTGCAGCATGGTTTTTCCTGTCTGACCTCATCCCAGATTTGTTGATATGTTTATCTGCATCTGAAGCTCTCCCCTACACTGTGCAGATTTTCTTAATTTCCCTTTATTATCATTACCCCTACTAATAGAGCTCCTTGTTGTTATATTTCTGCATCATCCCTTTTCAGCTGTTTTCATCCATATAATTATTGAAAAATAGAAACAAGTCTGAGAACAGTCCAGATCCTCTCCACTTCCTTCCTCAACCCTGAGAACAGCCATACCATTGCTCCTCAATGCAGGACAATAGACAAGCCATTACTGCTACATGTAGATAGTGTCTTGTCAGAAATACAGCATTTGATTCCCAGAATTCTCAGAACCGCTGTTCCCTGTAAAATCAGATGCCTTCCAGTGCCACAGTGGATAATGGAAACTACCAATTTCCACAGGCCTGAAATGTGGAATTCCACAGTATGAGATATCCTATCTGGAACTTGTTTGTCTCGATTCATGTGTCTCCATCCAAACTTCTAGTGGGCAATGAGAAACAGGCAGTGTAAGCATGGAAATGTTACTGTTCTTAACTGGATATCTGAAAACTAGCCATTTGATTTGGTCTCTAAAAATAATGAGTTCTCTCCACGAGAGTAATGATGAATGACTGTGTCTGAATTAGAGTACAGGTTAGGTCAGATGAACCCAACTATAGTTAAAACTATGCAAGTCAAACCAGTTTCTGCATCTGTTCTGGTGCTTCACCCCTGTATGAAACACTAGGATGTTGGTCTATGTTTGCAGTTTTGCATCACAGTCTTTGTGCTTTGTCCTTGCTAGTTTCTGAGGACCCAAGCTGACACAAACCAGAGGACCCCTGGAGACAGAGAAAACACCAGTCTAATTCAAACAGCACCACAGCTGACCAGGAATGGGGCTTCCAAGATTTTGGTTCTGCCAAAGACTTCTGTGTAACTCCAGTTTCAGATGATCTTGTGCCACCTGCCCCTGTTTCGTCTTCCTATTCCAGAATGCAAGCTCTCTGGCTTGAAGACTGTGTAACACCAGCTGTGGTGGCACCCTGTTGTTTGTCAGTTAATAAATGAACATGCTCCTTTATAAAGTAGTTAATTTTAGCCAGTCAGTGCTCCTACGCTCATCTGTGTTATCTCAGTCACAGTCCTTTCTCTTATGTGGTACATTCACCTATCAGACAAACTGCTTCACTCAGATTTAACACAGAAGCTTGGGTATTTGTATGTTAGTAATGCATATCAAAAACGACAGCACTATAGGAAACCTGAATGAGGATCCCACGATGCCCATTTGAACTTAATGATCTTAGGGCTCTTTTCCAGCCTAGAAGCCTATGATTCTATGTTGTTTAGTTAGGAGACAGTGTCTCAAACTCAGTTCTCCATGATTAATAAGCTCAGTGGATGCCAGTTCAATTCCGGTCATCTATTTACAAAAACCAAGGTGTACTCGGTTACTGGAAATAAGATATGCTTGCATGTGTATTTTATATATATTTAAATAGGTGAGTACTTCTTGGATCTTCTGGAAGGAAATTCTATTTAAATTGCGTTAATAAATTGTTTCTCAGACATTTAAAAATATTAAGCCATGTTTTAATAAATGTATATATGTATATATATGTATATATGTATTTTAATAAATGTATATATGTAACCTTTATAAAACATAATAATATTTTAACTATTTATGAGTCAGTACTTTAAAACAACAACAGCCAGGCAAGACCTGAAATCACCATTGCTTGACTAGGATGTGACTGAATTGTGGAAGGAACTCTGAAGAAGGCTTGAAATCTGAGCAAGGCTGATCCGGCATTAGAGATGAGGCAGTCCTTCCTGATAAAAACAGATTTACTCTGCTATTTCCAATTTAGTGTCTTGCCTTTTAAGGTTTTACTGCATAATGGCAGTTCAAAACAGAGAACATTCACTCTCATTTTGATCCCATTTTGTCTGGGAAGAAATATGTGACTGGTACTGATGCCTTATATGTTTGAAAAATAAAGGCTGAGGCCGAATAAGAGGGTAAAAAGTAAAAATTTATTAAAGGATTCAGAGAAAGCAAAGCTTTCCCAGGGGTTTCCCGGGACCCACCGCTGCGCAGGGTTTGGGCCCAATCCTGCCAAGCGGGGCCCAGCAAGTGTAAGTTATACAAAGCTAAAAAGGGTACAAAAGGGTGTAAAAAGGGGTACGTGCTCGTTCAGGCTTCTATTATTACAGGGTAACATAGTTTTGAAATATTCTCCAATGAAAAGCAGAATTTTGTCACACTATTCCCTGTGGCAGGTTTCTATTGGAAGTTTTCTGCTTACTTCAATAGCTTCATTTTTCAGATATCAAGTCCAACTCTGGAATGCTTAAAGGTTGATAACTTGGTTCTATTTTGTCTATAGGAGAGGAATACAAGGTTGCAGGGTAGAGGTTATAGGATTATAGGGTTACTAATATATAAAAGTATAAAACTAAAATGCTACTAATATAAAAAGCATAAAAGCAAAAAGTCTCTCTGGCATCAGTACAAGAATAAAATATGTGCTGTGTTGTGCTGTGTTCTCTGTAGAGCTTCCCTGCTGTTTCTCCCTCTCCATGTTGACAGTTCAGGACTGAAGAAATAGAGTGTCTCTGTCCCTGCTTTGGCATGGAGCCCAATATTTTCAGGTGTGACCTGACAGTCACTGGGAAAGATTTCATTCATTCTGCAGTCAGGGTACCAATCATTTATAGAAGCTGTTCATAGCTAAGTTTTCTTTACTCAATGCTTAATTGCAAAGTTTCACTCTGATGCTTCTGAAGGAGAATTGTAAAGTGTTCAAAGAGCTTCTCTGTATTGGCCTTTGTGGGTGAATTAAATTAAACTTTCTCCCGCATGTCTCTGGGGCAGAGACATGTCAGGACTGATTTGAGGGGAAATGGGGCTGCATTTGTTGATGGCGGCTGAGTTGATTTGCATTGTGGTGCAGTGGAATGCCAATCTTCTCTCTCCATTCTCAGAAAAGTCAAGGGGAATTAGTATCTGTCAGGAAATTATGTTTTGTAAAGTGAGTAGTTTTTATGTGATCTTGTACATATCAGAGGCCTGAACCACACACTCCTTGAAGGCTGTTTTTTCAGAGATCACGGAATCATAGAATCATTAAGGTTGGAAAAGGCCTCTATGATCATCGATGCTAGATTAAATTTGAGATGACCTCTGGAAGGAATAGGAATGATGGGTGCAAGCAGTTCAGTTTTCAGCACAAGGTCATTGCATCTGCACTCCTGTAGTGTAATTTGATCAGAGCCTTTTTTTCATATTTTACTGTGGTATGGAGACACATTATAAGAGCTGGTGTAATACCAGTATATACAAATAGACTCAGCTAGTGTTAGGACAAACAAGAGAGAGAGGAGAGAAGTGACCTTGCCAAAAGTGTTGTTTTGGTGGCATAGTGAGGGAATTTGTGCTGACTTCAGCATCTCTAGTCAGCATCCACGTTGACTAGATCTCCACGTTGATCCACAATCTCCACGTTGTCTGCATCCTTTTGCACACCTATATCTCTTCTCTGCTCTGTTGCACCTCTGCCTTGTCTTTTTCCTGGTGGCTGTAGTTTTGGCAGCTATTGTAGGTTTAGGATTACAGCGCAGCTTGAAGACTGGAGTAAAGTCACAAGGAAAGTTTGAAGAGTCCCGTATTTGCACATGGACTGTCAAGATATGAGAAAGTGTTCTGAATCCTTGGGGCAAGCAACATTGCACTATTTCATTCTTTAGTAAAAGGCAAAGTGAAATGTAATAAATACAGGAACATAGTTTGTGCTACTGTTTCTGTAACTACCCAGCTCAGGAATAAATAGGTACCCTTTGACTGCAGGCACAGAGATGTAGCTCTGCCACAGAAACGGAGATACAGAGGCTGGAGAGAGGGGGCATATCAGGCTGCGTGCTAACATTGAATTGAAAAAAGGGGTCTGCTGCCATCTTTTTACTGGAGGAAAGCAAGGACAGTCAATGTCAAAGAACATGATATGCTGCAACAAACTTCTGATGTCAGCACAGTCCCATCTCTTCCTGTTTGTTTCAAGAGCACAGGTCTCTGGCTGGAGTGTCAGGATCTTTCCTTTTTCCTGTCATTCCTGTGACTTGACCGCCCCAGTACTCTCAAAATTGCTCTCTTAGACTCAGCTCTTTCCTCTTACTGCCTTGTACATATAGGACAGTTGTTGGTGCTACATGCTATGCATTTCTGGCTACTATTCCAAGGGTTGCTGCATCCATTCTCCTATCCATAGCTTCTGCTTTTCATCAGTGTGTTTGGGTGGGAAGGGGACACATGGAGGAGTCTGTATAGAGAAACAGAAGCAGCTATGAAGGCTGGCACTGCAGTTGTTAGGAGTGCATGTGTTGGAAGTGTTTCTCTATGAGCAGATGGGCAAAACAGAAAGAATGAACTTTGACTTTTAGATAATCCCTGTCAAGTTTTCGAAACACTTTACAAGACAGATTGGTACCTGTGTGTGGAAGGTATAAAAAAATTCCTGGGAAAGCACAAGTGTGCCTGGGCTGTGAGTTTTGTCTGTGGTCTTCAAAATCACACATCTTGAAAGACACAAAGGGACACCTGAGGGACAGGTTATTGCCACAGTGAAAGTTTATTCTTTTTTTTTCTTTTTGTGCTGAAAATACCCTTGTGATGATAGCAGATCTAAATTTTGAAGATGATACCAATTCTTTCTGCAAGTCTCTTTCCTCCAACATTTTTTTGATTCCTCTGTTCTTATCCACTCTGAAACTCTGATAGGCACAACTGTTACTCTGACACAGACATTGCCTGAGACGTTGTTCTGGGTTTGGCTGGGAAGGAGTTAATTTTCTTCACATGTCTAGTATGGACTGTGTTCTGGATTTGTGATGAACACCAGGTAGGTGATATAGAGATGTTTTTGTTATTGCAGAGCAGGGCTTACACAGAGTCAAGGCATTTTCTGCTTTTCATACTGCCAAGCTCGTGAGAAAGTTGGGGGTACATGGGATGCTGGGAGGAGACAC
>VZRJ01003965.1:1062-41271 GCA_013397565.1 Ptilonorhynchus violaceus
CCGGCGGCCGCTCCCCCGCGCCCGCCGGGATGGGGCCGGCGCCTCCCGCCCGTGGGGCATCGCGCCGGGACGCGGCTCCCGGTGCTCCCCCTGCGAGGAGCGGCTGTAGGGACTTGCTGCAGGGATAGACCGGGGTGCTGCGGGCGTGTTCCTGCCCCTCCGTGTGTGTGTTTGTGTATTTACACGTGTGTTCGGTGGCTGCTTGGCAGGGATTTGCAGGAGGGAGCTGGCCAGAGGCACGGAGTGGGCGCACGCGTGGGAGCAGGGAAGGATGGGGAGGAAGGAAAGCCCCGGCTCCCGCAGCCCCTGGCAGGGGTTCGCTCCGCCGATAACATTGTTCGGGCGTGCGGAGGAGGAAACAATGGAAACTTCCTGGCCTGGGCCTGCGGCCCGTCCTTCGGCAAATAATTCCCAGAGCTGGGCTTCCCCCGTGATGCCTCAGGCCCTGCTAAACCCGCGTGTGTGTGCTGTAACTCCAAGGGCTGGTGTCCTCCGAATCCGCTGGATGGTGTGTAGGATGCTCAGGGTTTGGTCAGTTTGCCTGTAGCCTGGGTCAGGGAGGATGCACAAAACGTGGCATTTCTTCCGATCCCAACCTGCCCTTCTTGAAAAAGGCACAGTGGGGCATCTTGCTTGTTGGTGTGTAAAGGTATGCCCGGGTCTAAGAGATGAGGAGGTTAGGTGAGGCTGTGGCAAGCTTGTTTCCTTGTCCTGAGGACTAAACATTTTTCAAAGGAAAATGCTAAGGATAAACTAGGAAGCTGCGTGTCTCCAGGTCTCCAAATTTGCTTGCAGTCCTCTCTCTAGGGGAGACCTCTTAGACGTAGGAGGTTCCTCCTTACATGTCAGGGAGCAGGCTGGGGAAGAAGGAAGAGTGGGGCAACATGTGTGTGTGAAAGATAAGAAATAAAAATTAACACTTTGCAAGTATCACTGTAAGTTGGGCAGTGGAAAGAAAATACTTCGTCCACCCTCTCACATTGCATGGTGTGGTTAAGAAAAGACGGTTTGTTTGTCCTGTGCTTGTGGAAGAGAAGGGCCCAGGCAGCTTGGGCACAGGTGCTGGGAACTGAAAGTAACCAGACGCAAGTGGCAGCTTCCCATCCCTGAGCAGAGGGCAAAGCCCCTTGGACAGGGACACGCACGCCCTCCCTCCAGGGGCGAGCAGCTGGAGCCAGGAGTTCACCGCCTGGCACTGCGGCGTGGCGTTGCTCCCGCTGTCAGCCTCCCAAAACAATGTCAGCAGCACGAAGCTAATGAAATTCCTGCGTGCAAAACAACCTCGGGTGATGAGGGAAGCGGGGCCGAGTGCTCAGTGTGGGGAGCAGGTGGAGGATGCAGTGCTGATGCTTCTGAAAGTATGACCTCAGTGCCCAGGCTCTGCCTTCTCCTTGCTGTCTGTGTGAAGACTGGGTGGCTGTCATCACTGTCTGCTGTCAGAGATGAGGAGGGCTGGGCAGGGGAAGGCTTCTTTCCTCACCTCTGCAAGATGATGTTTGGGATTTCTTAGTTTTGGCATAGCCCAGTGCAGCTGTATGACTAGGCCAAACCAAACAGGCGTTTTCAAACTGCAGCAGAGATAAATCTTTGCTCAAGAAGAGCAGTTTCACTGAACCCTGTTGCTGTTCACGGACTTCACTCTGCACTGTGTACCTTGATATTGTACTGCAGGGAAAGATGACTTATGATTAGGCCTATAGTTATGTCCTAAGTATATGTTTTCAGGCTCTACCCTATATTATGTAGTGAGGTGTCATGCAATTAATACATGGAAGTTTTGACATACATTTGCAATTCCAGGAACCTGACTGGCAGTGCATTTTTATCACTTGTTTTCAAGTGATGGGTTCATCATCTAATGATGCTTCTTTTTTTTCTTCTTTCTTAGGATTCTCAGTTGCTCACATTTGAGGAGGATGACCCAGCAGAACCACTTGAGCTAGCAGTTAAAGAAGTTACTAGTGTTGTAAAGTCAGCTGGAGAGAAGGTAAACTTTGCATTTGTTGCCTTTCAATGTACTGTGGGTCAGGAAACGTTTTATTAGCGTCAGTGCAAGTTTTATTTGTCAATACTTTTGTACTCCTGACCTTTGTTTGTTGAGGTGGGTGATAGTCTGCCTCTCTAATGAACCTGTGTGAGCTCTCTGCATTGATTCACTTCTTTTGGAAGTCATGAGCAGAATGTGCTCCAGGGCTTCCACCAAATGCACAATAACCGGGGTTATGCCAAGTTTATAGCTACGCCCTCAATGAGCTCATGGAGCAGCCCTCTCCCCCACCTCCGCAGTCCTGATGATGGTTCCCCATCCTGTTGCTGAAGTGTGGGGTGGGGACTTCACGGAGAAGAAAGCAATTTCTCTTCTGGGACGGGAAAACATCTTTGTCTGCCTCTTGCTGTTTGTGTGGCTGATGACAGGTTTGCTTCCTAAGTGGGAGCTGAGTAAGGATCGGTGCAGCAGGTGCAAAGTGCTGAGGGTGAGGTCTTCACTATGCTGAACCCTGTATTCAGTGAGGAGCAAGTGATTCCTTTCCTCTCTTCCCACTGCACGTACTGGGAGGTGGTTCAGTGCATGTGAAATTAAAATGAGGCAGAATGTGGCTCTTGGAACAGTGAAAATGCATTAAAAGGGAGAAAAAAATCTATGTATGTTTATTAACAATGATAGCTCCTGCATTTTTGTCCTAGTGGCTGTAAGTACTAGTTACATCTGAACTGGTGCTCAGCTTTAGGCACCTGCATCAAATTAGCCTAATGCTTTTCTTTTAGTTTTGCTTTGTTATTTTGGTTTGCTTGTCTGATTTAGATGCTAAGCAGCTCTACTATGATTCCTTTGAAAACTATGCATGCTTATCTGCCTGATACACAACTTAGAGGCACGCCCTGACTGGTGGCAGCTGGGGATTGTTAACTTGAAAAGTTGTGTGTTTATTTTCTCTCTTTTTTTAAAATTCAGTACCAGTGGTCCCTGCCCCAGCAGTGGGGCTGGAGAGACTGGGCTCGGTGGGGCTTTAGGGTTGGCACAAGTGTTACTCTGTGCCACTGGAAGGTAACACGATGGGAAATTGCAAGGAGAGGGCACTGCTAGGTCTGAAAGTGATGTGCTGTGTCATGTGTGAAACCAGGACCCGAGGGAGAGCTGCTGCAAGTAAAAGCTGGCAAATAACAGCACAAAAAACTGGTGCTTTGCAGTGCAGTGTCTAAAATGTTGCTGGAAGGGACAGGCAGGGCTGGGTTGAGCCATTTCAGCATGTTAACAGAGCTGTTACACTGCAGACACAAATCTAATGTGGTTTCGAAGCAGCTTAAACCAATATAAGCACTTCTTAAAATTTATTGTAGTAAACCAGGTTTGCTTTCGTACACTGGGTTCTTCTGAACTGTGCCAGAACCCATTTCCGTAGTCTTGTGCACAGATGCTGGAAAAAAATTCTCTGAATCATTCTTACTCCTTCAGGTAAGATACAATCCAAAAATTTATTTGTATTTCAGGGTATAATAACCTTAGAGTGGCAGTCTGGTAGCTACTTTCCCTTCTTTTTCAAATGCATACCTTTCTCTAAACACCTCAGGAGTTCTCTTATGTGGTAATTGTCTCTTACATATTCCTCAGGTAATACCAAGGCTTCCAAGACGGTTTTGTTGTTGCTTTTCTTTTGGTGGTGTTTTTTTTCCCCCTTGCTCTTCAAACTCTTAATATTTGCATGTGAAATTGAAATCCCTCTGTGCAGCTTGTCCAAACTCAAACTTCTGACAAAAAATTGTCCAACTGGTGTGTGCTCCACAGCGCAGTGCTGCAGACATGGTTGGAATGCTGCTGGTTCTCAGCTTGGCCAAAGCTGTGGTGATAGGAACAGAGCTGCTCTGTGGCTGAAGGTTACACCACACTGCTCCTTGATAAAGCCTCTATTTATGTGTTGCCTTCACTCCAGTTTTGGGCCAGAGCCTAAATATATAGAATGAAATGGCCTGTTTTCATTGTGTGGTATTGGTTGTTTTGTTTTAATAAAGTAAACATTAGAAATATTCTTAGTCTTAGCTTTTTCTGCCAGCCTTTCCATTAGTGCAGTCTGTTTCCAGAAGACTTGAACTTCACAACAGAAACAGGAACAAAAAAGGCAACAAAAATATGATTCTCCTGCTGGGGACTTGGCACAGAGGGTTTGGATGGAGCAGGCTATGACAGAGGTCTCCCTTCTTTTTCTGCATCATGCTTAAATGGAAAGGGGTAAAATTCTTTCAAAGTCATTTCTTTAATGTCACTGCTGCAGAACTAACTGGGATCATTCCTAGTTACATACTTGTGTTTATTTCTGATTATTTTTGGTGGGGTGAACTCTCCTGACCATTATGTTCAGTTCCTGTTGTCTTTTAACTCCCTATTTGCTTGAAAAGCCACCCCAGAGCTTTGCTGCTTCCATGACGGGGGTTTTTTTACAAGCCCAGGTGGAATTATGGCCCATGCAGCTTTTTTTCCTTGCGTGTTTTTTTGGGGGTTTCTTGGGGTTTTTTTGTGTGGGTTTTGTTTGTTTGTTTTTAGTTTCTGCACTAATAAAATGCTTTCTTAATGTGTTTACTCTTCTTCCATGGTGCTTGCTGTCACTAAATGTACTATGAAGGGATTATATTTCCTTCCAGCTTTTGTTTAGCTTGCCTACATAAGTTGCTCCTTAGGTCTCCTTTCACAATGCTGTCCTGGCTCCCGAGTCTCTCCCATGCACCCATTCTCAGCAGCAGCTCCAATTAAATCCATGTTTTTGAACTTGATGTCTGAAGTGACACACAGCCCTACGGGTGAGGTCTCACCATGCAAGGAGGCAGCTTCTTTTTGTCTCTGAAATTACTTCCTTGAGGGGTTTTAGGCTCCAGTCTGCCTCTCCTGTGGCTGCTTCATGCTGTGACTGACTGGTTCCATCAAGGTCCCTCTCCCTATGGTATTCTCCCAGTGATAAGCTGTCTTTGTGTGAGCAGTAGTTGTTAATTCCTACACACACACACACACTGTATTTTGTAGTGCATTCCTCTCCTACATTTCAAGGTCTTTCAGGTTTCCTGTGTGATGTCCTAATCTTTCTTCATGTTGCTGCTTCCCAGCTTCCTTTCTTGAGTATCACCTTTTCTTTCAGGTTTCTCCCGAGGTATTTTGGACATTAACTGTGCAACAGGGTTGGTGCCTGGTGGGCTCTTTTGTAACTTGTTTCCAGCTTTCACCTCCATGCTCTCTGTACTGTCCTCTCCCTTTCAAACACATCCCAGCTCACCTTAATATGGGAATGATGGAGTACGAGCTTAATTATTAGTGGGGTGACGTGACAAGATTAGACAAGACAACATTATGATCTAAACTGCTTCAGAACTGAGTGTCTTGTTGAAGGAAGACATCAGGGTGGGGGTTTGTTTGCGTCACTGGAGATGATCCTGGGTTTGGCACTGTCTTCCAGCTGCTACTGCAGATGTGTGTGGGCCCCCTTTAGCCTCGTGCCACGTCTGCCAGCTTGGCACAGGGATCAGGGATGCCTTAGCATCACATTCACTGTGTCTCTGCAGTGAATCACTCTCCAAGCTACCACAGCACAAACTGGCAAACCTCTCCTGGGGTTTCTGTCTCCTCTTGGTCTCTGTGTCTTCATCTGTGCTGTGTCTCAGATGGTTTGTGAGGCCAAACTAGCAAGTCTATTCCTGGTATAGATTTATTTTCTCCCTTCTGAGATGTAAGTGCCATTTCCTGTCCTCACACCGTTTGATGTTCACTCAACTTGTTAGGTGGATTGAAAATTCTTCCTGTCCTGTACTCTCTGCTTGTTTGTTTTATTCCCTCTCCCCTCTTTTTTCCCACCTATTTGAATTTGTATGTGTTGGTCTCAAAGGAGTGAATAAGTTCACATGTTCTATCAATTTCTGCTTTGTTTCTGTTGCTGACATGGGAAAACTCTCTCCTGCACTGAGTCTATCACTCACCCTGCCTTCACTGTGGTGTTTACCACCATTTAGAAAACTGGTTGTCTCATTGTATTTGCAGGCAAATTCAGCTTGATACTGGCTCTTAAAAATCCACATATGCCTGTGCCTCAATTAAATATTGCATTTGTCATCTCCCCTTCATTTGCTCTGGACGCTTGGTAGATTGTTTGGGTAAAGAAAGTGGCACATGAACTTGGAGAAAAAGCTGGAGAAACCCCCTCAAGAAATTACGGAATTGGCTCTGGTAACCAAGAAGATCTTGGTTTACTTCTGAACAGCTTCTGTCAAAAGGCAGAAGTTTTTGACTGGAAAAATTTTCTTGTGGTGAGGTTTTAGGCCGAGCACAGAAACTGTCTGTGTGGCCATTGACAAGATAAGTTTTCCCTGCAAAAAAAAAGACTCTTCTCAAAGTAGTACTCTGGGAGAAATATGGGAAATCATGAGGGTCCTAAATCTTACAGTGAGATCAAGGCAACTTTCACTGTGTGGCTGCCTCATGGTGAATACTAATTTTCTTGTGAAAATGTTAAATATTTGTGTTACTCACATACTGCTGAGTAACCTTAAGTAACCTGCTCTTTCTGGAAGTAAACACCAAGGGCAGTAAAACTGACTTTGTTCCAGAAAACAAACAAAAACAAAGTAATCAAGGCCTGTACTGCTGAGGATTTTACACACGTGTGGTGTGGTCAGGGTCTGGGGAAGGTGAAGATCTTCCCCATCAGGGCTGTCAGAACTTCCTCCTGAAGTCACAGCGCTTCAGCTCAGGGAGGGAACCTCCTGCTGCACTTGGGGAGGGGAAGGAGGAGTAAGGAAATGGGAATATGTAACGCACCAATTGGTGGGGTGCCAGTGCCAACACTGGAACCTCAAGGCAGGAGGACACCCTGTGTGAGGAGCAGAGCCACCACAGCGGGTCTTGAGATGAAGCAGCTTCTGGTGCTACTTCAGGAAGGAAAACGATGACATTTTGCAGTTCTGTCCAGAGCAACTGCAAAGGGAAAAAGTCTGGATATAGAGGGGGAGGGCAAAGCAAGGGAAAGGGGTTTAAGAGCTATGAGTACACAAGTTTGGACACTTGCATTTCTCAGAGAAATAGTCTTGCTCAAACTGTAATGCTTTTTCACTCTCCTTTGTTCCTGCAGTTGTTTATCTGGAAGAGAATTGTGTTTAGGATAATTGTAATAACAATTTTAGGTATGTGTGAGTGAGGTGTGTTACAGCATCTGCAGCTCAGCGGGGCTGGGTGCCAGTGTTGGGCATGTGAGTGACTGAGCCCAGCCAGGTCAGGGAGGTTTTGTCACTGTGGGCTGGAGTGGTCAGGGATGGAGAGGAGAGGCTGGAAACGGCAGGAATAACCCTGGCATTGGGGTGATTAAGTGCCAGCTGCATGTGGGGAGGGATGGCAGAGGACTGAGGAGGAGCAGGGACACAACCTTGCAGGCAAAGGTAGCTGAGGCAAGGCTGGGAATGCCTTCCATGAGTGATCCCCAAAGCACATGGGGAGAGAGGTGTTTCTGCCAGGAAAGGTGCTGGAGGGAGAAAATTCCTTGGTTCTGGTTTCTTTGTGCCGCTACTTCACCTCATCCTATTTCTGCTAATTTAGGAGGTGTGTCTTTTCCAGATGTAGGATCACAAAAGAGAGCTGGAGGGTGACCCCTCTGGGAGTCCAGAATTAGCTGGTCCCAGCTGCTGTGCAGGGCTTAGTTTTTAAAGAGCAGTTTGTTATAAAAGTGACAGATTTCCTAGACTCTAGAACACAAAAGTGTTGATGACTGGGGATGTCTCTGGTAAGGGGGGTAGGAGAGAGAATGAGGAACATACATGGGGTTAAAGGGGAACTCTCTTCCCATCAGTCCAGGTTCCTCTGTTTTCTTGTGGACACCTATCCTTCCTCTTTCTCCCTCCCTGTCAGCCAGAAGGGAGTGCTTTGCCTGGCCCTCCCTTCTCCAGCTCTTCATCTGTGCAGAGAAAATGAGTTTAGTTGGAATGGGGCATGGGGGAAGAGGAGCAGAGCACGAGAAGCTTCAGTGTTTTCCTTTGTGTGACTGTCATGGGGGAAGTGGCCTACATATTCCTGCTCTGGTCTATGAAAATCACCTGCTACACTTCTAAAGGAATGTCATTTAACAAGGGAAGCAGCAGTTGCAGGCTCTTTAATCACCTTCTCGCCACTTGTGGCAGCATCTTAGATGAAAACAAAGCCGCTTTCTCTTCAAATTCTAGCCCAGAATTCTGCTTCTCTCAGTATTCTGACTCCATCATCCATTCTGCTCCCAGAACAAAGGGATTCACCTGACACGAAGACGTATTATTTTCCATTTGCAAACATGAAACTACTCCTTTTCATGATTGGATTAAAAATTGAGAGGCATCTGTACCCGAACATCACAGTTATTTTATTAAAAGTGAGAGCAGAGGGGGGGTAGGACTTAGTAGATGTCTTTGGCAGAAAATAAATTAATTAAGGAGACTAGAAGTCCAAACCCTACTGGTCTGGGTGTTGAAATTAAAGATAAAAATATATATAAAAAAAGATTAGCATCTCTTGACAAAATGTTGAAAGAAGAATGAAAGTTTCACCACCTGCAGTGTCTGTTTCCATCCTTTACTTGGAATTAAACACCATTAAGAAATAAGTGGCACGTGAACTCATCTACCAACTCTCTGGCCACACTTTTTTTTATAAAGCATTAATCAACCACATTCCAGGCAACCTTGGCTCTTGGTCATCCAGAAATTCCAGATGAATGGCTCTGTATCCCACGTGCAGCAGGTCCAACTTGTTCTGAATGCACTGAACTCCCTATGGATGTGTGGATAAAACGTGCATGGATGATAAAACACTGCTTTCAGGATATGGAATTGTCAGCAGTTTTTGCATCATACCTGTCCTTTTTCCTCCTCTTCCCTCAAAAAAGAGGGAAGAAACTGTTCATTTTCAAAGTCTTTAAAGAGTCGCCATGTCAATCCATCACTGTGAACGAAAGGAGTGATTCTGTGTTTCAGCTCAGCTACAAGTGAAATAAATAGTTGGGCTCTTCTTGTTAGCTATTAAAAATGCTTAAAAATCCTTTGTATTTTACCGTAGTAGTGGGTGTTGGTGTTGATTGTGTGGGATTAAGATCAGAAATCACTTCTGAAGGAATTCAGACTTTGGGAGAGGGGAGAAGTGAGGGAAACTGATTTGTCCACCTCTAAACTATAATTTGCAGAAGACATACCTGAAAAGGCAAATCTTGTTGCTTTTGTGGGTGTGGCTGGGCTTTTTATTTGTCATATCCACCTCCC
The DNA here is from genome assembly GCA_013397565.1 of Ptilonorhynchus violaceus. Lineage (NCBI taxonomy): Eukaryota > Metazoa > Chordata > Aves > Passeriformes > Ptilonorhynchidae > Ptilonorhynchus > Ptilonorhynchus violaceus. The sequence goes on from VZRJ01003965.1 coordinate 10,312, forward strand.
CACCCCCTGCTGCTTTGTAATTAAGTCTCTGCCTTAATGGATGTACTCAGGCCCTTGATAAATGCCCTGGCCATCCTTAAAATGTACACTAGGGAGCCCAGGGAGATGAAATGTATTTAAGGAGAGACTGATAAGGATCTTGGAGGAGGTACATGATTCCTTTCCAAGCTTTCAGCTCCAGTGCCCCTAAGTGGGGCAGTGAGTGCACAAACACAATTTAATAGCATCACGCAGAGTTTTTGTCGGACAAATCTTGCAGGGAATTATTTATCTGTGCATTGCATTGACCTGGTTCCCTTTGCCTGAGTCAGTGTAAGGAGGGCCCAGCTGTCCTTTCCAGAGTGGAGCTGTGGGGACAGTAACCACAGAGGGACGGTGACCAGCAGCTCTCCTCGACCAGCACATCTGCTTGCAAAATAAACACGTCTCTGCGCTGTGATGAATAATTTCTGACTTCCAGCCCATGGGCTTTCCTATGCCGCCAGGAACACTCCAGGAATTTCTACACGCTGCAGGAATTTTGCGTGGCAGCTCCAGCACCTCAGTCAGTTTGCAGAGGAGAGGGAGGAAAAACTATCCCGTGTTTGTAAACTCAGTTAATTTGCTGCTCATAAAAGTGTATTGCAGTCAACTGGCACACAAACTTTCCCAGACATTTAGCTTTGTCACCACATTTCAGGGCCTTTCTTGGTTTGGTCAAAGGCTTGAATAAACTTTTAGAGGCTCCTGCTCCTTCCTATCCCACTGAAAACTGGAATTACTCAGACAAAATCCTCTTCTGTAGCAACAACGTTATACCAAAGTTTCACATTTGTAAGATACCACTAAAGATTGCTTGGTAAAACCAGCTGTCCTGTTTTAGGCTACTTAACTTGGAGCAGAAAAGGAAAAAGAACAAATCTCTTTGTCTTCCTTATGTAAAATTGCAATCTTTGAGCTGTTAATACGTAGATGTGTGAAATGGGAAGGAGTCTTTGTCAGGACAGGAGTTACTTTTGAGTTAGGTAACAATACAAAAGAAATTTTGGGAAACACCATCATTTGCAGGTATTAAATTTCATGTACAGATTTGAACACTTGAACTACATGTTTTTAGAAGAATATACAGAAGGAGGTAAGGACATGAGTGAAATGGCTTAGAAATTTCCCACCTGTGCAACTTAGCATAATTCTGATATCTTAAATTTCTTTCTTATTTTATTGCCTTCACCAGACCTTCTGAAGACTGATTTGTTTTTCCCTTTGTTTCCCCTCACCCTTTTCATTTCTCCAGGTGGTTTCTTGCAATGTAGTGGGAGATTCTGTTAAATTCTTCGTTGCTGTCTCAGCCCCTCCGCCTGCAGAGGCTGAAGCTCAGTCATACAGTGTGAAACTGTCCCCACTCCACCTGCAGGTAAAGTCTTAAGTGTTCTTCTCTCCTCTCTTCCTTTTGTTTTCCTCTGGGGCAAGTGGTAAATGCAGAAATTAAGCTGCCTCTTCAGGAAACTGTGGATGAATGTTGGGTAGACTACTTGGATATCTAAAACGATTCCCTTTTTTAACTGGCATGCTCTCTCAAAGCTTAAGCAACTTCTGCCTTCTTAGAGTGTCACTTTTAAGTTACTTACTCAGAAAGTGGTGTCATTCGTCCTGTGTGAAGCCTTAGCATGGAGCTTGACCTGAAGTTTCTTTCCAGGACACCACAGCACTCCCCAGTAACTGTTTTCCTGTCCACAGCTTCAGCTCTACGTGAGAGACAAAGGAGAAGATGTCAAAGTTGAGTGGTTCCTCATTAACACCAACGAAATCAACTTTGAAATCCAGCCAGCAGCACAGGAGGTCAGTCAGTGAGGTTTATTTGTTGTGATGCTAGAGAAGATGGGTCTCCATCCCTTTGGTCAGAAACGTGGTGGAAAGCATCTGCCATGGATCATCCATCAAACCCCTCTGAAATCCAGGAGCATCTCTCAAGATTACTGAAACAAGTCTGGTTTTGACAGACAAATGACTTTGCAAACATTTTACATCTAGATTCAAAGGTGTGGGAAATGCCTGTTCCTGAATACCCTCTCTCAGAACGCTTCTAAAATAACAAAAAACCACCCCCTGGTTGTAATTTCCATCAAAGCAATTAAAATGCTGCTCCTTCCTTAATTTAAATCAGTTTTGAAATCTGGCAACAAGAATTCAGAAACAGCTGTGAAAAATACAGTTAATTAAGGACATGATGGATGATCTAAAAATATTTTGATGCTTTTGAAATTGCACCTTATCTTTGTATATAAGCATCGGTTCACTAGGGATTGTTTTATTGGGGCATCCCCTGAAAGAGTTTCTTCATGACTGAGATTCTCTTCTGCCTTTTACCCTTCACAATTATATTTTTTGGCACAAATGTGTTGACTTAACCCTTTCTTACCACAGTGGGTGAAGACTTGCTTGTGTTTTGTGTAGTTGGTTTTTCGACTGATGGCCGTGTTAAAAAAATAAGTTTATTGTAGAGCTGCTTCTAAAGACCTGTACTGAGTGACCTAGAATCATAATAATTTATTACCACAGCTTTTGTCCATAAAAATATGAAACTCGTAGCTAAAGACAGACAAGCCTTTTGAAGTCTTTTAATGTAGGTTTTACTATGCACACGAAGCAGTGTAAATGACCTTCCCATGCTGGGGTGGCATGTTGATTATCCACATATTGAACAGTCATTAAATATTAAATCCGTACTGACAAACACAGATGACTCTGGTGCAGTCACTGGACTTCACAGCCAGCTTTCTGAGAGGTGCCCAAGTCCATCATTGCAGACTTGCAACTCATTACGCTTTGCCTGTGTTTTTAGAATGAGTCTGTTAAGTTCTTAATAGTTAAAGGGTTTTATTTTCACTTTGAAGTTGCTATTAGCACTTAGGGAAGAGGAGAGGCAATAAACAAAGGGCTGAAACCTGTGAGCAACCTACACCTTAGAAATTGCCTCAGCTCTTAAACTTAAATGTCAGCTTTTGTGTCTTGTTTTTTCCTCTTTCGGAAGCAATAGTGTGTGTACAAATAAATGCCTTTAATTACTTGTGATTATCTCCACAGTGGTTTTGTCATCACACAGGCTGGGTATAATAACCCATTTTCAGTTAGTAATGGCTGGGTGAACCTGAGTTGTGTTTGGGAACCTGGCTGACTGGTAGGGCTTGGCTTGGCACAAGGTGACTTCATGTGCTGGTGTGCCCCAGGCTGACTGTGGTGGCTGCTGTGCACCACTAGCACAAGCCAAACCCAAAGTGAAACCTGTTGTCTTTATCATTTTTGGGTGGCAGTTAAGCCGTTATGTCTTTGTCTTTGTCTTGTCCTGTCAAGGATGTTGTGGTGCAGAGTTACTTTCCAAAAAAAGGATGGCTAAAAATGAGGTTGGGCTGACAGGAGGCTCTTTAATCAATCTCCTTTCCAAATAACTATGGAAACAACAGAAAATACCTAGGAGTGGAAGTCCAGTGAATGTGGTTGCTGTTGTTACTGTTAAATAACAAATGTCACATTAGGCTGATGGCAAAGCACAAGAGGCAACTGAGATTTTACAATTTAGGTAAGGACAGGAGAGGGAAATTACATCCAAAACAATGAAGACTAACCACAATTTATCTGCTTATGTAAATAACCTAAGTAATGAAATTGCTGAAACTGAGGCTTTAAACAGCTTAATTTACTTTCATCTTTTTTAAAGTGAGTGAGTATTATCTGCAAGTTGCAGAGATGTGCTGGTGCCCCTTTCCTTGGCAGCTGTTTGGGGGCACATGGTGTAAATACAGCAGAGTTGGGACTGGCCAATGCTGTTGTATGTTTTGAATCTGTCATCAAAGGCCAGTTAGGTAAGAAGGCAGTAAACCAGGATTTCTGCACACAGCATTCCTGGGGTTTTTTGTGAAGCACCCTAAATGTTTCCCTAACACCTGGGTAGTTGGGAAAGGGCTGTTGCTCCCAATCTGCTTGGCCTGTTGTGCAAGGTGCACATCAGTGAAGTCTCTCAGTGTGGTATCAGATGAGGAAAGACGGGTGGGTCCTCCATTTTTAGGTCAGATCTTTGTCTCCTACTTCAATCTTTTCTTTGGAAAAGAAACCTCACTGAGATTTCTGCTGTGCTACGCTCAGAGCTCTTGGTGTCAGACTGTCCTTTCTGGGACAGCTTAGTTTAAAAATCTATGCCCTGTAGGTAACTGAGCAGAAGGAAATTCCTGAGGAGCATGCTGTTGGAAGCAAGCATCCTCCAGGAGTGCAGAGTGGGCAGGGACAGTTCACTGCCTTTATACACCTTAATCATGTGAAGCTGTATGTGCAAGCAAAATCTGTGGTGTGTTCTGACCCTTCAGAGATAGTGGTGCAACTCAGTGCCCCAGAGCAGCACGACTCTCTGCCCATACACTGCACTTTTCAGCAAGGTTGAAGACCTCCAAGAGATGCTATAATATTTTTTTTCAGAGCAGCACAGGATTAGTTTCTTCTCAGCTGTTGCATGCTGGCATAACTCCCATTAAATCAGTGGAACGGTGCCGATCTGCTTATCTGGTGACCTGATCTGCTCTCAGGGGAGTACAGAGCAGCACAGAATCTCTAAAACACCATCATAAGATAAAATCTGTTAATGAAACTTCTGGTTTTGTGGCTAACAGCTGTCTCTTCCTAACTCCTAGAGCAGCATGTGACTTTTTCAGTGTTTAAATCTAGCTTTCCTTTAATACGTAACGTAGAAATTTACATAATTCTCTGCGTGATCTCTTGTTAAATTGTGTTGTTGGCAACAGAAACCATTTCTCTCTCTGACAAAGCTGATGTTGATGGTTTTGGTGGTTTAGATATACCAAATTAATTTTTGCCTTAACTTCTTGTGAGTTTTGAGAATCCTGGATGTTTGTTTCCTCATAGGGACAGACAGCAGGGACATGTGCAATATCTGAAACGCTCAGAGATGTCTTGAAGAACGTCTTCAGCTCAGCTTCTCCATCTGTAGTGTTGAGTGTGAGGCCTGCAGATACAAAGGAGGTTCAGGTAAGTCTCATTCCAACCAAAATCTTTTGAGCAGTGTCCTTCTGCTCGGTGTTTTTGTTATATACCCATGACTCACAAATGAGTACGTTTAACAGTGTTGAGTGATGAGAAACAACTGGGACACATCCCTGGAACAACATAGCCCTTGGCAGCGGAGGCTGTGTGGTCACACCTCCCGTGTGGCTCCTTGTTGGTGTTACACCTCACCTGGTGTCTTCTTCCCTGTGTCAGTGTGACACAAGCATTTGGTGTTGGCTCGTGCACAAACCCTCTTGTTCTGGTTGCCTTTTGCAGAATGTACAGAACACGAGCCTTCTCCCTCAGGGCACAAGTCCTCCCAAACCTCCAAGGGCTCATGACCTCAAGCTGCTGGTGAGGAACATCGCGGTGAAGCCGAGCGATCTCCGTGCTGCAGGTAACGCAGCCCGGGCGCTGCTGCTCCGTTTCAGGCAGGGTTGGGGTGGGTGTTTTCCTTTCCTTTCAGGTGAAATAATGTGGAAGTTCTGGGTTACAGCCTGCTCTCAAAAGAAGATTTAAGAAATTGCTGTATTCTGAGAAACAGACTTCATAGAATCACAGGATGGTTTGGTTTGGGAGGGACCTTGAAGATTACCTCGTTCCACACCCTGCCAGGGGCAGGGACCCCTTCCGCTGTCCCAGGTGGTCCAAGTCCCATCCAACCTGGCCTTGGATGCTTCCAGGGATGGGGCAGCCACAGCTTCTCTGGGCAACCTGTGCCAGTGCTGACTCAGTGTATGTTGTGGTTTATTTGAGTATTAAACGTTTTGTTCTTCTTGTACAGAAATACATCATTGCTGGAAACAGATTGAAATGAGCACATGTATAAATCTGGTTGATTATTTTCTGGATTTTAGTTCTAATTTCTAAAAGTTATCACTTTGGCTGTACCCAGGATGGGGGGCTCAAATCCAACTCTCCATTAGCTGCTGGCAATGACGTTGGCTTGATTGAGTGTTACCTTATTTTTACAGGTGCTTTTCTTTAGTTTTGAGCCATTTACAGATTTATCTAAAACTGTCCTCCTGTATATTAACTCCTCCAAGGTACTCTTTTGTTGCCAGGGAGTTTTCCCCCTGATGAAGTACCTCTGCAGGTAGGGGAGGAGGTATCTCTTGCAAGTGGGGAATGGAGCCAAAAAGGAGGTCATTGCCCAGTGAGGTTTGTGTTGGGTTTGGAAAGCAGCACCAAGCCTGTCTTGCCAGTGTTCAGACTTCTCCAAGTGCAGGCACATCTCTGTCCCTGACTGAGGCATGAGCAGGCACATTTCGGATTTTGTCAGTGGAAATACAGATTTGATGCTCTGTTATTTGTGGCCACTAAACAATTCCCTAACAGTATTTTTAATGGAAGCTTGTGGCTGCTAAATTGGGCAAGGCACTAGTTTTGGATAAATATATCCTGCTTGCTGTGCTCCTTTTTTCAGTGAGATATAATAAGTTTCTGCCCTAGGCTCTTGCATAATGCTGCTTTGCTCATCCTGGCTGGAAGTGATTCCTCTAAAAATCTCTGCAGAGTTTTTTCTTTTAAAAAACAAATTATTTTTAAAGCAATTCTGGAACTCTTTGCTGTGAAATGTCCAGTATAAATAAAAAGATGCTGGCAACTGCAACCCAGTCTAGTGGAAAGTGTCCCAGCCTATGGCAGGGGGCTTGGAATGAAATAATCTTTAAGGTCCCTTCCAACCCAAACCATTCTGGAATTCTATGATTTGTTATTACTCTACAATTTTGTAGTGCAACCTAAACTTTCCAAAGGATTAGATCATTTTGCCTGCCTTTAAAAGTCATGAGCTGACATGCCTTTGTGTGCATACAGTGCATAGAACACAAGATTCACCGTATGAGAAATCCTGAAAATGAGAGGAAGTGGGGACAAGTAATGTGGGAACGCAGATGTTGGGAGGCAAAATCCCCATTTGCTATTCTAAAAGGAGATAGAGGGAATTTTGCTGGTTCCCCAACAACTCCCAGAGTGTAAACACTTGGAAATGAGTATGAGAAATGAAGATGCATAGTGGGGTTGAAGTGGTACACTTGAAATCCAGTGGGCATCCTGCACAGCTGAAAAGGTGCTAGCTTCTGGACATAGCTTCTGGCTGCCTTTTAATTAATATTCCCTTCCCCTTTCCTGGCCTTACCTTGCAATAATGAATTTTCCTGTTGGAACTCAGACTCCAGAGTGTGCAGTGTTGCAGGCTAACCTGCCTAGGTACACAGGGGGTTGGGGAAGGGGCAGTTTGCCTGTGCTGAAGAAACCATGGATGATTGATGGATGCTCTCAGGGTTTGTAGGAGCTTGTGGCTCTCCTGTAGATACCTTAGTTCAGCTGGTGAATAACCTGTAGCAGAACTGGTCTCTGCTTATGGGCTGTGCCTGTTTTTATCTCCTTAGTTTGTGTTTGTAAACAAAGATCACCCTAAATTTTGTATTGTATGGTCCACAGGGAATCATGTAGGGCAAAAGTCATTTCTGCTGGTGAGGAAAGAGTAATCAGTTGTTTACAGCAGGGTGTCCAGGGCTGAAGTGCTGCAATGCTCTGTTTGGTACAGTCAGTCTGTGGCTCAGGTGTAGTTCCAGGGAGGGCTGTACAGGTGTAGCTCAGGCAGAGCTGTACAGGTGTAGCTGAGGCAGGGCTGTACAGGGTCCCTGCCCTGGGCTGCTGAGCACTGCAGGCAGCAGGAGCAGGCTGCAGGGACACATGGCTGGGTGAGCAGAAGCCAGCCCAGGTTGATCAGCTCGGGCTCAGCTCGCTGGGAAAGCAGCTCAACTGCTTACTCCAGGGTCAGCTTGGATCCCAAATAAGCTGCGTGTACACAGTGCTTTGTCTCCTCTAATCACCTTGCCAGGCACAAGCTGCCTCTGTGCCTGAGATAAGGCTGATCCATGGCCCCAAAGCATCCCCAGAGGACAATTGAGAGCTGGTGATTGTCAATACACACCGGGATTCTTCTGGAGAACTGAGGGCAGCATCTTTGGTTTGCTTTGCACACAGTCAATACTGAGCTTTTTGTCTCTTCCCTTGATCTCTTGGAACTCGGGGTTTGAATTATTTCTGATGCTGTGAAAGCCATATAAAAGAAATTGTTTTAAGAGGAACACATCTGGCAAACTATTTCCCCTTGGAGCAGCAATGTAACTGCTCTTAATATGCCAATTTGCAGCATTATCAAATTCCAAGATCAAGGCACAGATAAGTCTGCAGCAGTGCTTTAAAATGTCATGAACTTGTTAAAAACCACAGTCCACAAAGCCATTGTGAATTAGCACTGCTGTCATCAGTCACTTGGCAGCAGAAAAAGCTTATTTTCATGTCCAAATAAACCACTGTGACTGTGGCCAGTAGGAACTTTGAAAAATACTGCCTTTTTTAAAGCAACTGAAAGCAACTTTACTCCCTCCCTGCCTCACACCCACAACGTCACCTGCTCGCTGCTTCTTTGTCTCCCCATCTTTTGGGATCTTTTTATGCCTGCACTTGGTTGCTTCATGCCTGGATTTAAATTGGGTCATGTTTCACACTGTGTGGGACAGTGCATAAGATAACAGTGATGCAATATTGACCTTTGCCATTGATGTCCTCGGTGTACAAACCGAGGGAAGGAATTTATTCTGTGGGAGGGTGAGAAAGTGTCTGCAGAACTCTGTGCAAAAGTGCAGTGTGCCAGGAAGGGGGTTCTTTGCTTTCTTTTGAGTAAGTGGCCTCTTGGTGATGGAGTTTTAATAACTGAATATTGATTTTTCTTGCCCTTACAGGCAGCACAGACCTTGTGTGTATAGTTCAGTTGAATGAGCCTATGCAGAAGTTTTCCAGCTCTGTAGCCAAAAATGCTGCACATCCCTTTTGGAAGGAAGAGTTTATCTTGTAAGTAACTTACCTACTGAGAATACTTTTGTGCTAAAGCATCTTTTTTTTTACTTGAACTGTGTCAGAGAAGAATGGCATTTTGAAATAGATCCAGTTGCTTGGCCTCAGAGAAATCTGGAGCTTCAGAAATCTGGTAGGGACTTCAGGATATCTAATTACCTCTGCATGGATATGAGATACAGGTCTCTAGATGTTCCATGGTAGATACGTGATTCTAGTAGATGACAGCAGTAACAGGCATAATAAATCACCTTGTGCTTTCATACAGTGCCAAAAAAAGAAGTGTTAGCAATGTTTTGAAGTCACTTTACTGCACAAACTGCATTTGAGGGACTGCAGTGTCTCTCCATTCCCTCCCCTGAGTGGAAAAAGCAAATGTGCAACAACAATTGACCACCTAAAAGAATGGTGGCTGTGACTAAAATGGGAGTGTAAAACTTAACTAGATTTGTCCTGTAGAACAAAAAAAGGGACTTTTGAGCAGCCTACACAGTATTCTGTGATTCACCCAGCTCCTGTAAATAAGGTCAGAAGTGAGCAGTTCTAAAACTATTTTCATTTTCACTTTCTAACAGCAGAGCAAAAATACCTGGTAGGTTCTGTAGTGTATGAATTTGGGGGGGGGAGTCACTGATGAACTTTCTTTTGTGGAGTATCACAAAGTGGCTCAGTCCACAGTGGGTCTGTGAACCACTTCAGCCATCTGTTGGTGGAGCAGCACCCATGCTCGATGCTGCAGAGCAGACAAGTTCCCTGCAGTTCTGGCTGGGAAGTTTGTAAGAATAATACCCTTTTCCAACTGAAAGGGCTGACAGAGGGCAGGCAGGATGTGATTAACTTGACTGGAATTCGGCCTTGACACCAGGAATAATGCTGGGCTTTCCACACTGCTTTTCACAAGTGCATGAGGTAAGCTCGGGGGTTTTTACAGATAAATGATTAGGATTTTGGCAGGAGTTTTTTAACTTCTTTCAAGTTCTCACACACACACACATACACACACCCCTCTGCCCTTTTCTTTATTCAGAGCCAAAAATATCCCCCACTCTGAACACCAGTGTACTGACCACCGTGTCAGGCTCTGCTTTAGCTTCATGGCAAAGCAGCAATACATCAAGGTGCTCCTTTTTAAGTTTTGGGATGCAGGAAGGGTGGTAGTGGCAGGGAAAACCTTAAAATCTGCTGCACAGATGATATCCCACAGTATCTACTGGAGGTGGGGTGTCTGCAGCGAAGATCACACCATCCTGGAACGGAGACATATCAAAAGAAAATACATATTTGCATTCCCTTAGGGTTTTTGGCAGAACACCTACTGAGAAGGTCATAAAATAAAGCTACTGGAAGGTTCCTCGGTAGGTACCCATTTGCTTCACTGTCTCATTCAGAGGAAAGGATTTGTAACTATTGTTTAGTCCATCTTGTGAAGTACCACATATGTAACTCTGAGAATAGTTCACATTGGTTCTGTCACACAGAAACCAGTTCTTATTGTCTTGCAGCATCCTTGAGTTTTATTTTGAAAAAGTGATGCTGAGTCGTCTCACAAAAGTGATTACTTCTGTTTCCTTGCATCTGTCCTGTTTTTGCAGGACACTTTCCTGCTTTGACAGGGCTGTTGCCTGAACCTGTTCCAGCATCCTGACTTACAAACTTGATCCTGCCAGGAGGAAAAAAGCTGCTTGGTGCTGTGGTGTGGCAGACTAGGGACCAACATCAGCTTGTAGGGCAGCGTTTGGCAGCTCCTGGGGAGAAGAAAAGCCTCTGAAATTTAAGAAATTGAACCTGTGCAACAGTGGTGGCCAAGCCAGGCCATGGTTTTCTGTAGTCAGTCTTACCTGGCTGCCTCATAAGCAAGGTGCAGAGGACTGAGAAAAACTGAGGAAAGGGAAAAACCTATGTGGGAAGGAAAATCTGTTTGCCTGCAAAGACCTAACTTAGTTTTATTTCTTTCACAGTGAACTAAGTGCCAAATCAAAAGCATTGCAACTGCAAATAGTAGAAGATGGGAAGTTGGATAGTAAGTATTAAGACTGAATTATTTTGCATGATCAGCGTGTGAGCTTTGCTGAGTGTTGACATAAGACCCCTTTTATTTCTGGATGGCCATGGAGAAACTGTCAGATCCATCAGTAATCATGGATGGAAGAGAGAATACACTGCCAGGTGCCTCTGTCACGCTCTGGGTTAAGGTTACAGAGAATCTTTGAGCTTCTTTCTAGATTGTCAACATACTGAGTCTTCCAGGTACTGATACCCTGTATTTTCCAGCCTTCTAAACATCTCACAGATCTGCTGTGAACCTTTTTGGTTTCAACATAAGCTTTGGAAGCCTTTCTGTGGCTGAAGGGGAATCATGGGGGTTAATCCTAAATCCTTCCTTGTCGTGCACTAGAGACTGCCTGTCAATTATCAGCTGTAAAACACACCAGTTCTGATTATGTTGGATTAAATATAAAACATGGGGGCTGAAACATTTGTACTACTTGATTCTGTTGTTTCAGAATTATTTTTAATAATCTAGATGTACAAAGTTGTGCAATACCTTGCTTATGATCTGTGATTATTGGAGGGATTGGAAAGTCAAATGTAGGCAAAAGCTTTAAAAATTTTCTCTGGTATGGATGCTGTTTTTTATTTTTAATAAACATGTGTGATTTATATGGAGTTAGCAAATGGATATTGTTTCTTGCACAGAGTTTAGTCTGGAGTTTAGTCTGTACCTAACTTTAGTCTTTCAAACAACATCAGCAATGTTCTACATCCTACTGAGAGTGTAACTCTCAGCCTGGTTTCCTGAAGAAAAAGGTTCCAGTGGATTGCACTGACAATTCTCTCCCTCCCCTCTGCCCCTTCATACCAGCTTAGCTGTTCTTCTCCAAAAAATGTTAATAGAAGACTCAGAGTAGAGTCATCTTAATGAGCAGAGAGCTGACTTATGTGAATATAATGTAGATCCCTACTTGCATAATACAGGTATAGACAAGAATTTATTATCCCTGTTCTGCCTGTTCTGATCATAAGTGTTTGAGAAAATTGTTTAGTATAAATTCTCAACACGTGTTCTATGGTAACCTGACCCCAAAAGGCCAGTGAAGTGTAGGAATTTATTGGTTTTAAACATTCCACTTTTCACAGAAAAATAGGATTTCATCTCTGAAAGGGTGCAGTATGTTTGCTAATAGTTTGCTCCAGTCTAGTGGAGCTGTTAAAGTCAGGGGAGGAACAAGAGAACTGCTGAATTTGACTAAAGTTCAAATTAAAGAAGACTATTGTTGTGATGCTCCAGTTTACCAGGAATGCAGCTCATCCTCTGAAGTGAAAGATGCGGGGAGCTGGTCATGGAGATTGTTCAAGAACCTAATAGTTTTTTTTTTTCCCCCTAGACATTCTGCATATAAAGGAGAAAATAATGGCCAGAAACAATAGTACATGAGTAGTGTTTCATGTCTCCATTCTGTCCTGTTGGAAAGGCCAGGCCGAGGAATAGTCATAACATGGAAAGAAAGCTGTGAAATGCCATTTCTTTGCCTGTGGTGTAGAAACACTTCTTGCAATTTTCTGCCAGAACTCTTGCTCCTCCTTTCCCATCTTCACTCCCTTACCCATCCTGACATCTTAGGTGTGTGCTGATCTTGCTGATTTTATTCCCTCAGGTCCTTTGTTGGGGAAGGTGACTGTACCTCTAGACCTGTTCAGGAAACAACCTTCTGGCCAGCACAGCTTTGCACTGAACAGTGGGGCCAGGGAGAGCAGCTCGGAGCCAGGGCCCGGGCTGGGGTCCATTAGTGCCGAGGTACTGCTGGGTTTGGGGGGTTTGGGGTGCACCTTTTACTTGGGGAACCGCTGGTGAATGCTCATCTCATGCTTAGGACTTGTGGCCGAGTCAGAGCAGCCTGCTCTGATTGCAGGGTGTTTGTGTCTTATCAGAAGAATTAACTCTGGAGTTTGGCTCAGCAAAAACTGAAGAAGTACCAGCTAGAAAGAGTGTCCTTCTTGCTTGACTCTGCTTCTGAGGTGATGTTTTCCTGTCTCCTTAGTTCTCTTTTATAGAACCCAGTGAACTGAAGGCACGGCAAGTCTCTTCCCCAGTGCTGGCCACCAAGATAGAAAAGGACCGCACTGTGATGCCCTGTGGGACCGTGGTCACCACTGTCACTGCTCTGAGAACCAAACCTCGTCTGGAAGGGAGATCATCTCCCCTGAGCACAGGTCAGCAGGTCCAGATGTGCCTGTGTTCACTCCCAGGGTTACCCATGGGCACCAGGAGAAGCGCTGGGGAGTGGGATGTCAGGAAAGGTGCTGTTTTCCAGAGTTCTCTGATGTGTTGGAGTGGGGTTGTTGTTTGTGTTCTCTAGAATCAGGTTTTTAATTTCCATGGAAACTTGTTTCCTACGAGAGGAACAGCTAATATTTCTCTCAATACACCCTGTAAACCTTCACAGTGGTGTGATAATGCAGAAGGCCTGGATTTTGGTGGATGGTTTTTCACATCACAAATGTATCACTCTCAGAGTGTTTGCTGATGACAGACCATGCTGTGCCTTCTCACCTTGATCTGTATTGTCATCTCTAATAAAGATTGGTGTTACCTGGTGACAAAGTACTTTTCAGTACGTCTTCCAGGAGTAGATTTTCCAGCTCTTCTTGGGATAAGTATAAAAGTAAAACCTGTGAACAGGTTTGGTGTGAAGTCTCACAAATATCTGAGTTGTTTTAAGTTGTTAAAGCAGATCTTAAGTGGGTGTTGTCTAGCATATTACAGTAGAAAGTTTAAAAACAATAAATTCCTACACTAACTGGCCTTTTAGGGTCAGGTTATTACCACAGAGTTGAGAATTTGTATTAAACAATTTTCTCAAACACTTACGATTTGACCAGGCATAACAGGTATAATAAATTCTTATTAATGTAACAAAAAATGTCTCGACCAGTTCAAATAACCAAAAAACTTGGTCCTCAGATTCTCCTGTGAAAACTCCAGTGAAAGTAAAGGTGACTGAAAAGGATTTCTCTGTTGAAGCTCTCCATTCCCATGGTGCTCCAGTCAGCAAAACTTTGTCATCTTCAGATACAGGTAATAAAAATGTTTGAGGCTGTCAATGAGAACATTTCTCTGTGCTGCACGTGGGGATAATGTGATCCTGTTAAAGTAACAGCCAACCCATATGGCTGCTGCCTGTCAGAGCACTGGGATGTTTGTGTTACAAAGCACTGTGGTTAAAAAGGGGATATGGCAAGTCTTGCAGTAGAAGTCTGGTTTTAATTGGCAATTTAAATTACTAGTTTTGAATAAATAACAATGAGCTGTGGTTTGGAGAGAGTAGGCGACTGCAGAAAAGCCAGAAGTCAGTCTTTTACTTCTGAGTGAAAGATTCCTCCTTTCATAAAGGCATGGGGGATGCTGCACACAATTAAAACTCCGTGACATCTCTAAGTCCCTGTGTCTGAAGTGAAGGCAGAGGCTGGACTGACGTAAGGAAGACTGAATTCTCTTCCTAGCCCTGCCACTGGGCTGTTTTGGCCTTGCTGTGCCCCACCTTCCTAAGTCACCTGGCATGCAGCTGAAGTGCCTTCACAGTGTCAAGGGGCATTGACAATAACTTTAATTATAAATTCACTTTGAACTGTGTACGAAACCTGATTTTGGCTCTGCAGAATTTACCTTTTCAAGTTGCAATTCTAAATCTTCAGCATATTTTTGAGTCCTGTGTGTGGTCACCACTGAACCTCTCAGTAGCTCTGTGGCCAACAGCAGTGAAAGGTGTGACCCACTGTGACTGCCAGTGGCACCTGGTGGGGAGTTCAGTTGGCTTTGTACAGATCTGGGTGGGGATGGGACAATCTGGAGACGATCTGGACTGCTCCTGGCACAGTCAGGAGGTTTGTTGATAGACAGAAATGTGTTGGCCAACAAATATGGGGAAGGGCATGAAGCAGGAACCATGAATAGCTGTAACAGCACTTGGATCTTTTCCTATCTCTGGGCTAAGAAACTGATACCATGAAGCAGTGTGGTATTGCTACATCACTTTGGGCAATGTTGACATAATGAAACACTTCTGAGTTGACTCTCTTAAGTGTTTATGATATTAAAGATACAAAACACTTACTGGAAAACTCATCTGAAGACAGCTTAGACCGTATTGTTACAGACAGTGTTTTTATTGGGAGTGCAGGGGGATTTCTGTGAAATGTTTATACCGAATGCAGGAAGAATTACTCATTAGAACAAAAGCCAAATGAAAGAAATACAAAGAAGCTTTTGGGATGACTGTAACGTTGGTAATAGTTATTATAAACATCATGGCAAAACAGCAGCAAGCACTCTGGAAAAGATGCTGTGCCATAGTTCTAAGTGATGACAACAATAAGAATTATCAAGTGCCACTGATGCTGTCCTGGATGCTCTCAGCTGTTCCTGGGGGCTTTGCAGGGGCTGGAGAGATGGAAAAAGTCAAGATTTATGATGAGTAACAGACATGCACACCCCTTGTGCACACATACTCTTAAATTCCAGGCCTCATCTTTTATTGCATAAATGTCACAGGAACAAAAGGCACTAATCAATTGAGTTAACACTGGTGTTATTCCTGCCTCTTTTGTTGTTAAAACTATCACCAGAAAAGTCCACCTCAGTCAATTAAACATGGGGGTTTTTGTCTTGTTGACTTTCTTAGCCTTGTTTGTTCCTGAGCTTGATAGATTTGATCAGTGTGTATTTGCTGTGTGCTAGAGGCCAGAAAGGGCCATGCTTAAAAATAAACTTCTTTGTCACTAAATAGCATTTTATAAAAAAGGTTTTGTATTCCTGTGCAGTGGTTGGAGGGGAAAAGGGGTGCACTTTACAGGCTTTGGAGGCAGCCACTTTGCCTTCCCCTCCCTGTCATGGTGCCATAGCAAATCTGGAAATGCTGAGCAGAGAGGTCTGGAAAAGGAGCAAAATAACAAAATAGCTACCTGAGGAAGAAGCAGCATGTGCCAGCCTTGTACCATGTTAGAACTGTGGTTCTTCATGACTGTGATAACTGATGTTATCTGCTGCTCTGTCCCCGCAGTGTAGCAGTGCATTGAAATAATTGGATGTTTCATCTAGACTTCCAGAACCTCCTTTGTTCTCATGGAAGGGCTTTGCAAGTGCCACTTCTGTATCTTTTCTCCAAAAAATGGGTGACCAAAGGGAAAGACTGGACCTGATCACTGGGTGGTGAACTGGAAGATTTTTATGGCGTTTATGCCATTTCTGTGAATTTTAAGTCAAGGACAAACCCCGCCTCTCTCTGCTCTGTTTTTTCTTGTTTTTCCTTCTCCCCTCTGAAATGATCCTTTCTTTTCAGAGCTGCTGGTACTGAATGGCACCGACCCTGTGGCAGAAGCAGCCATTCGGCAGCTGAGCGAGTCTGCAAAGCAGAAGCTGAAGTCTCCTCGAAAGAAAAGCACCATTATCATATCAGGGGTGTCCAAGGTAGAGCAGAAAACAACACTTAGAGTTAATGCTTAGTGCTGTAAAGTCTGTAACTTACTGCAATGTTAACGTGGCTTCTGCTGTCTCTGCAGAATCCAGTTTTGTGTGCCAGGTTATTTCTGTAGCTGTTTCAAGTGAAGCCGAATCAGAGTGTTGGGTCCTGATTTTTAGGTCTGACAGCCTGACTAAAATGCATGGTGTCCTTGGATAGGAGTGGTGTTAGGGATTTGGGAAAAGCAATTTAGGTGAGAAGAGAGGATAATCAGTCCTTCTCTGTGCTTCACCCATGTAGGGAAGATGCACGGAAAAAGTATAAAAGATTTTTCTGGTTTTTTTCAAAGCTGTTAAAACCCTCTGAAAAACCTCTGGTTCTCTGGTCTCTGTTCCAGAGGGAGGGCAAACAGGACACAAGATGAAATGCTTTTGATGTTTATTTTCTTAGAAGGACCAAATCTCTGTGTATGCTGATATTTCGTTTCAACAGGACATGTAGGAAAGAGTCCTGTTGTTTGTAGTGGGGCCAGGGACAACTGAAAGGAATTTACTTCTTTTTTTTCACTCATTTGACCTTAACAACATGATTAAAACTTTGATAAATGCTCCTCTCCTCTAGTGGAGCTAAGGAAGCTTCAGGTGGTTTGCTGATGGTCCTGAGCAACACGAGTGTAAAGAGGATAAAATAAGTTTTGCAGGGAGGTTTGTTTTTCTCCAGCAGGATGACTTGTGTCAATGTTGTCTCTTATTTCCACTGGGCAGACCTCTTTATCTCAGGACAGTGAAGCCTCACTGATGATGGACTATGCTGCAGCCATGGACAGCTCCTGCAGGGAAGCAGATCCACCCACTGTGGAGGAAGCTGTTGCAAAAATCACCTCTGATGAAAAGCTGTCGTTGGGTGCTTCAGAAATAGTCCCTGATACTGACCCACAAAAGCAAAGCACCCATAAGGCCTGGGCTTTGGAGAATGGCAGCCAGCAGTGGGACACCAGCACACTCCTAGACCAGACCTCTGAAGAAATGTCTGGGAGCTCCTTAAGTGTTTCAGATAGTGGGAGCATGAAAAAATCTAAAGGTATGTGATCCTCACTTCCACTTCAGTGACTGCTTTCTCTATGTAATTGGCAGTAGTAGTTCATCCTTTCTTACTGATTTTTTTTTTGTCCCTAAACTCCTTGTGATTGTGGTGTTGGTTGCAGCTCTCTGAGCCAGCTCAGGCTCTCTTGCCCTCCCCTCCATCAGGTTCACCCTTAGAGGTTGAAGGGCAGCTCCTAAGCCCAACTCAATTATTTGGAAGAGAAATAACAATCACACTGTCAATCCCTCAATGAAAACTGTGTCCTTGTCAACAAGGACTTGTCCTATATTAGCAGCCCCATTACTGAGGTGAAAATGGCAGGGATCCACTGTTGCTTTCCAATATATTCCTTTTCCTCCTTCACATCTCTGACCACAAAGCTCCCCTGCCCTCACTAGAGTGTGTGTTCAGGAAGCACCACAGCTGAAGCAGAAACTGCCTGGTGGACAGATTCTCCCTTTTCACTGATTTCATTAATACTTAATTTGCTAAAGAAAATGGAATAAAAGGTAATTTAATAAGAAAATAAGGCATCAGATCATTCTGCTTAGGTGCTTACACACCTGAATAGCTGCAGTTTGAAATGTCTTAGGATTCTCTGTGTTTCTTTGATAAATCCATTAATCACTCAGCACTGGTTTGTGGTTATGTAGGAAACACAGGGGCTATGAGGAAGTCTTACACTTGGGACTGTGCCCCAAACAGGCACACAGGTTGCCCCTTGAAGTTGCAAAAAATACTGGGTTTTTCTCCCTCTTTTCTTTATTATTTTCTATTCTTTCCTCGCCCAGAGATCCTGGAAAATGGCTCACTACAAAACCTCACTATTTTACTGGGTCATCACCCCTCCCACACAGGGCAGACACTGGAGCTCTTTGTCAGGACCCTCCCTCAGAGCATCGAGTTCTCTGGCCTCCCCTGAGCTGTACTGCTCCACATGAGAGATCAGGAGGGTACAGCAACAATCCCTGTCACACACATGGTCAGGCACTGCAGAGTTTTTGTGTGTGTTTGGGGTGAGGGTAGGAGATTAGTTGTGAAGGGATTTGTCTTTTTAGAGCCTGGAAAAGTTTGGGCAGCTGTAAGAGATACTGCAAAACTTCTGGACTCTTTAATGTGTTGTTTTAAAACAAGCAACTGGAAGTTTGTGTGTGAGGTGTTGTTTAGTTTTGGGTTTTCCTGTGCAAAGAGATCAGGCTTCTAAAGATCCTTTCCACACAATGCAGTATAACTGCTGAAAGCTGCAAAATACCTCTAATTCAAGAGAGTTGTATCATCTCGAAAAAATACTTTAAAAAACCTGGCTCAAATCCCTTTCTTTGTACACAGATGTCTTTGTGGAAGTTTTTAGTCTCTGCTTTGTCACAGCTGAGTAACTTTTATGGAGTAAGATAGGAAAACATTTCAACCCCCCTGCCTTCAGTGAGCTGTGAATAGTTCAAGGCTTCTGTTTGTCAAATGTTTTCCCTTAAAAAACCAAAAAACAAACAACAAAAAAACCTCAAAACAAATAGAACCGCAAATGCAACAACAAAAAGACCAAACTAAACACGAAGCCCCAAACAAAACCTATTCTGCTTTGAAAAGCCTTGTGTGTGTATTAATGTCTTTAAGTTAACAGTCTTTTTTTTTTACTCTTGCGTATTTTTGTTTGTTTGTTTTTTTTACCTTTCTGACTTCCTCTTTCTTACCCATTCCCTTTTATAAACTTAAGATGACTACTATGCCAGCCAGAATTAATTACCTACACAGTAAGTTGGTTTTGTCTCCTTTTTTTTATCCCTAAGGAAATGTAGCTTTACAATGGGACACTCATTGTAAAAACTGAAGCAAAAAATTAGTTTGGCACCCATTTTTTCCTTCCCCCATCCATTTCTTTTCTCCTTCCAAAATCACCTTGCCGTGCTCAGGTGTGTTAGCAGAGCAGTCTGCTGTAACAAACCATCCTCCTGGTGGTCATGCTGTCCAGGGTCACACAGAGAGGGCAGCAAGGAAGGCTTGGAGGGATGCTCTGCATTCCCAATCTCCCTCCGTCGTGCCCATTGCTGTAGTATCTGATAATCAATCCAAATCTGCTCATGCAAACCATGTGTGACCCCATAACTGGATGTACATACAAACAAAACTTATTTTAAAACCTGCTGCTTGTATTTTTCTAGATGAAGCTTTTCTAGCCTAACTAACAGAGCTACCAGGATCTCAGGTATTTACAAAATCAGCAGGTATTTACAAAAGCACCTGTATAAAAACTGTTTTGGAAGTTGGGAAGGAATGGAAAGCGATCTCTATTCATATCCTTGTAGATGTAGAAGAAAATCTTCCTTCATTAGCACAGATGAGATTCAAAAGTGATCCCACCCCCACAAGCATTTTCAGAACCCCCTAAAGCAGTGCAGAGAAGCCCAGTGAGTTCACAGGGTGCTCTCTGCTCATGTCCTGGTGTTGGGGGCAGGGCTGGCACATGGATCCTGTTGAACTGGAGGCATAAGCATGCAAACAGCACATAAACCAGCACGAGCATTGCCAGGCTGCTGCCCTGCCCTGCCCTGCCTCCCTCCAGGGCTGCATGTCTCCACAGCAGCAGAGCCACTGCCAAGGCAGCACGCTCCCAGCTGGCTGCACACTGGTGGGGATGTGGCAAAGCTTCCAGGCAGCAGTGCCTGGGAACACAGGGAGCTTTGGTCTCGGGGGGCTGCTGCTTGTGCCGAGCCTGTGCCGCTCCCAGGGAAGTGCTGCCCACAATTTTTCAGCTGCAGGGAATTGTCCCGGGCCACCGGCACAATTTTTGCAGCATTCTTGGTTCGGTTCTGTTTCCTGGTGTGGAAAATCAGTCTGAATCGTGGAATGGATGGGACTAAAAATCTGCTTAGGGATAAACCCTTGTGTCCTCCTGCTGCTGCTGGCACAGGTTCAGCTGCAGCTGCCAGGGCTGCTGGGCAGAGCAGCTGCCTGCTCAACCAGGAGCTGCACAGCAGCCAGGCCTCTGCATCCCCCCCAGCCTCTGCATATCAACAACTGTCAGTGTCCTGGGGTGGAACACTGTGTCTTTTATGCTGCTGACAGCAGCTTGAAGTGGTACTGCCTTGCCAGAAAGGTCAATCAGAGGGTGATGGGAGAGCAGTCAAGATTCAAATCCAAAAGTTCTGGTTGCTTTCAGCTGATTTCTGCTTCCATCCCATTGTGCCCCGTGAGAAGAGTCTCAGCAGCTGCCAGAAAAAACATGCTGGAATATCCTCCCAGGTGCTGAGTGCTTCGTTCTGAAAGTACAAAGTAATAAACCCAAGGACATGTTTGTGACTGCTTTGGTCTGTACAAAGCAGCATCTGGCTGCCATGAAATACCTGTTCTGCAGCTGTCACTGCGCAAAGTGACACACAGTCCTCAGGGGACAAACGTGTAATTCTAGCTGTGGCAGTGTCCCAGGAAAGAACTGGTCTGTGTTGCTTTTTGCATCCATTTGCACTGGGAGGAAAAGCAGAATCGAGACCGTGCAGTGACAGGAATGAACAGTTGAACTGAGAGAGGCTCAGGAAACCTGATAGTGGTGCAGGGATGAGGTGTGGAAGCTTTGCCAGGGAGGTGACTCTCCTCACATACAAGTCTGACTGCCAGAAGCTCCTGTGCTGGCTTGTCACCTGGGTCCTCCTCCGTTCAAAGTGGCTCCTGCCACCTGGGACACCACCACTGCCCAATTCCATACAAAACTGATGCTGTTTTAGCACAGAGCTGATGTCCCAGCACCAGGCTGAGTGTTGCTGGTAGCCTGGAGCAGTGTCCCTGCCAGCTGCACACCAGGCACGTGTGTACACATGGAAAGGGAAGGTGGGATTTGGCAGAAGGGCTGCAAAAACAACCCAAGCTTGCAGACAGGGGAGTTCTGATAGCTGCTGTTGGCAACATGAGTCCCTGGTGAGATGACAGCTGCAGTTGCCTTGGCTGCATGCTGGGTTTGACATGGGGTCAAGGGAAGGAACGCAGCAAAATAAAGCAACTTAATTTACTGCAGAAGGGATTTGAGCAGATTTGTGAACCTGTTGGAAACAGATGTAATATTATTTTTAATCTGCTTGAAGTGCATTGCTGTTCCTACCGGGATTTTAAAATAGCAAATGCTTTGTGAGTGTTACTCTGGGTGGTGCTGCCCAATTTGTATAGAGCACCTGCTGCCTGGCTTGCACAGAACCACTGCACGCAGGTTGGCTGCCAGGTACTCCTGTCCTGCACCTCAAATTAAAACACCACCTTCATGTGGTGCCTCACGGGCTGATCTTTTCCTCCTTTGATCTCTGAAACAACAAAGAGTAACGTTATTTCCTCTCTTTCATTTTTTTAATAAAACCCTTTCTTTTACTGGTTGGAAAGATTGGATGTGCCTCTTTGGCACGCGAGAGCCCGGTGTACAACCCACACCAGTCGCTGTGCATGTGTGTGTGACCACTCACGTGGCTTCCAGAAGAGCATTTGGAACTAAGGAAGTGTAAGGAAGGAGACTTCCACAAGATTGGCTTAAATCAGAGGATCAGCTTTTCTCAGTGGTGCTGCAGTTAAGGCTGAGCTTCCAGAGGAAAGCCGCCTGTTCTGTCTAAAGTGTCCCGCGCCTTTTTCCTTCCGCAGGTGGGATTTTGAAGAAAAGCGCGAAGCTCTTTTTCCGCCGGCAGCACCACCAGAAGGACCCGGGCATGAGCCAGTCCCACAACGACCTCGTGTACCTGCAGCAGCCCCTGTCCGAGGAGACCCGCAAGAAGGGGGGGACTCTCTCACGGATCCTGAGCAGAAAGCTCCTTTCCAGGAACAAGAGCAAGAACAAACTGAATGGTGCTTCGGGGGAACCGTACCTATAAACCCGGACCCGCTCCCTTGGGATCCTCGCTCACCAGCTGAGCACTTGTTTACAGAGCAGCACTAGAGAACACAAGTATGGCTCGTGACTTGCATAAAAGGGTGTTCACTATGAACAGTGGCCCTTTTTGTTTATTTTTCCAAAACGCTTTTCCTCTCTGATGATGAAGCGGCTCCTCCAAACACAAGCAGTGCTGAATGTGTCCCGACAGCCTTTGGAGGAGCGTGTGGTTGGTTGTGGAAGAGGAGGGAGGATGGGGAGTGGTGCAAGTGGGGACCAAGAAGGCAGCTGGTGTTCTGGGGTGCACTGGGAAGAGCATTTCCAGCACGTAATGCCCCTTTGCCGAGCCCTGGGAGGCACCTCTGGAGTGCTGTGTCCAACTCGGGGCACCTCAGGACAGGAGGGACACGGAACTCCTGGAGCGGGGCCGGCGGAGGCTGTGGAAATGAGGAAGGGCCTGGAGCATCTCCCTGCCCAGGACAGGCTGAAAGAGCTGGGGCTGCTCAGCCTGGAGAGGAGCCCCAGCTGAGGGGGGCCCTCATCCCTGGGTGTCCCTGTGTCCAAACCTCATCCCTGGGTGTCCCTGTGCACAGGAAGGGCTCCGAGCAGGGCCTGGGCTCTGCTCCAGGGGGCCCAGCAATGGCCCCAGAGGAACGGGCAGGGACTGAGCCCAGGGAGTTCCCCCTGGACAGGAGGAAGAACTTTATTGTGACTGAGCACTGGGACAGAGACCAGAGAGGGTGTGGAGTCTCCCTCACTGGAGATATTCCAGAGCCCTCTGGGCACAATCCTGTGCCATGTGCTCTGGGAATACCCTGCCTGAGCAGGGAGGCTGGACCCGATGACCCACTGTGGTCCCTTCCAACCTGACTGATCCTTTGGGGAGGACCCAAATGTGAGCATCTGTGTGACATTAACGGGGAGCTCAGAACTGAAACATCATACCCAGTTTATGTGACTGAACCACTTCAGAGAGAGGAGACAGCACTGTGCTCCCTCACTGCAGCCTGCAACAGTAGCAACTGATTTTTTTAGTCAGGCTGAAAGGGAAAAAAAGGAGGCCCAGATGCAGTTTGTGTTGTAATTTGGAAAAGGGTAAGTGTTGAGAAGCAGAATGGAAACGCTGATTCAGATATCCTACTGTAATAACTGTAGCCTGCTGTCATCACTGCTCGGCCCATGTAGGTGGAGAGATGCCTTTGATATTAGCCATAAATCAATAAATTATGCAAATACCAATACTAGCATACTGTTTATTGTTCTGTGCATCAAGTTAGGCTTAACAAAACAGAACTTGGTTTTTTTTAAATCTACTTGAGTCTACTCGCAAACAAAGCATTTGCAAAGTGTTACGTGTAGCTTTTCTTCCTTGTGTGAGAAGCTGTATTGCTGGTGCAAAAACTTATTTTAGGGGCTCTAATTCCTTCTCCCAAGTGCTTGTTGGACAAGTACATAAACCATCATATCAAATGCAAAGCTAGGAGCAATAAATGGTGAATAGAGCATAGTTAACCCTACAGTGCTTTTCATTGGACAGCTTGTCTTACTTGCCAAACACTGACTGAGGTCTTAGCAAACACAGCTATGACGAAAGCTTTGGAAAAAATAATAATTCCCTTAGTTCACTTTCAGTTTCTAGATCCACCAGTGTTGTCATGTGCTGAGTGGTTGGTCAGATGAGTTTTTTAACTTTTTTTCCTTGTTAAATATTGCAGCAGGCTCCTTTACACTAAAATGAAAAACTGATGCAAGTAAAAGCATAGTTCTTGTTTTGGCTATCAAGAAGAGTAAAATGTCAGAATTTCACAGGTACCACCTTTCATGCTTACCTGTACTTTTCCATCATCTACATTCCTGCTGAGGACAAAGGACCAAGCGTGTTCTCTTCAGCCAAGAAAAACGTGCATTCATTCCAACTAAATTCCTGATGTGAATGGATGATAGGCTTGTGCCTACTTTGCCAACAGTGATTTTTCCCCTGGCCCCTTTCCTCCCTTTGAGCTATCCAACACTCTGGCAGATATTTTCAACCTAAAGCATTCCTCAAAAATAGAAACTCACTGAAGAATAGAAACTTCAAAACTTCTGATGGACTCAAGGTTCCCTGGTAAATCAATATCAAAGTAGAGGGGGGTTGGTTTCTTTTGTACCAAGAAAATATTAGAACTGAACTGTCAAAATCTTTTAACTGTTTATGTGTAACCTCCTAAAATCACTGTGGTAGTACAGTAGACCAGACTATCAAATAGTTGTATGTTTAAGCATGCTGCTTGTTATGAAAACACTTGAAGGCATTTTAATGTTCTGTATTTTGAAAATTGGTTACAAATTAATCTCCCAGAGCTGTAACGTGCTTAGAAATCCCAGTTCAGTAACACAGGTTTGTCCAGCTGCAATGTGCTTGAACAGTTTATTGCTAATTTAGTACAAAGTACAAGTTTTGTTTCTTCATTTGTTCTAGAGTGGTTCATGATATAAACATTAAAAACCCTGAGGTCATGTTCCCTCAACAGACACTTTCTCTCTTGATTTTACCAGGAGTTCTCTGTGTTATGGGGCAGGGTGGGGGTCGAGTCCCTGCCGTGTTTAAATGCTCGGTCTTGGTTGCTGAAGGAGAAAACTACAACCAGTCACTGAGTTGAAGACATCCAAGTAAAACTGAGCTCTGTGGGTAGCACATCCATACCCTAAAAACAAAGAGCTGTGGAATTGGGATTGTAGAGGCAGCACGTAACACCACTTGAAGTCTTCTTAAATTACTGAACTGGGATTTTAATTTACAGAAGCTTTAGCATGTGCTGTGGAAGGGGGTGAAATAACACCGAGTAACTTGCAGAATACAGGAGTAGGGTTTGCTTGTAGCTTACCCCAGAGAATAGGTACACATGAAAAAATTGGGGGTTTGGTTCATCTTTCTTAAGGTCTTGGTGATGGCTTAAATGCTTGTCTTGATGGTGGGAATTTACTGCAAACTGTGTGAAAGTTTGGGCTCACATTGAGAGAGAATGAATTCTTCAGATGAGGAAAGGCAAGGCATTTGGTGTAAAAAGGGAATCTTGTTTTTTACTTGCCTTCTCTCCTCAGGAAAATAAACATCGTTTGGTTTGATGTTGGATCTCTCTGTCTGGCTGGTGTGGTCCTCACCTCTTCTTACTCCTCTGCAAATAATTTATGTCGTGCTGCAAAAACAAGTTAAGGTACTAAACACAAAGGACAATGGAGTTGTGACAACCCCAAAGCCCCACAATATTGAATCCCATTCACCCCTTAGGTTCTCATTTAAGGTCAGGAGATCTGAGGATGCACATTTTTTGTATGTTTAGGTCAGTGTGAGCTGGATCCTGACAGCCAGGGGGATCCACTCTGCAGGTTTGGGTCAGAAAGACTGGATTTGTCAGCTGGCAGAACTAACACTGTGAAGTGTCCTGTGCAGTTGTGTGAAGGATGCAAGAGGGAATCATCTTCTGTGTTCTGTAATTTGATCCACTGTTCAAATATCTGGTTATTAAAATTACAAGGGATTTTAATAATTACACATTTGAACACTACATTAAAATCTCTACATGATGATATTACACTAAAAACTTCTTGTTTTCTGCCTTAATGATGTCAGAACAATAACTTGGAAACAACCTGTGAAATACTCCTCTTTTTCTTGTCCCTTTTCTCACACTTTTGTGTTTCTGGGTGTTGTGTACAGCAAAGAAGGCATGGTATTTATTTTGTGAGGACTAGGAGATGAAGGCTTGCTTTTCCCTTCTCAAGAATTTTTCTGCCCATAGTCGAACCTTCTTAATCTGTGTTTGTGGTTTGTTTTGCTTTATTTAAAGTTTTAACTTTAAATTTGCCTCGATGGAGACAACCTGCATCCTCGCCTAACCAAGATTTGCCTTGGCTTTAGTGTGAATTTTGACTGGGCAAATAGTACAAGAATTAAATTGCTCTTTGTAGATGAAAGCAATCAAGCTACCTAATATCTCCAGTGGGAATACAAGCTAAGTAACTTTCTGCAAGTGATTGAGATCACTTTCAAAGTCACTTTAAAGAGGAGGGGAGGACTTTATCCCTAGGTCATTGGTATTTCATATCCTACTTGCCCCAGGAAGAAATGACAGTCATTTCACTCCTAACAACATATGAAACTTGTGAATCCGAGGCAGCAGGAAGGAGAAGGAATGCCAGGGTGGAAAAATGTTCATTTTAAAAGCAAAGTAACTTTGACAAACTTCTTCAACTTAATGGGCAGGTCATACACTGTGCTGGCATAAATACTGGGTTTTATTCTTATGCTTTCTGACAGATTTTCTTTTTCCTTGCTCTTTCTTTGGGGGAGAGTTTAGTGCTCCAGGCCATACAGACCTTTTTACTGTCTTGCTCTTGACAGGACTGGGCTTATAGTGCTGCCTTTTTTGATGAAATTGCCTGGCAATTAGACCAGTTTCGGGGTTCAGTGAAATTCTGCATTTCATGGTGCTGCATCTCCTTGCTGGTTCTAGGTGGTTTTCAAGTGAAAGCTTTCTGCTGTGTACTTCTTGCAAAGTTTTGGTGTTCTTGATGTGCAAAATACAGGAAAAAACAAAGTTGACTGCATAAAACGCTGCCAAATGTAGATGGGGAAGCAAAATAACAATCTTGCTCTTGTTTTAACACCTTTTTCAGGTCTGGTAGCTCTGGGTGTTACAAGGTGAGAGCTGCCTGCCTTTTTCAATTGAGTTTATTGCAGGCTTTGAGCTGGAGAGCTGGAGTTTGAGAGCAGTGCTTATCCTGGTGCAGAATTAAGTATGCCATAGCTCCGGGCTAAGACATTCCTGTTGTGAGTGGGAACAGCTGACCTCATGCTTCGACCTCCACAGGACCTAAGTGGATTTATTCATGTGTTTAAAGTCAGCATATGCTTCTGCACATTGCTAAGCCTCAGCCTTGGTGACAAACAACTGCAGATTAATTATATAACAAGGGTGATTACTTTAAGTTAAGGGTGAATAATACCACAACACTCAGGATATCCAAACTGCTACTATGCAAGGTGCTGGCATGGTGTGAAAATAACTGGGAAGGATGGATCTGAGGTCTTCCCAGTACTATTAACTCTCTATTTCCCAATGATGTATTATACTCTGATATTCCAGGTGGGGTAAGACTTTTTTTTCCTAGCATCAGCTGTCATCATCACTTCATCCATGGTGGTTTTTTTCTTTTTTTTTCTGTGCGTACATAAACTTAAGTTGGTGCAATTATGAAATCTATGATGTACAGATTTATTACCTCACTTAAAAAAACCTGAGAAGAGGATTTTTTTTTAAAGAAGTAATTACTGCTGTACATACAATAAAAGCCAATTGTCTCTGTGTGGTGTGCTGTCCTACATACCCCATCAGCCAGATGGTTTTCTACTCTCCTTCATGATTTGACCTGTTGCTTAACACAGGCCATTTACCTGTTTGTTCAGGAGCAGAGTTCTCCACCTGCACTGTGCTGACACTGTGGATTGTTTCTGATAACCCCAGCCTATCAGGTAGCCCCTTGAGAAATCACCTGGAACATGGATTGGGTGGGAATCTAATGGCAGAAGGGATTGTGGAGCTCATTGTGGTTACTCATTATTTTTTCTTTTTAGTTATGTTGTAATAATCCTGAATTAGGGGGCAAAGGGGAAGGAGTGTTAGGGCCTGGATCCTGTGGGGAAGACACCAGTACTAAAATGAGCACAGCCTGGGAATAGGATTCTCTTGCAATAATTTTATTGAAAAGGTTATGTTATAAATCAGTGCTGGCATAAAGCCCTACCAAATTGAGGGCATAAAAACCAACCCCAACATTAAAACCACAACAACAACAACAAAAACCCCAACAAAACAAATAATAGGCATTCATATGAAAATAGCCACAATAGTGTTTCTATTTCCCTTCCAAAACTGAGGGCTGTACTGAGTTTTATAAGGAAATGTTATGTTCCCTCACTGGGAGTTCCTGCCCACATTTAATGCCTGTTTATTTCATATTCTTGAAATGCTTAGCTGAAATTTCCTAATAGTCTCCCAACAAACCTTCATCCTTTTCCTTCCTGCTCTGCTCTGGGGTGAGGTTTTTCCCTTGTCTGCTGCCATTCCTGTGCCTTAGCAAAAGTGAGAAGACCTGCCAGAGGGAGAGCAGGAATGGATGTAGCACTGAGTGTGGCACCATACTCTTCCCTCCAGTTCATCATTCTTAAACAATGAATGTAAGGGATCTTCAATCTTTCGTCTCTCTACCCAGGTGAGCCTGGCATAACATGCAACTTCACAGTCTGATGTTAATGCTGAAAAAAAAATCATTTTGGAGCTGCAGGATGCAGACTCACATGCATTGCAAACATAGATAACTATTCTGAATTAGTTTATACTTGCTCTGACAAAGTGAATGCACTGCAAGTAGGATAAACCACTCTGGTGTGCTGGATGCTGGAGAAAACCAGGCAGAGGTCCATGTGTGGACAGTGGGTGTGCACTGAGGTATACAGGGAACATAAGTAAAAGCAGACTATACAAAACTACCAGTCAGCTTCAGTCTCTGAAAAAGCAAATGATTTGTACATGCAGTTAGATCCATGAAAAAATTCCTGTTATTACTCCTGTAGTCATTGAAAACTGCTGGTGAGTCATTTTGAAAGAAGAAATGGTTCCCCATCCTGAAATTAACAGTTTTGCCAAGTGCAATATTTTCCAGATTCAAATGCTGCATTGTTTCTGTTTACCCAAGCACCTGACAAAGTCACAGTATGGCCACTGAATGGTGCCCTGGGGTGCATTGGAAGAGCATTCCCAGCAGGTCATGGAGGGGATCCTGCCCCTGTGCTCAGCCCTGTGAGGCACATCTGGAGTGCTGTGTCCAGGTCTGGGCTCCTCAGGACAGGAGGAACATGGAGCTCCTGGAGTAGGTCCAGTGGAGGGTGACAAAATAAGGGACTGGAGCATCTTTCTTATGAGGAAAGGCTAAGGGAGGGTGTCAAGAGGATTAATCCAGGCTCTGCTCAGTGATGCCCAGCAACAGGACAAGAGGCAACGGGCAGGAAATGATGCCCAGGAAGTTCCACCTGAACATGAGGAAGAACTTCCCTGTGCAGTGACCAAGCTTTGCCCAGAGAGGGTGTGGAGTCTCCCTCACTGGAGATATTCCAGAACTGTCTGGACACAGTTCTGTGCCATGTGCTCTGGGAATAGCCTGCCTGAGCAGGGAGCTTGGACCAGATGATCCACTGTGGCCCCTTCCAACCTGACCCATTCTCAGAATACTCTCCACATCTCCTTTGAAACTGGGTACTTGTGCAGAAGGGTTTGTGGGGCGGGTAAGGTGAGAAGTGAGAAAGGCCCTGGCCTTGGCCAGCTGTTAAAGATGTGGCCAGATGTGAGAAGAGCACATTCCCTGGAGAGAACAGAGCTGGTGCCTGCTTTCCATCACCTTTGTATCTTCAGTGATGCTCTTACAATGAGGGCTGACCAGTCACACCACAGTGGCAGAGAGCTCTGCACAAGGCTTTGGGGGGAATCCATTGCAGGCAACACTTCTTAGCAGAGCAAAAAATTGGGGCATCTTGCTTGAATACAAAAAACCTGCATGCTTCTTGTCCTGGCCACTGCCTGGAAAGTGGTGAAGTAACCTGAAGGTTTAAACCCCCTGGAGCAAGAAGGGAACTCTTTTTGTTTCCTGGGCACCAGGACTTGGTGGTAACCAGTTATATAAAAAGTAGGCATTGCTGGTTAGGTTTCTGAATGATGTGTGGCCACAGTGTCTGGTATCAGGCACAGCAGGACTGGGCCCTGACAGACCCTGGTAATGCCAGAGTGACAAGGCTTAGGAATCACAGAATCATTTAGGTTGGAAAAGATCTCTGAGGTCACTGAGTCCAACCTGTGACTGATTCTCACGTTGTCACCCAGACAGAGCACTGAGTGCCACATCCAGTCCTTCCCTGGACACCTCCAGGGATGGGGACTCCACCAGCTCCTTGGGCAGCCTGTTTCAATGTCTAATCACCCTTCATGTGAAGAAATTCCTCCTGATGTCCAACCCGAACCTCCTCTGGTGCAACTTGAGACTATGTCCTCTCGTCTTGGAGCGCTGAACCTCGGTGAGGTTTGGATACGGAGGCACAAGTGCTTGGGTACATGGCCAGAGCTTGGCTGAGGAAACACCGCAGGGCCAACAGCCCGCTGGGTGCCTGGTGTGGCTTTTGTCCAGAGAAGGGCAACAAAGCTAGGGAAGGGTCTGGAGCACAAGTCCTGTAAGGAGCGACTGAGGGAGCTGGGGATGTTTAACCTGGAGAAAAGGAGGCTCAGAGGAGATGTTATTGCTCCCTACAACCCCCTGACCGGAGGGTGCAGCCAGGTGAGGGTCAGGCTCTGCTCCCAGGGAACAAGGGACAGGACAAGGGGAAATGGCCTCAAGCTTTGCCAGGGGACGTTTATGTTGGACATCACGAAGAATTTCTTCACAGAGGATGTGACTGAACACTGGAACGGGCCGCTCAGGGACAAAGTGGAGCCCCCATCCCTGGATGTATTTATGGAAAGACTGAACGTGGCACTCAGTGCCTGGTCTGGTTGACACGGTGGTGTTGGGTCATAGCTTGGATTCGATGATCTCCGGAAGACTTTTCCAACCTGATCGACCCTGTGATTCCGTTTCTGCGAACCCTTCCGACAG
>VZRJ01003965.1:41909-103212 GCA_013397565.1 Ptilonorhynchus violaceus
CGCTGGGGGGGTCCCCGCAGGCTCGGCCGGGCAGGGCACGGACCCATCGCGGCCACGGGGCTTCGGGGCCGGGAGCGGGGAGCGGGGAGCGCCCCGGCTTGGCCGCAGGGGGTTGGGAATGGAGGGGGGCTGGGAGCTTCCAGGTGCGAGGGCGTGATCCAGAGGGAAGAGGGTGGGAGGCGGAGGGTGAGGAGGGAGGTGTGGGGATCCTGCCCTGCTCCGGCGGGTGCCCTGGGAGAAGGGGCGGTGGGCGCTTTAGGAGACAAAAGGAGCAGAGCTGCGATCCGCGGGGCTTCGCACACGTGAATTTTCTGCAGTACGCTGGTTTTCTGCTCAGGGACAGTAAACTTTGCGTGTAGTTTGTCCACATGATCGTGGGAAGTGCTGGGAAGGGCAGGTGGCACAGACTCCCTGCTCTCTACCCCCCTGACTGATGTAGAAATCGCCCCACTCCTCCTTCTCCGCAATAATTGATAGAATGGCCCTATTTTTTTTGGAAATACGGGGCCTCGCTGTAGTTTACCAGATGTTCTGCAATTCCTCTGAGCAGTAGCATGAACAAGTTCTACTACATCATGAGGAAAACTGCATTTTTAAGTGCATCCTTCCACACACGTATCTGCAGCGCCCATCTGCTTCTGTTTTCAAGTCATTCACACTCACAGAAGCCCATTCTCAAAGTAATGGAAAACTGAAGAAAGGGTAATTTTGATTTTACCTTCTTGATCATTAAGTTCAAACACAGATTTTTAGGCATTCAGTTAATTTTTCTGACCTACTTTTTTTTTTTAATCCATTTGCAAGATCAAAATGGCTCAATTTAACACTGGAGCCTGTTTTCTTCAGCAGTTCATAAGGGGAAAGTGTGTTTTTACACCAGTTCTTACAGTTTTGCATCACTTAGGGCTTGAGTGGTTCCCTGACAAGCAGGTACCTGTGATGCTGCAGCCCCTCAGTGCCTTCGTTTGGGTTCCCTCAAGTTCCAGATATGTTCAGAGCCCTGTGTTGCAGCTGGAATTTTTTCTGCATAGCTGTATGCTCTACTCTTGGGCATAAAGTCACTCATCCAATTACACAAGTGAAAAAATGTGGTTTTCTGCTGTTTTACTGCCGTCAGAATTAGGCTTTGTACCTGGTCTAATTTCCTCTGTGTAGCTTTTCGCCTGATTATTCACTGCTAATGATTGCTGTCTGTTTTATGTAAAACATACCTGGAACTCCCAGAAGCTTTGATTATCCCGGCAAGACAAGAGCAGAATTATGGGCAGTAGGATGAGTGACTTAACAGAGTATTTTTCTGGTGCAAATGTTTGAAAAGAAAAAAAAAAACAAACAAATCAGACAGGGCCCAGAGCAACAGCAGATGAGGGCAGAAAAAATTCTGGCTGTCATGTGAGCCAGTGTGGCACATCCACTCCGTTTACCAGCTGGAGCGGGTGGCATCTTGTCGCTTATTTCAAAAACTCTTGGGAAACGCAGCTGAGATCTGGGAGGAGGAGTTTTGAAGCCTAGGGGTGTGAGGTCTGTAAATCAGAACTGTAAAGCAGGTACCAGTGTTTGTTTGAGAGCGTTGTGCCGAGCACGGGAGCGAGGGGTGACGGATCGGGAATGTTGAGTCGTGCAGAACACAGAAAGTCCTTGCTGCAGAGGTGGGAACTGCGCTAATGCAGATCACCGAGGTGTCGTGTCCTCACCGGCTGCGTGAGGCACCTGTGAGGCACCTTCACGCTTCCTCCCCATCACCTTGAGCAGCACTGATGATTTCTCCACCCCTTTGTTGCTATTCTCATCTGACTGGAACAAGGCTGAGCTGCTGCTCCTGTAGTATCAGTTGTCCCCTGTCTGCTCTTTGTCAAGGATCCAACACAGCAACGTCCTGGAGGGCAAATGCCTTTGCTGGTCTGGCTGTGCTGCACCCCTGGACCACTGACTGAGGACATCATTTGTTAATTCAGCCATAGTTAGGATTAGAGCCTGGTCAGGACACAAACTATCTAAAAATAGCTGGATGTACACCTCTTGAAATAGTGCAAAGCATCCCAAAAAAAGTTTTGGTTAAAAAGCAAAGCAAACCATTTTGACATCAACCTACAACACTTGTTTTGCGGTGTTATACCTTGGACTTCCCCAAATACCTGTTGCATTGTTCACTTTGCTTTCAGGATAAGAGCTTTTGGGGAAATTTCCTGAATTGCTGTTTGTACTCGGCATTGGGCTTTTATATAAATGTTTGTTTTGTTATTTGAGCTTAGTCCCCAGAAGCTGTAGCCAAGAAAGGCCCAGGTTGTGCTACGGATGGGCAGTGTTAGCCCCTTACATCGGTGAGTGTTAGGAGGGATGCTGCTGTTGACAGGTGGAGTTGGGGAGGGCAGTGCTTGGAGAGTCCTGATCCTAAGTAATGACTGTGCTCCCACACCTCTTCGGCTTGGCTTTTGTTGCTGTAGTAGGAAATGCTTTATCTATTTTCACACAGGGCTCTGCTAGTTTGGTGTGTCATGTGTCCTCTCCCTCTCGCAGATTCAGGCTCTTACTCCTTCCTGTTCTCTTCTTGACCAATATACTTGCTGTTTCTGCAGCCTCATCTCTCTCAGACTTGGATCATGATGTTCATGTTGCTCTGCCTCTCACTGGGGCATTGGGAAAATTGCTTATTTGAAGAGGAGAGTGTTTTTTGGGTTAGAAGAGGGATAACTGTCTTCCAGGTCCTGCTTGTGTTGTGATCCTAGCCATACATAATCAGATGTTTTGCCAACCAAAATTTAATTGTTGAGGAGGAATAGATAGTGTTCATGCAAGTTTTTAATACAGACTGACCCTGAAGTGAGTGTAGATTAACCTTATTTAACTGTGGAGGCAAATTGATGAGTTAGCATTTAATGGAAAGCCAGTGACAGACGCAGGATTTTATTTTCCCAGGTTTTCTGGTGCTCATTATATATCAAATGTGTATCATTACCACAATATACCTTTGCCTTTGGAAGAGATCTGTGACTGTAACTTCAGTTTTTAGGTTCTTAAGATTGCTGTGCTTATTAGATGAGTAATCTGCCTTTCAGAGATAATTTTTTTAAACTGCTGTTCAATAAAATGTTGCACTGGACCTTGTTCCTGCAGTGGTTGCTGCTGACCTGGATTAGTCCTCTGGCCCTGCATGTTCTGAGGCTCCACAGGAGCTTTACAGCAGAGATGGCTGGAAGTTGGTGAGAGGAGGGATGGGGAACAGCAGGAGACAGCATTGCCTCAAAGAGAAATGTCTGAGAACCCACAGACATTGAGGCTTCTTGGTAGTGATGTCTGCAACACATGTGATGATACAGCAGCCACTGGGGGTTTTTAACAACTTTAATTTCTTTAACTTTCCATTGATGCTCCTGCAGGGACAGTCATGTGTTCGGGCGTGCTCTGGATCAGTCAGCATCATTGCTTCACAAAGGGCTGTTTAAATAATACAGAAAGTAAAAGTCATCTGGAACTAACTTCATCTTTTGTATTTTGGCAGGTTTAAAAAAATGGCTGAAGATGGCAATGATGAGATTATGTTTATTTGTAAGTATTAGGAAAAGGATTTAACTCTGGTGGAGTGTGACTTGTCTGCTCAGAATGTTCAAAATTAAAGATTAAAACAGATTTTATTTGGAAAAAATACTATGTGTAAAGGAGGCTCAAAGAGCTTATGGATGAATAGAGAGAAGGTTGTGTAAAATTCTGATGCTGTTGGCAAACACACAATGAAATTTCTGATGTGAGTGAGCAGAACAGCTTTTTCATGGCTGAAGTGAGTGAGATTGAAGGCCTAACACTCGTGTAAGCCCTTTTCTATACAACCAGCTTTAGGAATCAGGGGTGTCTGGGGGGAGCTCTGACCTCTGGCCTGACTTTGGGATCTGCACCTCCACAAGAGGGACAGGCAGACTCATAATTCTTCCAGAACAAGCCCAGTTTGAGATGTACTAACTGCCCTGGCAAGTGTCACTCGTGGCATTCACTGCCTGTGCTTCTTGCTCTGCCCCCTGCATAACCCTGATGGTTCCACAGCTGCACCTTATGGCAGCTATATCAGAAAGTTCCACTTTTCCCTCCACCACAGATTCCTTCAAAAATTCCTTCAAAAATAATGTTGTCATTTTTACTGAGGTGCAGATACCAATAGTGATTACCTTATTTTCCCCTTCATAAAAAGATTGTGGTGGACAGCAAAACGAAAGGGGATGTGATGCCATTCCCTAATTGCACAAATAGAAGGTGTCACACAACATGATTTTCTCCCTTCCAGTGGAGGCTGTGGTCATGGAATATCTTGAGCTTTCTTGTGCTCTCTGCAACTATTTTTTCCCGTGGGATATGGGGACTGCTTATGTTCTGAAAAAGTGACTTGTTATAAATGATACTGTGCACTCCCATATTTAACACCCTTGAAAACATATTTCACAGACAAAAGAATTTTGGAATTTTTTTTTATAAAATCTGTGAATATAGTCCCACTGGGGTATTTTATGATTATTCCTGTGCTTGTTTTTGTGTTTCTCCTGTGGCTTTAACATCTTGAAAGTGTCACATGTGGCAAGTGTAACAGCTTTGGGGAATGGCTGCTGGAAGGCATCCCTTGGATACTGAGCCGTGCCACACAACCTCAGTGTCGTATTCCCCTGGCTTTGGTCATTCCTCTGCAGAGAAGTGAGAGGAATGTGTAGCTTATTCCTGCCTGTAGTTCTGGGCAATTGCTGTCTGCACCTTGCAGTGCCTTATCTTTGCAGAAGTGAGAAGTGCCCTGATGCAGCCAGGAGATAAGGAAATGACAAAGTGCTTCTTGTCTTGGACAGCAAAGCCTGTTTGAGAAGCTGTGGCTCTGGCTATTCTTTCCTGTCCCTATCAGTTATGACAACCCTTTGTGGATGAGAGTCCATTTCTTTTCAGCAGTCTGGTTTACACATTCCTCTGTGGCTCCTCCGCCTTCTCTGGTTTGGGAAATCTGTATTTAGCCCGGATTATTTCAGTAATATTAAGGGCAGCGTGGGCTATAGGCATGCCTAGAGCAGGGGGATGGTGGTACAGTAAACAGGACAGCTGTAGGCTGAGTTTTGGTGCTGGTGCTGTGTGGATAGCACTTGCCCATGGATCCTTTCCTCTGATACAACAAGTGTGTGGTGCTGTACAGCAAGCCAGACTGGGAAGTTAATTCTGCTGAAAAGTAATGGGAAGAGCTGGTTGTTTCATTTCTTGGCTCACCAGAAGGCAGCACAGACAGCCCTGCAGGAGGCAGTGGCCAGGGTTGGGGGTTGCACCAGTCGGTACTGCTGTTTGCCAAGTATATGTGGATTTTCACTGCTAAGCTGTTTTTGTTGCCAGAAGAAAGGTGAAACACTTTGGGATCTCTTGTTTTAGAAGTCCTTTTGTTCACTGGGACGAATACCTGGAGGGAGAGGTTTCCAGTCAGGAGCACAGAGTAGCTTTACCAGAGGAGATATACCTTGGAAAGACATGGCTTTTGTTATGTCTCTTCCCAAAAAAGGTGTAATGACCCTCTACTTTGCACCGTTCCTGAGGCTGCCTGACTTGCTCTTGCAAGCGTGGAGCTCAGATGGAAAAGGCACCGCAGCAATATAACCCCTGTGTGATGATCTCTCCTGAAGCTGTGTCAGCAGCTGACCAGGCAGGGCAGTTTGACAGCTATTTTTTTCACGGTGAAGCAATGTATAAGCATTTGGAATTCTGTTAAGTTAGCTTATTTTAGAAAGCCTCAAATTATCCTCGTCTGAAAATTGTTTCTTAGGAACCACTCAGTTCTGGGTAATTTACAGCCACTTAAGCTAAAAGTTAATTTAGGTAAGCTGACAGTGAATTAAGTGGCCTGAGTGTGTTGTGCAGCCAGCTGACTTGTTTGGAAAGGCACCAGGAGGCACCTTGGAGGTCTCTCTCCTGCACTGTGGGTGAGAAGTGTGTGTGGCCAGGCACTGCTCTGGCCTCCCAAAACCTTCTGGTGCCCTGCTGAGCTCTGTGCCAGTTCTGCTGCTGGTCCTGGGTCACTGGAAGCACCAGCTACCAAACTGTTTCTAACAGCCCAGCTTCCTGGGAAGGTAGCAGTGTGGTTTCTTTACCTGCTACGTGTTCCAGCACTTCCCCTGGAGAATAATGCCATCTTAAAGCAGAATGTTTACTGTGGATGTAAGGCAATTATTTTCCTTTGAGAGAGAATTTAAACAATTGCCTCTGATAGTGCTGATCACAGTGTGTGTTCTCTCACCTACGCAGGTGCCAGCTATCAGCTTGATGTTCAATTATTCATGTTCTTTTAAGCAATATAAATAAACATCTGCCTCTCTACGTATGTATTTTGCCTGGTGCTAGGTTTCTCTTGAAAGAGGGAGGCAAGTGTCTTACAAAAGTGTTTTCCATCAGCCTTTTCTGTCTGCTTCCTTGCAGGGTGCGAGGACTGTGGGCAGTACCATGATTCAGAGTGTCCTGAGCTGGGCCCAGTGGTGACAGTCAAAGACTCTTTTGTATTGAGCAGGGCAAGGTAAGAAATGTTTGTGTCAGTCCTGACTGACCCAATGCCCTTTAAAGCATATTTGCTGCTCGGTGGATGTCACGCTGACAGCTGGAAAGTGAAGTCCCAGAGGATGACAGAAATCTGTGGAAAGCACATGGCCTTGATTAAATAGAAAAATTGATGCACACACTTAAGTGCTGCACTGGATTGAAGCCAAGAAAATAACTTGCTGCTCATCAGGACTTGGTTTCTTTGCTGAGGTTTCTGGCAAGAAGTCAGGTGGTGCCAGATGGGCTGGTGACTTCTATCTTGGCTGAGCACCTGCCACTTTTCTCCCCCCTCACATACACCGTATTAATTTCAGAGAAGTGCGTGAGGATTTCTCATTCTTGTGAATGGTTGTGTCCTCCTGCTTGCTATGAACTCTGTTGTTCCTCCACTTAGAAGCAAAACAAGTTGTTCTCATTATTGTGGATCTTTGCAAATGATTAGAGATAATGGTTCTGTCAGTAAGTCTTTGACAGCACAGCAGAAACGCTCACGTTTGCCAAAAGAAACAAATAGACTCAACCTAGTTGGGAGAAAACAACACTGAATAATGATTTTTACAGAGAAAGACAATCAGGCACTGTCAGCAAAATTCATATTAAGGTGTAAAATGTAAGAGTAAGGAAAAGAACCAACTATTGTGAAGATGTAGTGCAGATCCAAAAAGGGAAGTGTTCAGATGGCTTCATGTGTTATATAACGTGTTCAGGGCTTCCATATTTTTTCTTGGGCATGTGGGCAGCAAGTCTGGCACATACTGGCTATGTAGGCCGTGCTGTGTATTCCCAGGATAATTTTGTAACAAACACTGGATGTGCCACGTGGGTGCTGTGACCCCTTGGCCCGGGCAGAATGCTCTTGGTGTCTCACCGTGTGCACTGCCTGCACATCTGCAGGAGCTGTCCCTGCTTCTCTGGGCCTTCCCAGAAAAGGAATTCCCCTGCAGTTCCTGCCAGGCACTGCCTCCCTGTTCCAGGAAACCTGCCCTGGATGATCTGCCACAGCAGTTCATAGCCCTGACGTTTAAGGTGATTTGTTCTGAGGGTAAATTCAAAATACCTGTAGGAATAATAGAAGGTGGGGATGGAGGTGCTTTTGTTATGCACAGAAACTGGGCAATGCAGGAAGTCTCTAGCCTGTACTACACAGACTCAATGACAAGTTAAACTGTTATTTCTTACCTTTTTTCTGTTTTTTTTTTCCTTGTAATTTAACGTTCTTGCTTGTTCATATGGTGGAAAATTACCAGAGTGTCCAGATGTTCCCAGAGGGAATGTTTGCAAATATGGTGCATGCACTGGTTTTCAGTCTCCTTTTGACATGTAAATGCTAAGTTTTCCCCAGTGGAACTGTGGGCTGCTGGATAGTAGATTTGAAAGCAGAATTTAAAATTGCCCATTTTAGAGATAAATGTATTTATTTTCCTGAAGAACTTACAGCTGAAATCAGATAGGATAAGAAAAGGAAAGAAGAATTATAATTTCAGCCTTTATTTTACATCTGGGGAACAGTAGCTAAGAGTGAGTTATCTGAGGTTGAGGGCAAGTTTAACCACAAACTGGATATGAATCTACTAAAAACAGTCTACTTGCTTAACCACATGATCGTTGTTCCCTGTGTCTTACTGAAAAGATAAAATGGGTGCTTTATGGTTGGAAAAAAAGTGTTGAGAAACATCTCCTGAACTTCCCTGTCTCTAGCATTGCTTATTCTATGTTTCAAACAGAAAGCATTTTTTTTTCAATTCATTTTCTTATCACTATGGTTGCAATCGTTTTGTATTTCTCTTTATCTGGGCAGTAAAGCAGTTCTGCCAGTGTCAACTTCTACAGAGGAGTCAGTAGCCTGGCTGATTATTTTTAGCTTTTCATCTGTTAGCACAGACCTGAAAAAACAGAGCTGCATTTGGTCTGTAAAACCAATACAGTGGGTCCAGTCATGTGGGGTTTTTTTGGAAGATGTTCTCAGTGTATTGTATGTGGTAACAATATTTACTACACAGAGTTCTGCTCAGAAGCTTGTTTGATAAAAGAGAGAGCCTGGGAGCACAGAAGCACTTGGGATCAGTGTGTCAGTGTTTGTAATAAGGGAGCTACAAGACAGAAGGGAAGCTTCCAGGGCTCCCATTTTAAGGTTTATGATCTGCATAAGTCTATAAAGTGTTCATCTGGGGAGGCATATAGGTTATTTTTTAAAATAAGGAGGTCATAACCAAAGATCTGTAGAGTCAGAGGATAATTTGTTTTAGAAGAGGCCTCAGGGTATCCCAGTGAGAGCTCACAGCTATGCTGAACCACTTTTTTTTCATTTTTATGTGCTGTCCTGGAGAAGAGAAGGCTTTAGGGAGACCTTGCAGCAGCCTTTCAGTATGTAAAGAGGACTACAGGTTCCTGCAGAGTTGTCCAGTGCATTATTATTACTGGTGGTGAGGTGGTGTTCAGCCAAAGGTTGGACTGGATGATCTCAGAGGTCTTTTCTGACCTAATTGATTCTGTGATTTTTTTTCTCAATTCTCTCCTAAATTTTTAGATCATCTCTGCCTTCTAATTTGGAGATAAGACAACTGGAGGATGGGACTGAGGGCGTGTTTGCTCTGACTCAGCTGGTGAAACGTACCCAGTTTGGCCCCTTTGAATCCAAGAGAGTTCTCAAGCTGGAGAAAGAATCCGTTTTTCCCCTGAAGGTGAGACACAGAACATGAAAAGCAATAACAGGGATTCAGTTTTACCTGTGATGAATTAATGCTGTCTAACACTATGGAAAAGAAGTTGTGTGGAGGGGGGTTATTTGGAACATCTTTTGGGTGTGTCCTGTAATGGGTGAGCTGAACAAACATTGTCTGGGCAAGGAACAGAAGAACCAAACTAGAGGCTCAGTTCTTTTAATGAGTCTCTTCAATTGGATTGAATTTGCCTAATGAGCCACATATGTATTAGGTTCATGGAACATGCAGACTAAGTGGTGTTTTTTTCTGCCTTGCATTTGTTTTGTTCCTCTCTTGAGAAGTTTTGGTAGGAAAAATGCTGTGTTAAAAATGGAATTCAGTCTTGGCTTTCACTAATACCTAACTCAGAAGTAAAGATTTAGAAATGAGACTTGGGCTGATGGGTGTTTGGATACCCCTCCACTCTCATGTATCCAGTCATTTTTTTGAGAAACTGGTGGCTATAGCAAGAATTCTTGGGATAGGAGTTCAGTTTGCTCTCATCTTGTCTCAGACTTACTCATCTGAAGGTGTGACTGAGTGAAACATGCTTGATGCAAGACCTGAGGCTTGCTTTGTCTCTGAGGTACCTTGAAAAGAAGCCATTGCAAGAGCAGAAAATAAAATTGCTTCTTAACTTTTTAATCATTTCTTAGGGTTTTTATTAAACGCCTGTTTTTCTTGGCAGGTGTTCCAGAAGGAAGGGCCCCTGGTCTATTTTGACACCACAAACGAGGATGATTGCAACTGGATGATGATGGTGCGACCTGCCACAGAGTATGAGCATCAAAACTTAACTGCCTTCCAGCATGACAATGACATTTACTTCACCACCTGCCAGGACATCCCCCCGGGGACTGAGCTGCGAGTGTGGTATGCAGCTTTTTACGCCAAAAAAATGGAAAAGCCAGTGCTGAAGCAGGTCACTAGTGTTGCCAATGGTATGTGTGGGGGCCTTTTTTCCTTCCTAAGGGCCCAGTGCTGGCAGGGACTGATAGTCCCTGGCTGTTGGAGTTGACAGTGCTGTTTATCCAGTAGGCTCTTATCCTGCAGGGTCAGGCTAGCCTGCATACACGGGTGCCCTGCAAGAGGAAAGCATAGATTCTTCACCATGATACAGCCAGGTTTTTATAAACAGGTGGCCTAGTTAATGATTCAGCCTCTTCAGAGTGAACAAACTGGATAAATAGTTCTTAACTAAAGAATTGGTGGTTGTATCAAAAACATTTTTGGGTAGAACGGCAAAGGAGCTCAAGTATCAGTGAAGTCTGTATGCAGTGAAAATGGTTTGGTTTTTCACAGAACTGTTACACAGTTCTAAAAAACTACATTTATCTTAAGCAGCCTCACACAGGACCCACTAGAATAAGACCCACATGATTGTGCATTGGAAAGAAAGGCAGCAGGTATTTTAGAATCTGAATTAGAATTGCCACAAGTCTGTTGTTCTTTGCCCCTTTGTTTTCTCCTACTTTTCCATTTCTCCAGCTGAAAGGGAAGATCCTTTAGCATTGCAAGGGCATTTTCTTCCTGCTCCTGTGTTGGGAGTACTCACTGGATGGTACTAGTGCTCTGCTGGGTATAATTTGGGGTGACAAATGCTTGGGGAGAGGCCACTGCCATCAGTGTGCTTCATGGCTGATCCTGATCATAAGCAGAGTCTAAAGTGCTACAGCTGAATCAATGCAGTTAACAGGTTTCTGAACTCTGAGATGTTTCCAATTGGTATTAACTGAAAAGTTTCATCTTTTTCCTCTTTAGTTTAACCTGTTCATGTATTTTTTGAGTGGTAATGGATATTTTAAAATACTGTTTAAGTATGCCCTGCTCTCTCTGTTCAGCACTTTCACTGTACTCTCCAAAATATTAAAGGCACATTGGATAAGATTCAGGTATAAGAATGTCCTGGTTAAAATCTTACATAAGAATGTTATTTTCAGGCCTGTTGTAGAGTAAAACTTTCTGACTATGGTTACTGCCCTCAGCACAGAGCAAGAGTCAGAGGGTCTGGAAAGTAAAGAAGATGAACTGTTTTTCCTCTTCACAGATATGTCCTTGGCAGTGATGGAATCTGAGAAAGAGGGGAGTAAGGTCTCTTCAAAACCTTCATCTGCTGTCTTACCCCATAAAAAAACGAAGAAATCCAGCATACTAGCAGCTGATCCAGCAGGTATGCACAATTACAGAGCTTTTAAGGGAGATAAGGGACAGATACAGATCTGCAGAGCTGTAAGGTGTAACACTTCACAGGTATTATGGGGCTGTCCTAAAGAAAATTTTCATAGTCCCTGTGCAAAGTGAAATAGTTCAAATCAGGTCAGGTTCTAGAGGAAAACATGAGACTTTGGGTAAGTGTAAGAACAGTGCTGTTTGGAACACTGGCCATCCTCAAACTACAGTAATACCAGAAGCCTATTAGAATTCAGACTGTTCCAGGTTACAGAAACTCAAATTTAAGTAAACTTAAAAGCAATACATATCCTCTTGGCAAAGAACATAGGGCTGAGGAAATATCTAGTGGTGTCGTAGGAACTCTGTCCCAAAGATTCATTATGAAGAAGTGCCCCCCACTCAATCTCTGATAAGTGGAACAGTGACATTAAGAACCCACTTAACACAAATTTCCATGTCAGAAAGTACAGTCAGAGTACATAGTGTGGAAAATCGGGATCAAAAGAAAACCATTCTGGGTCTGTTCTTCTAAAGGTTACTTGCCTAAATTTTGGATATTAATACCAAAAGTAGCCAGGAGGAGAGGAGGAGAATTGCTGCAGATGTGTACAGAGCAATTTGTCAGCTTGGATTCTGTCACAGCTAAACTGTGAAGTTGGCTGGGGAGTTGTCTTTCAGTTTGGCATTATTGTGTTTTCTGAGGGTAAAATGAAGAATTGGAACAGCCCCTCCTACATCCTTCACCCTACTGCCTGAAAGTCCAACTTCAGTAGAAACAAAAAGGCCAAGTGTATATTTTGGGACCCCTGAAGTGTTCCCACTGATGTTTTGCGTGTTTTGGTGCTTCCAAAACAAGATATTCTTCTTTTGATTCTCTTTGCCTCCAGTCATACAAAGCAGTTGCCAGTTGTCAGATCTGTGGTTCTAAGTCAACCACGTTGCCCTGCAGCTGCCCTGGAAGCCTGAGGAAGTGGGAACTAAAACAGGACCTGGCTCTTCCTGACAAACCAGTGCTCAGCTAGGGAGGAAGTGCAGAGTCAGGGACAATTAACTTACACAAAATCTTGGTTTGCTGGTTTTGTCCTCGTGGACAGAACCCTCAAGGTGTTCTTTATGTAGCCTGTGAAGAAGGAATTTCTGTTGCTGTATTGTCCAGTCATTTCTTATTTATTTATTTATTACAGCATGGATGAGGTCACACCTCTGTAGTGCAGAGTGCTGAATGTAACTTGCAGCAGGGAACAACTTCTGCCCCAGAGAATCCTTTATTTTGGTTTAAGAGCCAACACTGAAAAGAAGGAAGAACTTCATTGTCCCTTTACAGATGGGGTCCTCAGGCAGAGAGAGATGAACTGACATGTTAATGATCATCCAGGAAATGTGTGGCAGAAACTGAGGCAC
The DNA here is from genome assembly GCA_013397565.1 of Ptilonorhynchus violaceus. NCBI lineage: Eukaryota > Metazoa > Chordata > Aves > Passeriformes > Ptilonorhynchidae > Ptilonorhynchus > Ptilonorhynchus violaceus. The sequence goes on from VZRJ01003965.1 coordinate 54,722, forward strand.
AATTTGAATTCCCTGTGCTGCCATTCACTCACCCTAACTTCAGTGTCATCCTCCTCCTCTGGGGGAGTCTTGTACTCTGGAATATTCAGCTTTTTGTGTGCCAAAAAAAAATCTGAGTCAGTCCAGATTTATCAGATCCTCTTGACAAATTCAAACATATCATCCAAGGATTGAAATATAATGGACTGTGAACAGAGTAACTGTTTTCCTGGGTTTTTTTTATTCCAGTTCCCTTTTTGCCCTGATTTCTTCCTTATTTTCTTTATCTGTTTTGAGTTGCTATGTTAATTATAGCATTACTATGGTGGTTTCATAGCACATCAAATTAATTAAACTGCTCTAACCCAGGTTTTCACTGTCCTCACCCTTAGTTCCATTAATCCAAATGTTCTTACTCTGCAATGCCCTTTATAGAGAGCAAGGAGGCTTCTCCTGCTTCTGTCCTCAGCTGACCCAGAAGAGGACTGGTAACTCCAGTTTTAGAGATGCTAAAAATTGCTTTATACTGTGCCTTTTATAATCACAGTTCTTTAGAAAGTGATAAAAGAACACTCAGGACTTCACAAGAGCATTGATACTCTCCTGGCATCATTTAGTATCTTCTGATGTTTCAAGTCTTCATGTTTGGAAAATCCTGAAGTGGTCCCAGCTGCCCCCAAGGGCCTCTTACTGCTTAAATTGTACCTTGTGAGACTCAGGGAGTTATTGCAAGACAAACAAAGTTACAGGGGTTTACCACCTTCCCATTTTCAAAGCTTTTCAGTATTTCTTGTTGTGATTTAGTGAACACTCCAGAAGGCAGTGGAACAGCAGAAGCAAAACCCAACCAGTGGACGTGTAAAGTGTGTTCATCTGCTTTCCAAGAGCCTCAGCTGCTGACAGGTAGGAAGTGCTAGAAATTCATGGGAGAGCCCTGAGAATCATCAGCAGAATTCTGCTCTTCCACAGTTGTGAAGCCATGCACCATCTATGGTGCAGTAAGAGAAAGCTTTTAATTTTTGTGTTCCTTTAAGAAAAAGGGTGGTAGGGAAGGTAGAACAGGGATATTTTGGATATGGCAGTGGTCAGTCTCTGAGCAAACAACTGTAGTGTTGAATCTAGAAGAAATAAAACTGTTGTCTGGAAGATGATGTGACTGTCAGGAAGATAAAGGACAGGGAGATGCATGAGCAGTGTATGAGGTCAATGATGCCAGGTTACACTTTGTGATACTGTCCATTGGTATTTATGGCACAGCTTTAGTAAAGGTAAGGAAGTACATATTGTTTTCTGCATTTCATTTGCAGCTACTTTGTGCAGTTTTCAGAAGAACTTAAAATATTTAGAAGCTTTGGCCATTTGATGAATCATTTTTCAAAAGGGGACTTAGGCCAGTAAATAACTTTGGAATTTGGAAAAACGTGCCCATTACTAGAAACACAGCCTTTTTTGTGTGATATCTAACAAATCTCTTTAAAAATTCAGTTCCTGTGAGTAATTGTTTCAGTGTTTGATAAACTGTATGCTTTTATTTATGAAAGTATTGTAACTACTTTTGAAATAACTTGAAGTGAGTCTGCAAAGTAGAGATGGACCTGATAGATGGGCTTCAGCTGATTCTATTTGAGTATTTCAGGATGGTTTCTTCCTTACTCTCCTGTTCTTTCCCATCCACCCAGAGCACTTGCTGTGTCACCTGGAACAAGCCAAAGGTGCCCCCCAAAGCAGCCAAGATGATGCTGAGACAGCAGAGAAAGCAGCAGAGGCTGTGCCAGCGGATCAGCCAGCGGCAAGTGATGCAGCCAGTGCCAGCACAGACTCCAGGAGAAAGGCCAGGAGAGGAAGAAAGGCCAAAACAGCAAAAGTAGAAACACCTCTTGTCATTGATGAGGAGAAAGATTCTGCAGGTAAATCAGAAATCTGGAAAATGCTAAGCAATATATCTCTATACGTCTGTGTTGATGTGTTCTCAGAAAGGCCTAAAAAGGAGCAGAGGAGGTTTTTACTTTGGTCACTAAAGCTGACAATTTACAAATTTTGTTAGTTATTTCTGAGGGCCTTGTTGCAGCACCTACCCTTAGATCATCTGCATTCTCCTGTGATAGTTTATAGAGAGCCCCAGAGAAACACAGGCTAAGGGTTGTGAGACCTGCAAGAAGGAACAGGAGAGAAAGCATCCTTTCTCTCAAGAGGACAAATCTTTCTCTCTCTGCCTTAAGGTTTAGTCTAGAAAGAGCCTTACCTTCCTTGAAGGGAAGTTCTAATAGGAAATTTCATGATGTGTGGTCAACTGACCCTTCAGTAACAGGTTGGAAAGGTGAGAAGTTATGCCTCCCTGGGAGGTATTTGCTACATCTTACTTGTCATTCAGGAGCAAATTCCTCTGTGTTGCAAGTACTACCTACACATGAGCAATCCATCATTTGTCATTGGCAGATAACATTTGGGAACCTCATGAGGTTCAACAAGGCCAAGTGCAAGGTGCTGGTGTCAACACAGGCTGGAGGATGAAGGGATTGAGAGCAGCCCAGCCAAAAAGGACTTGGAGGTGCTGGATATGAGCCATTGATGGCTTTAAACTAAGAGAGGGTCAGTTTAGACTAGACATAAGTTCTTCACACTGAGGATAGTGAAACACTGGAACAGGTTGCCCAGAGAGGTGGTGGATGCCTCATCCCTGGAAAAACTCAGGGGCAGTTTTTACAGGGCTTTGAGCAACCTGAGATGTCCCTGCCCATGGCAGGGGGTTGGACCAGATGACTTCTTAAGAGTCCTGTTCAACCCACACTGTTCTGTGATTCTGTGAACATGTTTCTGGACAATTAATTTGTCCAGTGCCCCATCTTACTACAAATTCTGCATTTGTGGTTTTACTTGTAGCTGTATTTATTTCTGTGGTGTGTTTGCAGCGGAACGTGTGACTGACGCTGTCGCTGAGGTCCCTCCAGAAGAGGTGGCCCTGCCTCCAGCTCCAGAAGAGAGGATTATGGATTTGGTTTTAGGAAAGGTGCCTAGCACCACAAACAGCATCAGCTCAGTGACAAAGTAAGTGTTCTGGGATGCAGAATTTCCTCTTAGGTTTGGCTGAGATTATGTAGCATGCAACAGTTCTGCTCGACTTGTGGGCCCACAGATGCTCCTTTTTATCAGCATAAAATTGTGTGATGCTGCTGCTGCTGCTACAAGAGTTGATTTTGAGTGCCACAAAGATGGCTTTTGCACTGCAAGATGGTGGTAGAATTTTGGAACATAACATAAATGAAAATTTCCTTTTTCATCGTGTTACTGCTTTTATTGAGTGTGAGTCCAAAAGCCTCCTGCAGCTGCAAGGTGAAATTTACTCCCATTGGATGTTAGTGATAAGACAGGCAAAGATATTTTTTCTCGAAGAATATGTTAACCATTATTATTATTATTATTATTCAGTCTTGCTTGTCATCTCAACTCATGAATGACTTCGTGTTGATTTTGCGTGTGATACTTCAGATTTAGAGCAGTGGGAGGGGAAAACTTCACTATAACAGAACCTCAGGGAGACTCTTAAGTATCACTTGATTAATTCAGATTCTTTTATGCCTTTTTGTCTCGGTAAAATTGTCCTTTTGAATTATTTTTTTTTTGGTGTGTAATAGAGCACTCAATTTTTCAGAATTAGCTAGTAATGGTGTATATTGCAGTCCTTAGCAGACACAGAGCTATCAGAAAGGCATTTCAGTGTGTGATTGTGCTGGGAACTAGCACAGTGCTGCTGCTTGGCACCCCGCTGCCCTCTGCTCAAATACACCTTTTGCATGGGGACTGCCAAGCTTCCTAAGCTGAAACACTGCTGATGTTTTCAGAGGATGAGCAGAACAGATCCTTTCTGTTCCTCTGAAGGGCCTGCAAAGATAATCTCTGCTGCTTCTTTTTGCCTCGTTCGTGCTGGGTGGAGATAATTTGGAGGGAGTGACATCTGCAGCTTCCAGGGGGTGGCCGGGGGGGCACCTTGGAGCGGAGGAAGCTCCATCCAGGCCCCCTCCCTCCTGCCGGGAGCTGAGCTTAACACCCCTTTAGCTTTTGCCAGCTGGTGGAACTCTGTTGCAACCTGTGGGATACCTTTCAGTCCCTGCCTTTTTCTCTGATCCAGTAGGTTTGCTCATCACCAAAACACCATGTCCCTCAAAAGAAGTTTAATTCTCTCCAGTAGACACGGAATTCGGCGGAAGCTGATAAAGCAGCTGGGGGAGCACAAGAGGGTCTATCAGTGCAGTATCTGCAGTAAGATCTTCCAGAACAGCAGCAACCTCAGCAGGCACATCCGTTCTCACGGTGGGTTGGCTTTTCCCTTCCCTGGGTATTGATTTTGTGTCTTGGTTCTGCCTTTGAGTTCAACAGCAGGGCTCATTTTAGATGTTGGGATACATATTTATAAGAGAGCTATTTTTGCTTTTTTCTTTCTTTTAACTCTCTATAGGAAGGTCTTCTGGTGGTTCAGACCAAAGCATGGGAAGATACTAGTGGAAAGCTGAAGTTAGAGTCTTTAGAATTTGAATTAGGTACATTTTTTAAATGAGGGCAAGGATGTGATGTTTTTTCCAAAGCTCTTATTGCCTTTAAATAATACATACATAAATAATACATAAATATCGCCCCCACCTTCACAGGCACATGGGTAACATAGCTGTGTAAATGTCAGCTGAGTGCTTTTCCACTTGTGACCTGCAGTTCCAAGGGTCTGTGTCCTATTCCAAGGGTTCCATGAAAAATAATCACTGAAAAACAGTCAGGAAATGAAACAAAATTGTTGGAAATGGTTAAAATCCACAACTTACATCTCCTGACTTACTAAATTTTTTATCACTGGCCTGTTTGTTTGCAGTTGTTTGTGCTTTGGTTTCCCCTGTCTTGCCTGGAGTTGGTTATTATCAATCACTGACTACTTCCCTTTTATCTTGATTGATCCCCTCAGGTGACAAACTGTTTAAATGTGAGGAATGTGCAAAGCTGTTCAGCAGGAAGGAGAGCTTGAAGCAGCACGTTTCATACAAGCACAGCAGGAATGAAGTGAGTGGAAATGACTTTTGAGCTCTTGCTGAGTTTCTGTGGAAAGGCACAGTGAGATTCCAGGTGTGAGCTGGGCAGCTTGGGCCAGATCCATGTGAGGAGGTATCTCATGTGAGTGAGTGAGAAAGGACAGACAGGGAGAGGTAACATCTTCTGTTAGAATAATTGATGAATTTGCGAAGTGCTTTTGAGCACATACAAGCCCTTTTCCTATAGAAAATCGCTTTCAGGCATCAGTTACAGCAAGACAAGCTGGAGTTAGCTGGACCTGCATGATACAGAGGTGAGATCTGACTTGAGTTTAGGGTGCTAAATTGGATTGTTCCAGTCTTGTTTGCTTGTCCTGTTTCGTTTATCCCCACCTGTCATTCCTTTAATGTGTGAACTCTGCCTGTGGGTGCTGCTGCCACAGAAATATTAAACACACCTGTAGTGGCACCTTATTAGTGAATATTTCCATTGTTGCTTGGCATCAAGGTTCTTAATTCAGATTGCTGCCATCTCTTCTGGAGGATGAGTCAGATCACATCTTGCTTCTCAAACATTCTGCCTCTGTGTTGGCCCAGGGTAATATCAGGAAGACTCTTACCTCCACACAGGTGCATGGTTTTTGGGTTTTTTTATAGCTCACGTGGCAGGATGATAACAGCATCAGAATTTGGCACCAATGTGTAGTTAAATGCCCTCTTGAAGGAATAAAAAACGAGAAAGGACAGAAAACAGAAAAAGCATTTGAGGTTTAGAATTTCTCTGCCAGAGGTGACTTGGCTTTTCCTGTTTGTGATCCTCAGGTGGACAGTGAGTACAGATACAAGTGCACCACCTGTGAAAAGGCCTTTCGGATAGAGAGTGCACTGGAATTCCACAACTGCAGGACAGGTGAGAATGGATAACTGTTCCTCTGGCATCTCTGCACCATTCTGGGAACATGTCCCCAAATCTGTTTTAGCAGAGAAACTTAAGAAGGGGAGTAGGGACTTAGATTTGTATCATCATCACAAGAAGCAACCTGCTCTGCTTTCCTCAAAAAAAGGTTTTTTGGTAAGAAAAGTGTAACCAAGAATCTATAGAGCAACACATCCACTTAGCAGCTGGGTTTTTTAAGTATCTCTTGCTCACCTGTGTAATAGCCTCACTTATAATCCGTTATCATCTCTCTTCAATTTTCTTTCCTGAAGTTAAGTTCCACCTGATTTCTCTGAAACAGAGGAACTGGAAATGGGGCCAGTACTATTGGTAGTTTGTAGTTTTCTGGGATTACAGTTTCTTCATGCTTCTCAGGCTTTGTACTTGCAGTAGTCTCTAGATTTTTTTTCTTAGTGTCACTACAACCTGTCCTTTTCTTCCATAGCCATCTCTTGTGTTTACTCATATTATTTATGCTGAGTGATCTTATGCTTAGAAAATGACATCTTGGTCACTTTTATGGACCCACAATAATGTTCAGTCCAGAATCACCCAGGTGATTGCCCTTAGAGCATAATGATGGATTATGTGTTAAAATCCAGATCCAACAAAAGAACCACCTGTCTCACAAACATACAAACCCTGTTTTCATCTGTAAAGAGCTGCATGGTTTCTCTTGCTTACAGATGACAAGACATTCCAGTGTGAGATGTGTTTCAGATTCTTTTCTACAAACAGCAACCTTTCAAAACACAAGAAGAAGCATGGGGATAAGAAGTTTGCATGTGAGATCTGCAATAAGATGTTCTACAGGAAGGATGTCATGCTGGACCATCAAAGACGTCACTTGGAAGGTAAATTTACTGCAGATCAACCTAATTATTACTCTTGAAACAGCAGCAGAGGTGGGCAGGTTAAGGAAGTGATTGTGTTCATTAGACTCTTCTGGATGGTAGCTGTCTTTTTTTTATTATTATTATTATTATTATTATTATTATTATTATTGTTATTAATCAGTTACCTGATCCAGAGTTGCAAGTTTCAGCAAAATGTGACATTTATGAAAAATAACAGTAGTGGATCCAGTACTGCTAACAGTCATGTGAAAGCTGCGTGGCTTATTATGCACCAGTTTAGACTGGCTGATTTTAATTATATCTTTTCCTTTCTTTCCATTCTGTTCTTTCTTTTTTAAAATTTGTGTGGTAACTTGAAAATCTGGAGGCAGAGAGTTAACTTGCCATGTACAACTGAAAGTAACTACTGTATAAACACGGTATCAATGCAATGCTGTGGGATGTTGTCTTTCAAACACTTGAGAATATATAAAAATGAGATGATGAGAGTTTACTGTTCAAAATCTCAAGCATCTAAGGATATTACAGGTACTCAGAGACTGTAAAAAGTTGGTAGATTGCTAAATATGTATTAGAATGCCTTTAGTGATCTAGATGATAAAACCAAAGGTGATTTAAAAAAAAAAAGCAGCAAGATTGTCTAATTTGGAGCTTTGGGTGTCACTGGCTGCTCTTGTGATTCAGACCTTTGTGTCATGAACCAGAGGACAAGGGGCTGAATGACACTGGGAAAAAGTCTCATTTTTATCTGTCGGAGAAGAGCAGGAGCCCTTTGCCCTCCTGAAAGTAGCAGAGAAAGAGGTCTCTGAGCATTAAAGCTCTTGCTGGCTGGTTGCCTCTCTCCTTAGAGACTTCCCTTCTTCTCCCACTTCTTAGTGAGGGGAATTTTTGGGCCAGATATCTGATTGAAGTGCCAAGGCCTACCAGATCCTCCTGTTTGCTGGTGTTGACAACAAATGTCTGTTTTCAGACACTTTACAGATGGTGTAATAACCAATAAGCCATAATATATGGCTTTGGCAGACTGCTTTTATATTCTTAAGATGCTGTTTTAATTTAGAAATTACCCATTTGTTAGCAATTAAATCCTGCCTTGAGGCCCTTCCCAGCGTTTCACTCTTCTCCCCAGTATCCTTCTGAAATGGCATGCAGATTGGAGTGGAAAGCCATGGTTTTATTTCTTGTTTTGTCTTTTTGATGGGGACTGTTGTGTTAAGGGGTGAGGCGTGTGAAGAGAGAAGACTTTGAGCACAGCACGGAGAACATGGTTCGCTACAAGAAGGAGCCCTCGGGGTGCCCCGTGTGTGGCAAGGTAGGAGTTTGTGCCTGCTGTGCCATGAGAGGCTCTGCATTGTAGCTCCAGGCATGCTGCAGCTTAGTCTGGAGAGGAGAAGGCTGAGGGGATCTCATCCATACATTTAAATATCTCCAAGGAGTGTCAGGATGCTGCCAGACTTTCCGGTGGTGCCCAGCGACAGCACGAGGAGCAATGGCCTTAAAATAAAACACAAGAAGTTCCACCTCAACATGAGGAAGAAATTCCTGACCTTGAGGGTGGCAGAGCACTGGAACAGCTGCCCAGGGAGGGTGTGGAGTCCAGTCAAGAAATTCCTCTTTAAACACCCACTGCTCTTTTATTTATCCAAGCCCAGTGTGGCCATGGATGGTGCGAGCTGTTGGGACAAAGAGAAGAGCAAAACTGCAGTTCAGGCGAGAACTTTTCTTGGGACATGCAGCACAATGTAGAGTGTCACATGGCCACTGTGTGTGTCAGTGGAATCTCATGGCTTATTTTATTTAAAGTGCAGTTTTTCTGTCAAAATATAAACAGCTGGAGATGACTATGTGCATTGGGAATCATTTTCCATGACGAATCAAAGTGAATTCGTGGCATTGTTGCATTTGGGTGTTTAACACTCATGATCTGAAGTTGCTGTTATCACACAGAGTGTGGGTTTAACTTGTGATTTTATAAATGTTTAATGATTCATGGTGCAAAATGTACTCAAGAACTCTTAAGTTCATGTGCAGCCCTCTTGTTTTGATACTCTGGATATGTTTCATATCAGTCAAGGTAGATTTTGTGGCTCTGTCGTTTACAGAAAGGTGGAACATGTATGATTGAAAAGACACTGTCTAAATATTTCTAATTCTGCCCTAAGTAATTCTGCTGCAGCTTTTTTTGGAAGTCCTCCTCTGATGAATGGCCAGTTTCAGTTGGTTCCTTGGAACTGTGCCCCTGGATTTTGCCATGCCAGCAGTTTCTGAGGCAGCTTGCTGGCTGCCCAGCAGGAGCTCCCACATGTTTCTGGCCAAAATGAGTAAAAAAGACAGTAAATACGTTCTGTGCTGTCCATTGGATGAGTTGCAAAGAACTGTAGCCCTGCTGGATATGATCCAAAAATCTTTCCTTCTCCTTTTCTTTTAGGTATTTTCATGTAGGAGCAACATGAACAAACACCTTCTAACACATGGAGACAAGAAATACACATGTGAGATCTGTGGACGTAAATTTTTCAGGGTGGATGTGTTGAGAGATCATATTCATGTCCATTTTAAGGTACTGTGTTAGTAATTAATTAGAAAAGGCAGATTGTTTTGACAGTGCTGAATTGTAAGGAACTGAATTAAAAGGGAATTGTATCACTCAGTGGTGCTCATAAAGATGCTTTTATAGGTGTAATGCTGTACCAGCTGAGTCTCTTTACATTAAAGTTCCTTTTATATTCAAAAAAATTAATATTAGTTGTTTGAATAAACAGTTATTCCTTGTGTGATCATTGTCATAGAAACTGTATTGAATTTAAATAAATAATATTACAGTAGTTGTTAGTGCAAAGCAGTTTGCATGGCAACAAAAGGCAACCAGGTATTACCTTTTGAAGAAGTTTGATCTGTTAAAACAAAATATTCTTTCCCCCTCTACACAGGACATAGCCCTAATGGATGATCACCAGAGGGAAGAATTCATTGGTAAAATTGGAATCTCGTCAGAGGAAAACGATGACAACTCTGATGAAAGTGCAGATTCTGAGCCCCACAAGTATAGCTGCAAAAGGTGCCAGGTAGCTTTAAATACTTTCAAATTAACTTGTTTTGGGGATGGGGGACGGAGTGGAGATGTCTATAAATTGTTCAGAATTTTAAATAACATTAAGGGCTCTCAAAGAAAAGGCCAGTCCACAGATCTGCTGTCTTCTGCAGTGCTTGTTACCTCTGATCTGTGAAGTGAGGCTGTTCCTTAAGAATTAAGGTGGTGTCCAGTAAGGGGGATGCTAAACACTTAAAAAAGGGAATACAGATACATTCACTTGCCTGTGTGGAAGGGAACAAGCAAAACTGGAGGAAAGATCAATAAAGGAACACTCATATCTTGGACTGTCTTTTAATTATGTGCAACTTAAAATTGTTACAGCGTTTCTGGTTGATACAGTCCACAAATTGATGAATTTTTATGAGGTCAGATGGTCCTCTAGTGGATACCCAGTTTGGAGGAGCAGACTGCTGCTTATGCTCAGTGTGACTGCTTATTCCTGCCCTACTTTTGTTACTAACAGGATGGTGTTGGAAGTGCTGCTGGAACGTAGCAGTAAACTCAGTTTACTGAGTTGTCAGCTGAGAGAGCAAGATTTTTTAAACCTCTCTCTGCATGGCTTTTTCCAGTTTGTAAAGAAATAACAGGGTCCTTGAGGACTTTGCCCTTCCTGGGCGAGCACACTGTGCTAGGGCAGCTGAGGTGCAAAAGCAGTCAGTGAGAACAGGAAAACTGGCAAAACTGACACAGGGACAGGGGATTTTTGGTGGTTAAACCACTGACTTGACCCCTGGAAATAAGAGCTTGTTTCCCAACCCACACTTAATGTGGTGAAAGTTCTTACCTTATCTTCGTTTTGAGACCTGGAGATAATAATGTTTCAGTTTTCTGTTCTTATCTGGGAGCTGGTTTTAAGGGCAAACTGATTTTAAGCTCATGTCAGTAAACATAAAACTGTGTGGTGTCACAGCAGTTCATCATGTGCTTGCTTTCAATGTGCTGATTTTCCTGCCTGACACTTCATGGGTACATAAACTATATAAAATTGTGTACTTCCAAGTGAGGGCAGTGGGGCCATTCAGATCAGAAAGCTCTTTTTGGAAGCTGGGGGTGTTTTTTAGTTCTTTTGCTGGTGTTTGTGAAGTAAACAGTCATGTAAGGGAACAGCTGTGGAAAATGGGGTTTGCTGTAAGGAGATGGGGAAACTGAACAGCCAAAGGGGGAACAACATACAGGTGACTCTTGGTGAAACCTCTCTCTTGAGCTCTTAAGAACCTATACTTTTTCTGCTCCCAAAGTACAACTTCACCAAGCTGTGCAGTGCTGTCAGAAATACCCTGACTAGTTCCAAAATTGGAGCAGAAGGTCATGTCATTATGGCACTTCACCCTGACATGTTGGAGCATATATGGATATGCTGGAGCACACACGGATGTGCAGATCTGGAGCTCAGTAGTGGAACACCTGTCTGTCATAGCTGGAGCACTTCAGGAGCTGAGCCAGAGTCACTGCCCTGCAGTGCCAGGAAATTCCAGCCCTTCTGAAGCTGGTGCCAAAGCTGACTGTGCAGGCAGGAGCACACCATGCCCCTAGAGCCCTGCAGACATTTTTTCCATCTGTGATGTTTTTGCTTTCACAGAATCACAGAATAGGCCAAGTTGGAAGGGACCCTCAAGAATCATTGAGTCCAACTCCTGGCCCTGCACAGGACCATCCCCCAGAGTCACACCCTGTGCCTGAGAGCTTTGTCTAAACACTCCTTTAGCTCTGTCGGGCTTGGAGCTGTGACCATTCCCCAGGGAGCCTGTTCAGTGCCCAGCCACCCTCTGGGTGAAGAACCTTTTCCTGATATCCAACCCAAACCTCCCCTGACACAACTTCAGGCCATTCCCTCGTGTCCAGTCACTGGTCACCACAGGAAGAGATCAGTGTCTGCCCCTCCTCTTCCCCTCGTGAGGATGTTGAAGGCCACAATGAGGTCTCCCCTCAGTCTCCTGCAGGCTGGACAGACCGAGTGACCTCAGCAACTCCTCATACGGCTTCCCCTTAAGCCCCTTCACCATCTTTGTTGCACTTCTTTGGACACTCTCTAATAGTTTAATGTCTTTCTTACATTGTGGTGACCAAAACTGCTCACAGCACTCAAGCTGAGCTGGTGGAGGTTAAATGTGTCTTTCTTCAGGGCTGTTCCTCGGTGCACGAACACCCTGAGGCCCTCTTATTGTGCACTGAAGAAGTGGAGACACCATGTCCAGCTAGAGAAAAGAGTGAATTGATGTCCTGTAGCAGTGTGCTTGTAATGGCCAGAGAGTTTCAGCCCTAAATCCAGCTCTCACAGATTTTTCAAGTGGCACACAAAACAAGGATGTTTTAGTGATACATGGGATATTGATGTCTACTCGAGATCCTAGCAGTGTGCTACCTGGTCATTGCTGTGCCCCTTTTTTCCCCCCTTCCATTCACTATTGATTCCTTCCCCAGCTGACCTTTGGCAGAGGGAAGGAGTACCTGAAGCACATCATGGACGTGCACAAGGAGAAGGGTTATGGCTGCAGCATCTGCAACCGGCGCTTCGCCTTGAAGGCCACGTACCACGCGCACATGGTCATCCACCGGGAGAACCTGCCCGACCCCAACGTGCAGAAGTAAGACTTGTTGCCCTGAGGAGAGCTGTCTTTTTGGGGTTCCAGTTGTTCTCCCAGCTGGGGTGCTGTTACAGAATTTGGCTGTGCTAAAATAACTGTGTAATGGGTGTTAAAATGTTTATTAAAAGCTTGAAATGCGTGTCGCTAGCGATTGACTTTGCACAGATTGATGAGCGAACGGCCTCCCAGTTTGGGCTTTGCAAAGTATAAATCAATGATTTTAATAAATGTTTTTTAAAAAGTTAGAGTGTATAGCAATGCCAGGCTGCTCCAAGCTTGCAGTCAATGTAGAGGTTTCTTAAGCTTCAAGGAACTTTTATAGTAATTAGTATTAGCAAATGAAATACACTTACTGACAGAGATGCCTGAAAATCACCTCTGCCTCAAGAAAAGAATCACAGTTTTCGGTCTCTTTGGTTTCAGATACATCCATCCATGTGAAATCTGTGGGAGGATTTTTAACAGTATAGGAAACCTGGAAAGACATAAGCTTATACATACAGGTAAAATTGTTGTGTTTCTTTATGATTATCAATACTAAAAAGAAATTTCTGTTGCCAGTGCCTGCTTTTTTGTTTTTGTTTTTGCTAGAGGATTTTCACTCTTAAGTTACAATAAGATAAATATTATATCTATTCTTTTAGAGTAAACTGGTTTTCTAAAGCAGGTAATATTAATGAAGAGATTTGATCTGGACACACAATCCAAATTCCTAGTTAATGTGTTGCAGGATTCACCTAATTCTGTATTCTGTTCTTCACCAAATTCTTGTCCATGCCACCTTCTCACCATTACACAGGCTGAAACCTGCTATTGCAAAATCATTTTTAACAGCTCATTACTATTTCATGCTATTCAGTCTTTTCCTGCCTCAGGCTTGATCTTTTGGGTTTTTTTCTAGATCTCACACAATAAGCTTTTCTCTCTCCTCAAAGTCTTCTAATCTGGTTTGGGCTACAATATGCATGAAAGGTGTGGTTGACAGCACAGGTTCACCACTTTAGTCAATTTTTAGGAGATGCACATTATTCATGAACATTTTTTTTTTGTTTACGTTGTCTTTTAAATTTATTTTTAAGGTGTAAAAAGTCATGCTTGTGAGCAATGTGGCAAATCATTTGCTAGGAAAGACATGTTAAAAGAACATATGCGAGTCCATGATAATATCCGAGAATACTTGTGTGCAGAATGTGGCAAAGGTATGTCTGATGCCTTGTTTTCCATTAATTGTCGTATGAATAGCAGGTGAATATCTGAATTAAACCAACTTCCATTCTGAGAATATTAGGAGTGCTGTAAATCCTGCATTTTTGAGAGGGAGAAGCTGTTAATCAGGAGCCTTATGGTTACATGAGCTACCCTAATTTTGTTCAATTTGGTTTCATGGCCTATAAGACAACACTGATTTTAGTAGCATTTGCTTCTGTCAGATTGAGGAATATCTGGTTGGGTTCCAATGCATTTGCAGCATAAAAGTGAATGCAAATTGATTTTTTTTCATTCTGGGCTGTTTACAGGCTTAAGAAATAGAGTAATTTCTCTCTCTAAGATACTTAGGAGTCAAAGTCGCTTTGACTTTTTTAATCGCTCACGTTATAAGTTGAACAAATCTGAGCTGGTATTTTAGTGGAAGGCAGTAGTAAGTCTGACACCTCTAATGATGTTTTGTCTTTTCTTGTCCCTGCTGTTTTGCTGCTTCATCAGTGGTTACTCAGATTTTACCAGAGCTTTTTTTCTGGAATTAAAATAATAATGTTAATGTGCATTGCTACGTAAACAATTAAAAATATGCAATTGTGGACTCGCAGCAAATATAAAATACAGCTGTTGGTTAACAACAGGATCATCCTGAGTTCTCCCCTGATGGTGGGAGTGATGGACTAAGTGTGCTGTACCTTCTGTCTCACAGGAATGAAGACAAAACATGCCCTTCGTCACCACATGAAGCTTCACAAAGGGATTAAGGAATACGAGTGCAAGGAGTGCCACCGAAAATTTGCACAGAAAGTCAACATGCTGAAGCATTACAAGAGACACACAGGTGAGCACTCCAAAGATGTACAAAAGTTGCACTGAATCAGTTAAATGCCTCCTGTGAGAATTCTTTCTTAGAACAGTCAGAGAGTATGAGAAAAACTAACAAAATATGTGTATCCTGGCCTTTGAAAAGTGAGATTTTGTCCTTTCCTCAGGCCAAGACCACTTGTTCTACAAATAAGAGATGCAGTTTAGTTGGTTCCAAGTTTTGGTTTTTTGAGAGAAGTTTTGCTCTAAGGTAGGTCTAGAATGTTGGGTTTGTTTTAAGTTAGTCTTCGGGTCCTCGTTTCTTAAAACAAAATTTTACCTCCCAAATCAATTTCTCTTGGATTTGTTTTCTGCTGGATATATTGGAATGGCTTAGATAGAAATAGGTGGTGAAGCTGGGTTTCTTCTACCTTTTTTGTCTGTGATTTTTATTTTTTTTAATGTTACTAATAGGAGACTGAGAATTGTCCCAGGTACCTTAGTCTGCTTTCACAGATGCCAAATGTGCTTTTCATGCAGGGATCAAAGATTTCATGTGTGAGCTCTGCGGCAAGACATTCAGTGAGAGAAACACGATGGAGACTCACAAATTGATTCATACAGGTAAACCCTCTAGAAAACAGTATCCAGCAAAAATATATTCATTTTGTTCCTTGATTTTGCTTTAGACTGGCCAGTCTTGGAACTAGTGTAGCACATCCTGTTATCAAACAGAAATTGTTCCTCTTGTTGAGGCGTTGGCAATACGGTGCTCATCCATTGGCTTTCCTTCCTTCCTTCTGCCACCAGTAGGAAAACAGTGGACGTGTTCAGTGTGTGATAAGAAGTATGTCACTGATTACATGCTGCAGAAGCACATCCAGCTCACCCACGACAAGGTGGAAGCCCAGAGCTGTCAGTTGTGTGGGACAAAGGTTTCCACCAGAGCGTCCATGAGTCGACACATGAGGCGTAAACACCCAGAGGTGAGTTAGTTTGACTGGTGGATTGTGGGGTGGTTTTATTTTATTTATTTTTAAGAATGTTTATGACCTTCAGTGACTTGAAAGGAATTACTTTTTTTTCCTCTCTTTTTTTTTCTGTTCTTTTGGGCCCAGTTTTAGGTAGTGTCTGCAAAGCATGGACTTAACTGAATCAGCCATTTCACTGTTTTATGTTTTAGTAGTAAACATACCTGATTGTCAGTCCCTAGAAATGAAGTTCTTCTGATTGTTTAAATCTCTTTTCCTTTTCTGTCTCTGCCTAAATATATGTTTTTTCATGTTTTGTCTTCATCCATTAGTGAGCATAATGGATTCTTTTTTCCCCATTGTGTTCTCTGTATTCAGAAATTATCTGAAAGAAGTGGTGAATGGAGAGGTGATGGCAGCATCTGCTGATGATACAGAATTATTCTCAGTATTAAAGATGAATGCTGACTGGAGAGAATCTGGATTAGAGGGATGTTTTGTTTGATCCCAACGGGGTTTTTTCTGTGTTCTAAATTTCTGAATAGCTATTGTGTTTCTCCTCAGCATTTCTTGTTTAGGTTTGACTAAGGCTTGTCTGTTCCCTTTGAGGCTTTTTTTTTTAACTGCCAATTTATCGTTAGCATTGCTTTGCTATTTTATCATGATGACGGTGAAGGAAGTCAACAAAATGCTTTGTTTATTGATTTGGGGATTAAAAATGCAGCTACATATTTGAAATCCGGAGGGCAATTTGTCTCTATTCTTTGATGAGCTGAGATGCATAGATTCATCTGAAAATAATGAAGCAGGACACAGATGATAGGTTTAGATATTGAAATGTTAAAATAATGCTTTTTCCCAAACACATTGTTTTCTATAGAATTCATCACTTCCCAATGGGTTGTTCTGTCTAGAATATGAAAACAAACATGTTCTTTTATTGTTATGTTTAAATTTTGCCGGTTTTCAGTGAAAAGATTATGTGCCAAAAGGTTATTTTAAAAAAAGCCACTCCCTGTATTAAATGCTATGTGCAAAATGTTAGATTACATCATTTCTGCTTTGTGACAGGATTTATCAGGGAAATGCTGCATTGTTTGACTGTGGTTTGCAGTGCTGCAGTTCACCAGCTCATACCTCTTTGTCTACAGATTCTTTCAGTGAGGATTGATGATTTAGAGCAGCTGCCAGAGACAACGACCATTGATGCCTCTTCAATTGGGATTGTTCAGGTAAGTACCAGGCCCGCTGCAGGGTGAGGTGGGACATCACTTTTTTGTTACATAACATAGCTGGGCGTAGGCTGATGGGTGAGGAATGTGCTTTTGTAGAGAGTCAGCCCCGGTGTGACATGTCCAAGCAGCCACCAGCTGCTGATCTGCTCGGTTGTATAACAGGGGTGCTGGTAAAATGTAATTGCAGGGTGAGGTCTCAATCCCTGGAGTCAGGATTCTGCTAAAGTTTGTTTCTTCGCTTGAGAATTGACAGTTAACCAGCTTCAGGTGATAGTCTCTTACTTGGATCCTCACTAAGCAAAAGGACTTGATGTTTTGTTTGGAAATGTGTTGCTCCAGCCGGAGTTAGCCTTGGAACAGGGCGAATTACCAGAAGGGAAGCAGCACATAAAAGCTCCTAAACGTGGCCAGAAACGGAAACAAAAGTCAGGTGAAGAGGAGGAAGCTCAAGTGCCTGAGGACCCTGCCTTCAGTGAATACACAGAGAAGGAAGGTGAATTCACGGGGAATGTTGGAGATGAGACTAATTCAGCTGTACAGAGCATCCAACAGGTGAGCTGCAGGAGGAGGGTGATGGGTGATGGCATTGCTTGGAGGGATAACCCTTCTTTTGGTTTAAAAAAATCACAAAAGAGTGATTGGAACATTTGGAGCTGATTGGATAAATTGTGGTAATACAAAGATGAACAGAGACTTTTTAAAAGCAACGAGTTGGACCTCTAAGCTCCTTATGTTTGTTTTCATTTCCTTTGGTGTTACCATCTCCTTGTTTGCCAGGTGTCAGTAACCGGCTGAGGCTGTGGTTAAAAGAGTGAAAGTTAATTTGGATTTGTCTGCTTGTTCTGAATGTTGCATGTCCCTCTCTCCCATCACCATCTTATTTCTGTACGTGGAAGTTGTTACATCGCAAGTTTCCTACGTTCCCATCCACGTGTGACTTCTCTCGCCGGCAGCGCGTGAGCCCATCAGCCCTTCCCCGATAAGCTGGTGGTCAGCTGCAAGGTACAAGCCTGAGGTTACCTTTGTGTTTCTCCTCAGGTGGTGGTGACCCTCGGTGACCCCAACGTCACGGCCCCTTCCAGCTCGGTGGGGCTCACCAACATCACCGTCACGCCCATCACCACGGCCGCCGGCACCCAGTTCACCAACCTGCAGCCCGTGGCCGTGGGCCACCTGAGCGCCCCGGAGCGCCAACTGCAGCTGGACAACTCCATCCTGACCGTCACCTTCGACACGGTCAGCGGCTCCGCCATGCTGCACAACCGCCAGAGTGACATTCAGATCCAGCCGCAGCCCGAGCCGCCCAACCCTCAGTCCGTGGCCCATTTTATAAACCTGACCACCCTGGTGAACTCCATCGCTCCCCTGGGCAACCAGATCACGGAACAGCACCCCCTGAGCTGGAGGTCGGTGCCTCAGACTGATGTCCTGCAGCCCCAGGCGCCGGCCACGCCGCAGCAGCCGGGGCAGCAGCCGGTGCAGACAGAGCAGCAGCAGCAGCAGATGTACAGCTACTAATTTATACTTGGGAAAGTGCTGGAATGGACAGTGCTCAGAGACAAAAAAAAAAACAAAAACACACAGACGTTGGGAAAATTTCTAATGGGATTGTTTGCTGGATACCAAACAGAGATGGGAAAATGTTTATACAGTGAAATTTAAGCTGAAATTGGCAGAGCACCCTGCAACA
Source organism: Ptilonorhynchus violaceus (assembly GCA_013397565.1). Classification (NCBI taxonomy): domain Eukaryota; kingdom Metazoa; phylum Chordata; class Aves; order Passeriformes; family Ptilonorhynchidae; genus Ptilonorhynchus; species Ptilonorhynchus violaceus. The sequence goes on from VZRJ01003965.1 coordinate 73,086, forward strand.
GCCCGGTCTGAGATTCTCGCGCTGTCCCCAGACCTTGCACTGTCTTAAAAAATAACAGGAAGGGAAAAAAAAAAAATCTCACCGCAAATTTAGCAGCCCCTTGCAGTTGTGCAGTAAGATTGAGGTTTGGCAGGTGCATCATCACACACCTTAACCAAAGCAGGGAAATCCTAAATTTTATGGCACTTGTGATTTACAAAAACCCTTTCAGCCATACCATGTCACTTCTTTCCAAGTCTGGAAATGACATCTGAAGACCTTGTTCACAGTGGGTGGAATGTCCTTGTGGTCAGCTGGTAGAGACTGAAATGTGAAGACGCAAACGGGCAAAACAATAATTGTCTTTGTTTCTTATCTTCTTTAGGTCTTGTATCTAACAACATCGGTGAAGTAGGTGGAATGTGGGCCTTTGGGGTGGGCATGAGTGTGGTGTGGAAGAAAATATACCAATTATTTCCATTTTAGTCGTGGGAGAATCCCTGTACCCATCACGCACAATGTTAGTGCTACTTGAACCAGAGAGCTGGTCTAATGCTGAAGCATTTTATGGTCTTCTAGTCAAGTTTCAATCAAACCAATTACAAACTGAAAAAAGAATGTGATACAGTTTTATGTAATTTTTCAAACCTGCTCTTTCAATCTTGGTTTTAGCTGATAGGCCTGAAGAGCAATCAGACCCCTTTGATGAAGTTCAGGATGTGAATTTTTTTCAATTAGACTTATTTCATCGTGTAATAAACATTTGAGAAAGCATTCTTTTTATATATATATACATATACATATATATATATATATAGCCTTTGTACTTTACTGTGTGTTCCTGGTGAGTATTTATGTGAAAAACACTGTTATCAATACAATTCAGTAGTTTTTTCATCCCCATATTGCCCCTTCTCACGGGAATAACTTACGGATTCTATTCCTTCCGTTTCCAAAACTATTTCCAAAATTCGTAGCCACACACAAGATTGTGTGAAGTGCAAGAAAAAGGAATGTCTGAAGCATATTCTGTGTCCTGCCACACGGAGTCAGTGTGCCCCAGTGTATAATGGGCAAGGTTTGCATGACTGTTGGGGATACAAATAGTGGGTTGGGTCAAATACATCTTTGCTGACAGTACACCTTCATTCCATTCTCCATACCTGGATGTGCAGTCTGGACTTTTGCATGTCAAGAAGATAGTATTAATCCCACAGAGAAAATGAGCTGATAGCAGAAAGGAATAAATTAAATATATATATATATGCATATATATATATATATATATATATAATGTTGTTGCTTGGAATCCTGAAGAACAAGGTCCTTTGGGGCAGCAGACTGAGCCACAGAACTGTGCTGAAGGTTTTTTCCTGAGGATAAAGCAGCTGCTGTGTCTGACAGGATGGATTGGTGGTTGTAAAAACCCTGTCTGTGCCTATTGTATTTATGAAAAAGTTCTATGTTTAGCAAAAATATGAGTAGGAATGGCTTCGGCTTTGAAAGTCTCTATTAACATGGACTACTTGACCCCTAAAGGATGCCTTATAACTTCTACAACAAATTCTTCCAAAGTATAAATGTCTGGATATTAAAATTAACCTCCAGTGGTTTTCTTGGTGCCATGGCTGTGTCCAGAGGCTGGCTATGCCAGGGGCTGTGTAAAGCTGTGTAAAGCTGCAGGACGTGTTTAGGAAAGGGGTTTCTGGTGGCAGATTTTGTGTGTCAGAGGAGCAGAACTACTTTTGTGTAAATGTCAACAAGTCTATAAAATACCTGCATGGGAAGCGCCTGTATTTGATGGGACAAGGATGCGTATCAGAAAGAGAAGGTACCTTTTAGCACTGTGGGAAAGAGGATTTTTCATTCCCTACCCACTTCTGTCTTCCTCAGATACTTTTCACACAAATACTGTGAGATTCTGTAATTTTTTTAGCCTCCCACTATCCTGAGTACAGTTCCTGGATTATTTCACCCCTGGCTTGAGTTAGTTACGTTTCTCCTCACTGTCCTGTCCACAAATGCATCACACCAAACCCACTGGGCAAGAGGAAGACAGGTTTTATTTATTAAATATGTTGTTTATGTACTTGAAACTTTTTTTTCCCTCTGTGTTTGGTGCCTAGTTGGCAAAGGCACGTTATCTTTTGGCAGGGTTCTTCGGAAAGGGGGAAAAAAAGGGAAGGAAAGCAAATGGAGAGCTCCTAGTTTGAGTTGTTGTAGTAAATATAGAATTTCTACAAGGTCAAAATTTTGTTGAGACACATGTAAATGTTGATTAAGCTTTTAAGTGGGGCAGAAGGGTTTTTTTGCCTTAGCAGTGTCCATCTGCTCTATGTTGATACTACTGACAGTGGCATTTGTGCTGCATTGAATCAACCTTTTTTGGGGAAAGGAGTGTAGGTGAGGCGATAGAACCATAAAATCATCATTAAGCAGCATCCTGTCCGATTGCATATTTAAAACCTCCCGTGACACATCCCTGTTCCAGTGGATGATTGTTCTTGCTGTATAAATTAACTTAAATGATATTAAGGAGGAGCAAATATAACCACTGAAAGGGCTTTGGTTAGGCCAGGCAATAGAAAGTTCTCTAAAAGCTGCTCTTCCCAGAGCACTCTGAGACAGGATCGTGACTTTCACCACAAGCCTTGCTGTGGTACCTCATCATCTCCCAGCATGGTTTTATTATTACTGCTGTTCTTAACACGCCTGTGAGAAAACAACTGTATCTTGGGCGTGCTGCACCGTGAACAAAAAATTTCGGAACAAATGATTTTTGTTTGCTTTTGTTTCAAATCACTTTGTTTGGAGACGTTGGAAATCGCTGCCTTTCCAGACAGAGCTTCCCTTGGACAAGCAGTGACTGCCAGTTGCTCTCCCAACCAAGCCTTTCCCAGGTGAATACCAAAGTTGTACTGATGCTGTTTTCAAACTGCACAAGAAATAAAACTACTACTTAAGGGATGTGCAATCTAAATTTCCTCTGCCAATTTGTTCCCTGCCTTTTCAGCTGTAGGATGCGAAGGTGGTTGTTTTTCGGGCACGCGTTGGAGGTTTTGCATAACAGCTGTTCAGTCACAAACTGGAATTACTTTGAGCCAAAGGAGTGATGTTTGTGTGGTGTTCTGTGTATTGTCATTGTTTATTGCTGAGACTATTATTTAATTGAATGCTGTCTGTGGCACACGGGCTCTGAAGTAAAGGAGCATCGAGGTACAGAACCTTTCTCTACCAGTGTTATTCTTTTCTATTCTTTGATTAAGGTATCAAACAGGTTTTTTTCTTCAAATCTCACAGATTTGCTCCAAAAGCAATAAGATTAACCCTCATCTCGTGGAACTTTGTACATCCCAAATTATAGAAACACGGGGTAGTGTTCTAAAATATTTATTCTATAGCTTGTTACTGGTTGATAACAGAAAGCCAAAGAGATTCAATCTTTCATGATTTTTCTGCTGAGTTATCTCAGGAGAATTGACTGTATCAACTGTTACTATGCTTTCTAAAACTAGTTTGTTTTTTTTAAGCTATGTCAGTATGAAAAATGATTTTTTTTTTCCAGAAACCCACCAGCCAGTCTCCTGTCAGTCTAACCAGCCACTTTTCTGTGCTATTTTATTGTTCCAGAGACTGTTTGAAGTTCACAGCCAGGTAGCAGTTAGGTTTATCTCAAGAACTGAATTTCCTGCCAGTTTGTCAGTGATTTGTTAGTGTTCTGCACACATAAAGATGTCTCAATTCCTCATCTGGAAAACCAGGAATGGAATAAATGCCATACATCCAACTGACAGTCATATGCAAACTGTAGGTACCACATGCAAATGCATGGGGTAAATATCTTTGTGAATTCTTGTTGAGTAATGAGATTTCCTTGGTGCTATGTACAGTAATGCCACTCCTGATTCCTTTTGGCCTGACATTTATTATTGATTTGGGATTTGTACCTGTTGGAAACTGTTTAGCCCTTGTATTTTTGGCCTTTTCACGGTGCTTTGTTGGCCTCATCTGGTGTAAAGGGAGAAGAAAATGGGAGGAGGATGCTGCTCATCCACACCACGATGCACAGCAAAGCTCTGCTTGAAAAGTAGTTTTGGAGACAGACCATGCAGCCAAGTGACTTGACTCTCAGATTAGTTACCTGGCTTTGTTTTCACATAGGGGCTTTTGCCCTGTAGCAAACCCAAACTGCCATGGTGGCAACAGGATAAAGGAAAAAAGAGGATTTCTATCCTGTTTCTCATCAACTTGTTCTTAGTGTGATTTTCCTCAGGACTGATTTTGTACATGGCAGGAAGCTGTTAAAAAAACAGTGAATCCATGGTTGAAAAGTGCATTTCTTGCCCTAAAATGCTTTGAGAAAGCTCTTCTGGATTTATTTTCTCTCCTGGGTGCTGCAGGGCTGCTCTGCATCTGTACTGCTGCCAGCTCAGTTCAGACAGGGTTCAGCACAGGGAGCCCCTGCAGCAGAATCCTAAATCCCAGAATGGCTCCCGTTGGAAAGGACCTTAAAGATCACCCAGTTCCACCCCTGCCATGGACAGGGACACCTTCCACTAGACCAGGTTGCTCTGACCTCCATCCAGCCTGGTCTTGGACACTTCCAGGGATGGGGCAGCCACGGCTTTTCTGGGCAACCTGTGCCGGGACCTCACCACCCTCACAGGGAAGAATTTCTTCCTAATACCAAATCTAACCCTCCTCTCTTTCAGTTTGAAGCCATTACCCTTGTCCTCCTCTCTTTCAGTTTGAAGCCATTACCCTTGTCCTGTCACTACATGCCCTTACAAAAAGTCCCTTTCCAGCTCCCTTGCACAGCTGATGTGGCTGACACGTCAGATCACCTATCCAGAGAGTCCAAGCTCACTGCTGCTAAACTAAATTCCCAACATCTGAGCCAAAAGGGGCAGTGAGGGTGAGCCTTGTCCTGGAGGCTTCAGTGTCACCCCCAGGGTCAGGATTCCATCCACATTTGGAGTGTAATGCCCTTGTCTCCCTGCTTTATCCAGGAGCTGTGCTGGCCGCTTACGGTGCCTGGTTAGTTGCTAACACTTTTGAAAAGCTGATTATTGGGTGCAATGGCTGGAGAGCAGCTGATATGAAAACCAGTTTGGAGGTTTATTTCATCCAAAGCCAATTTTTTTCAGTTCTAACATCTTTGCTGTCACTTGAGTGTTTTCCTGTACTTTTCTGTTTACTTGCAGATTTCGATTCTGAAAGATTTTGAAGGTGTCCTGGAAACATAGCGAAAAAAAAGTGTAGGAATGGCAGAATGAGGAGATAAAATTAGGAGAAGCTATTGATGCTCATTTTCTACAGATTCCCACCCTTCTCCTGCCCACCTGAGCCTTAGGATGGGTGTTGGAAGCTCAGGGAAGGAGCCGGCACAAGCTCCGGCTCGTTTGCCAGAGTTCCTCGCGTCGGGATTGGCGTGCAGGGTGTTGCTAATGAGGGCAGACACCGCCAGCTCTGCCAGCCTTCCCCTCGAGCCACGTGCTCATTCCAGTGTCTCTTCCCTGGCTGTTTGCACAGAGCTCAGGGGATCCTCGGAGTCTCCGGGAGTTGCATCTTTCACGTTTAGTGAACATAAAATTCCAGGATCACTGAGGTTGGAAAAGCCCTCCCAGCCCATGGAGTCCAAGCTGTGCCCAATCCCCACCTTGTCACCCAGCCCAGAGCACTGAGTGCCATGCCCAGGCATTCCTTGGACACCTCCAGGGATGGGAGCTCCACCACCTCCCTGGGCAGCTCCTGCCAATGCTTAACAACCCTTTCCATGAAAAAAATCTTCCTGATGTTCAGCCTGAACCTCCCCTGGCACAGCTTGAGGCCATTTCCTCTTGTCCTGTTCCTGGTTATTATAGAATGGCTTGGGTTGAAAGGGACCTTAAAGTTCATCCAGTTCCACCCCTTGCCATGGGCAGGGACACCTTCCACTATCCCAGGTTGCTCCAAGCCCCATCCAGCCTGGCCTGGAACTCTTCCAGGGATGGGGCAGCCACAGCTTCTCTGGGCAACCTGTGCCAGGGCCTCACCGCCCTCACAGTAAAGAATTTCTTCCTAATATCCCACCTAACCCTCCTCTCTTTCAGTTTGAAGCCATTCCCCTTTGTCCTGTCACTACAATTCCTGATGAATTGTCCCTCTCTGGCTTCCCTGCAGCCCCTTCAGACTCTGGAAAGCTGCTCTGAGGTCTCCACACCATCTTCTCTTCTCCAGACTGAACAGCTCCAACTTTCTCAGCACCACGAAATGGATTCAAAACCAGGGGGAAAAGAGGGGCTTGAGAGGCAGTGAGGTACATTGGAAGTACAGCTAAAAAATATGTGAGAGAATCCAAGCTCAGGCTGCCGTGCTGAACTGATGGCAGAGGCTGTGTCTGGCTGCAGGGCTGTTCACTCATGAGGGATCCTTGCCCAGGATCTGTGCCCTGCTCCTCGTGCAGGGGGAAGTGTCAGGGTGTGCTCAGTTCCTCAGAAATTAAACTCCAAGGTTTGGATTCGCGTGCTCGGTGAGTTGTGTGCAGCAACACGCAGAAACCAAGCAGTGAGATGCTCAGTGATAAGAGAATGAAGAAGGCCCACATTTCATGGCTTTTGGGAGTTGTGGGAGTGAGGTTGTGGGCAGCATTTTCTCAGGAGTGATTGTCCTTTCTCATGCACAGAATAAACCTCCGTGGTGCCCGCTGGCAAGTCAGGCATGGGAGTGTTGTCAAGGGGGTGACACTGGAGTAAAGGGGTGATTTACAACCAAAAAACCCCTCCTAAAATATCAAATCAGCTCATTAAAGGAAAAGGTGGGGAAGTTCTAACTCTAGATCCTTGCTGTGCCAAGGGAGGTAAAAAAGAATGGCTCTCAGTCTGTTATACTGGCTGGTAGATAAAATACATAAATAAACTGCTCACACTCCTTTTTCTCCTTTCCATACCAATACCTGTGTTAACACCCTAATCTGAGCTTTCAGAGGAATAAATACCTTTGTCTGACTGACATACAGATGGCACTTCTGCCCAAGAGCCCCAATTCCAATTAGGGTGCAAAATTCAGGATTGCCGAATTGCAAATATGGGTACATAAGGTGGGGGTATTTGGGCAGGAGTGGGTTCTCTTTGGGGCTGTGTGTGTCTTTAAAAGTAAAGAATAGTTGCTTTCTTGCCCTTCTGTGAAGTCCATGCTGATGCAAACAGAAGATTTTTGCTGAAGAGACTGGAATCAGTGACAAAGCACCATTTTTAAAGACTCCAAAAAATAGGAGAGCTTCTATTGCATAACCAAAGAGAAAAATGAGAAACTTTGTCCTGCAGGCAAATGCACCCATTTCTCATTCACTCTCCTCCCTTTTCCACTACTTTTTTTCCCATGAAATACATGCAAATCCCGACATGCACTAAGTTTTCCTCCGGGCATGATATACTTGTGTGGTTATTTAAGTAAGAAGTGGGTTGAACAGAGATACGAGGTGTTCCTGGCAGAAAGACCTTGGAAAAGGGTGCTCTGTTTACTGCTGTTGTTTTAAAGTCATGCTCTCACCCCTGAGAGCATTTGTAGGTAGTAAAAGGGATACCTGTCATTCTAATTATACAAAATCCACATTTCCTTCTTCATTTACTTTGTCTTCTCACAGTACAGCCAGTGGTTCTGAGCCTGCCTCCTTGGAAAAGTGTCTAGAAATTAAGTGTAAGCGTTTTATCAAAATGAAGAGTGGCTTAAGAAGTAATTCAAGTAGAGCCAGAAACTTGCTGTTATCAATTAATGCTTGCAAGAAATCACAAATTCTGGTTGCACAGGACACTTATCAGTCTGGAAGCAGCAAATGAACGTGTGTGGTCTGTGCTTGGCTACAAATCCTTCCAGCTCTCCATTGCCTTTAAAGGTGCCTGTGTTTGGTGTGGAGGATATGGGAAATAGTGGGGTTGAGCCTAAACTAACAGCACTAGAAACAGAAGGATTAGGGGATGGGTGGGGTGTAGAGAGAAGGGGGGAGAGTTGTGGGAGGTTCAGGTGGGATGTAGGGACAAGGAAGGGGGATGTGGGAGGTTCAGGTGGGATGTTACATGCAGGAGGATTTGAAGGTCTCTCCCACAGTTTTCTCTCTGGTGGTTTTTGCCTCTGGTCCTTGGGATATTGTGGATACTGGCGTTGGTCAATTAGAATAATTATAACTTGAGATATTTTGTTCCAGTGGTGTTAATACCGTGGCTGGAATAACTTTAATAAAGTTACTTGACCATGGATTATTTAATGTGCAGCATAAACACCACTCTTCCTACCCTTCTGTCTGTTTTTAGGGATGCCAGGATTTCCTGCTGGTGAAGGGAAAGGGTTGGTTGCAGGAGTTTGGATTGAACTGTTACAACGTGAGAAGCGTCCCATTTGGAATGCCAGACCATCAGTTCTCTGGGAAGCTTTACAGTCATTTCCTGGTAGGGGAACATTCCAGATGGGTATTTTTAGCAGCTGGAAGTACAAAGAGTACAAATCCAGTTGCGTTGACAGTGCCTGCTGAACGCCAGGGAGTTGGCACAGCGATTCCCGCACGTTTTCCCGCTTGCACACTCGGTTTTTTCAGCCAGGTATTATGTCAGCACCCAGCTCTTCCAATCCATAGGATCAGCACGAGCATCAGGGAAGACAGAGCCAGGCTTTTACACTGGTGCTTTAGGCTATTGGGCAGAGTTTGTCTTCCAGATCTGTGTGCGCTGATGAAAAAACGAGGAACCTCCTCCCCGCTGCTTGTTGCCATCCTCCTTCCAGAGTCTGCTGCCGGCTGAGATCCGTCAGCTGATCTGCTTGGAGGCTCTTTAAACCCTCAGAACTAATCCAGGGTGCTGGGAACAAAGCAAGGTAGGGAGTGGTTCTCGGAGCAGCTGATCTGGCAGATCTTTTGGGCTAGTAACGCAGGGAAGAGCAGGGAGGTGGAAAACCACGGGGAATGGGCCAGGAGGGTTTTTTAATAAAGTTTGACATTGTTGTATCTGTTCAGAGTGGAACTGTTTCTCACTGGTTTACACCCCTATTGTTTCCTTTACACAGACATGCATCCAGTTGAGCAGAAAAGTGATTTATCTGTCTGTCATTCCCCCCAGCTTCCCTTTTCTCATCGATTTAGTGGCTGAATGATCCAATTCCAGAGCTGGATCTTGACAAGAACGAGAAAATGGAACCAGCCCTCATTGGGAGCTCACGCTGATGTCAGGCTAAAGTGACTGGAATTCCACTCCTGGTCATGGCTGCTTTGGCTTTTTGTGTGGAAAGAGGTTTTGCAGCCCTGCCGTGGAGTTACATGACAAGAAAGGCACCCTCAGCAGATGCTTGGGATGGTGATCACGGGACTCTCACCGTGTGTGGTTGTAATGAAAATGTTACAACCTGTGGCTTCTGGCAAGGTGTAAATGTTTGCAAAATATGGCCTTAGATACTTAGAATAAGGTATCCAGTAATTTAAAAAAAAAAAATGTTCATGTCATTGAGGACACTGTGATCTTGACTACTGTTTTTACATGAGAAATTCACAGAGATGTAATGTAACTAAAAAGTTTGAGGCAATGGCCCCAGGAAGCAAATTAAGGAACACCGAATTGGTAGTGCCATGTGAATGGAAAGAATGCTGCTTTGTAGGGAAATGCATGGAGGAATTTTGCAATCACACTGTGGAACACTTGAACAGGCACCCACAGCACCCCCTGGAAACTGCAGGTCATTTCTATCTCACTTGTCACACACATTCCACTGCAGTTTGGGAGGTTATTCCAAGACTAGAACATAATTCTGACTTCAGTTTACCTGGAAAATAATACTGACTTCAGTTTACCTCAGCTTTGATAAGCCCCAGCTGCACGAAGCCCTCAGACAAAGGCTTTTATTTGCTTTTTGCTTCATTCCTGATTATCCTGGATTTTTGTTTGTATTGACAACTATTACTAATAGGGGAAGAGACTGAAGAGGTGATGTCATGAGAACTGCTGAGGGGGTTTTTTTTAGATTAGGGCCCCAGCAGGTGCAGATTTTAACAAATTGTTTTTAATGGCAGAGTTTCCTTCCCTTTCAGGGATGAGAAATTTAAGTTTAAAGTAGGATTTGTATGAATCTTTATGGAAAAAAGGAAACTTTTATTGTTTCTACAGTGTTTGCCTTAATACACTGGTGTTATTATGATGGGTATTATATTTTACACTTTTAAAATAGTATTAAATGTACTCAAAGGGAAAACAAAAAAAAAAATCCGATTCTGCAGAAAATTACAGGCAGACTCTGTGGATGTAATAGCAATAATACACCAGACTTTTTAATATAGCTGGTTTGGCTCTTGTGTATCCTGCTCTTTATTCTTAACACTGTAATCAAGTGTAATTACAGGTGTAGACATTTTAATTAAAGGTGAATGAGTTTTAATTAAAGGTGAAAAAAGTAGAATTGGACCAACATTAACAATGTCTCTGTGACCTAAGCTGAAGAGTATCATAGTCTATACCTAAGAAAATACTTATTTTTACAAAATGTTCCTGTTGGATCTGTGAAGTGCCTTTGTGCAGAAAGTGGTGCTTTAAGGCACAAAGTACTCTGGGGTTGCTGCACTTGGGAGAGAGTGGAAAATCTGTTTGCCACTGAGATTTGCAAGTTTTATTTGGTGCATTATCAGTAGATAGCAATTACCAGCTTCTCTGCTAAGGTTACTCACAGGATATGAAGTTATTCCACTTTGGAGGAGTTTTTTGCCATTGGGAGAATTGTGGTGTGAGTGAAATACTTGATATTGGCATTTTTTTCCCTTTCCTAACCTCAGCATTCTTTGGATTTGACTCACAGTGGGGAGTTTTTGCTCAGTCTTAGCCCTGAACAATGTGTCCCACTATCTCTGTCAGCAACACATGATTATTGTGGTAGAAATGACAAAAATGGAAACCACTGGAACAGATCACCCAGAGAGGGTGTGGAGTCTCCCTCACTGGGGATATTCCAGAATTATCTGGACACAATCCTGTGCCCTGTGCTCTGGGATGGCCCTGCTGGAGCAGGGAGCTGGGACCAGATGAGCCACTCTGGGCCCCCCCAACCTGACCCATTCTGTGATATTTGCATAACATTTGTGACCTTGAATTCACGTTTTCTTTCTCTTTGTGGGGACTAAAATGGTCTTTTTGACAAAGATGCAACTTCTCTTGTGTTTTAAGAGCATATGTGAAAAACTTTAATATACCCAGACTAAAGATAAATTAATGAATGTGGTAGTTTGTAGCCAGATCCAGAGTGTTTTTTGTTGCTCTGAAAAAAGGGCAACAATATCTGATGTTTTCTTGGTGAGTTGGAAATGTTTGGGATTTTTTCTTTACTCAAATAGAAATCAGACATTTGCAACAAGCTGTTCATGTAAGTTTAACGTTCAGACATCGCCAAGATTGGTTTCAGCTAAAAATGGTTTGTATCTTGACCATTTTTTGGTGTTAAATAAAATCATTTCTCCATTCTGTTTTGACTGTGCTATTTCTGTATCAAGTAAACCAAGACAAGAGCAGTTGCTGGTTTTTTTAATAATGTTAACATAAACACTGATGCCTATATAATATTTTTCTTCATCTTGAGGATGAAGTTCATTCTTGATCAAAAGTGGTTTTATATTGATATGACATTATGGGGAAGCACCTTCTGTCACTCTTGGCCTCAGAACCTCTGCTGTTATTTATGGCAAGAGAGCATTAGCTTTGCACCCATGAGTGTGATGGCATTTTCTTATCATCTCCTTTGGTGTAACTCTTGAGGAACATAATTCTTGGAGAAAAAAATAATGTAGGCAAATTGTTAATCTGGTCTATATTAATTTTTTCATTTTGTATGAATTTTTCTGTTTCATTTGAGTTCAGTGATATAACTGAAAACAAAGAAAATCTTGGCAAAGAAGAAACAACTGAACTGAGTTCCTGAAAAACTGTAAAACTGAACAATTTTGCAAACCTCATATGGGCAAATCTGATGTAGGTTTGGTAACAGCGAACTAATCAATACAAAAAAGTTGTTTTTCAGGGGCCTTTGATCCTTTTTTCCTTATGTCCCTTTATGCTTTCCAAAGATTCATGGGTTATCATCCTTAAATCCCATTTCTTTATTATCTTTTTTTTTTTCATATCAAAAGTTGAGATAAAATTAATGACATAAACGATCTTTTTGAGGTTAAGAACAAACACTAATGAGGATAAAAATATTTTCATGCAAAGGAAGGTCAGACCAAAGGGTGGTGCTTTACTCAACAGATATTTTATCTCTCGTATCAGAAATAGAATCAGTGTGATATTTGAGTAAATATACTGCAGTGATGGAGTTAAATCACTTTTGTTTTCTGATGGTGGCTGTAGTCAATACTTTGCTTTGCTAAACTTCACCTTACTAAATCTAAAGTAATTTCCAGTTTCCTCTTAACATTTCAGATGGAACGTCTAGAAATACTCATTTGGCTCTTTTGACTCTAAATTTAGAATATCTATATTCACATAATGCTCTGATACCTCTCTTTTCATTAATTTTTCCTGACATGAAATAAGGAATGACATAAAAATCTGCAAGTGGAGTTTACAGAGAGAGGCAGTTCTGTTGTTAATCTGTGAGAAACTCTAAATAAAGGTTTTCATTTACTAGTGGATTACACATGTAGTGCCCCATTCTCTTCTTTTCAAAGATATAAGCCTAAATATATAATACAGATCATTATTTAGGATAACTTTTGCATTGTTGGCATAATTTGATTACAAACTATTGTTACAAATAAATCTTATTCCCGTTATGTCTCGTATCTTCCAGAAATCATATTTCTTCCAGTAGTTATTTTTGTTACCAATGCCCTTTAATACACACCAGCCTTTACTCACATACTGCCATGATTGGTTTATTTATTTTAAAAATTAAGAGGTTCAGAAAAAGTTCAAAGCCCTCAGAATTTTACTTTGCTGCATCTGTCCCTAAATACAGTCTTTGCTTGGAAATCATGCTTAAAACCCAGCTAATTGATTTCGTGTTCCATTTTTTGGTTTGTTTGTTTTTTTTTTTTTTTTGGGCAGGCAGTTTGGGCTGATGGAATCCTTGAGCCCACGGCATTTTGCCAAATCTTTTTTATACGTGTTTTTTCAAGTTCCAACTATGTAGTGAATTTTGTTAATTAAAAGAATGTTTCCCAACTTAGTAGGCGGGCCCCACCAGCCCCAGAAGGTGGGGAAGGACACGCTGTGAAAGAGGAGAACTTCGAGGGCAGGGAAAACTGCTCACCTTTCCCACCCTCCTGCAAAGATGTTCCCACAGTTATGAACATAATTCCCTTTGAAAATCACCCATGCAGCTCCCAGTGGGACCTCTTACTGTGCCAGGTAAAGCTTCTGACTCGGGCAACGGCCCTGAAAACTTCTCCCCTCTCCTGTTCACACGTAAAGAACATTCCAGAAAGTTCCGGTGAGACACTCAAAAGTTTGGGTGCCAACGAATTAAAGTGAGTTTAAGCCCCCTATGGTTGCTCTGATTAAGAAGTGCAGTGGTTTTCGATCTGTCCAGCTCAATATTTCAGTTGACTCACCTTTATATGCCTGTGTGTTTCCATATACACAAGACCTTGGATTTCTCAGATCCTGTTTCAAGCCCTTCCGAGGAAATAAGGGCTTGTCTCCCTCAGGGCGCTGTTGTGAAATACACTGGAGTACGAATTTTAAAATGCAGCAGTTTGCCTGCATTAACTCCTTGTGTGAATGCTCTGTTCTGCACACAGAGTGTTCAGCAGCTTAGTTTAATCCACTCTACTAAGATTAGAATGATTAAAACCAGATAATCCTAAATAAATTGATTTTTTTTTTCATTTCTCTATTTTTCTTTTAAAATAGACCCCTGAATATCATTTACATTTTAATCAACTGTACGTAATCCTCAGTGGGAATATCAGCCTAAGGAATCTCGCCTCTTTCCCACTTTCTGTCCCCAGTGTTTGACTTGGCTGAAAGCAGTTCCTTGTCCCAAATTCAACGTGCAGCCTTACAGAGTTGTGCCAGCACAGCAGAGAGGCTGAGGGTCAAATTGCTGGGCACTGAGGGGAACACTTTGAATTTGGACTGATGACAGTGTCCTGCTGAATGACACCCCGTTCCACTGGAATAAAATGCAAAATGCAGCCAACTTTCACTCTCAGGTGTGGATTTTTTTTTTGTGGAGCGAGGCAGAGGCTAATTAAGGCTTAGTTTCCCCATGTGCTGACTCGTGGGGTGCTGCATCCTGACACCTAATTCAGTTTAATCACTGTGCAGCCTTCCTGTTTCTGTTGGAATTACCTGTCCTCGTAAGCCTTACCGTGAGCAGGAGCAGGGAGAAGTGAAGGGAGCGGACAAGGTAAAAACACACGGGGAAATAAATCAACAGAGACACTTGAACAGACACATCCCTGCTCCAAAGAATGAGGAGCATTCACTCAATTAGTCTAGACAGACTTTTCAGCTATGAGATGGTGGGTGAAAATTCAGGGCCTGGTTTGTGTTGTGGATACTGCAAAATGTTCTGCATTTTTGTAGTTGGTGTAATTGTCTCTGTGTTGGAGCGAGTTAATTAAATGTTACTGCAACATTTACTGGTGTCTGTTCAGTTTTTAAAACCACTTAATTCTATGTTCCTGTCAGTTGATTTCCTGCCAAAGCTATCTTGTCTTCTCCATGCTTCTATTTTGGTTTTAGGTTACCTTCAGCAGCTCAGTGTGGTTTCATGAACATGTTGCTCTTCATGCCTGTGATAGGGATGAAGAAACTGCTACAAATCAAAAGAAAGTTGTTTATTGTCACTGGAAAGGTGGTTCATACAAAAATAAAACATATCTCAGAAAGTATTTTACCTATATAAAATTCACATATATAAAATTCATTCTGTTGCATGGGAACTTGTGAGACGTCTTCAGGTATTTTTTCATCTATCTAAAATAGTTGCAAAACCATTTCTCTTTTATGGGCACCATGATTTAAGTGGAATAGTTCCTATCATCCACAGGCAGTTCTCAGCACAGGCTAATTGGGAGTTCTGGGCATTCAACTCCCAATTAGTCCAAGTTGGGAATTGCCAGTGCTGAACAGGTTTGGGTTTCCTCATGATTCTCTTTGTGGGCGACAGTTCACAAACCATTCAAACAGACTTTTCCCTTATTTCTACCGCTCAGGATCAGGGTTGTCTCCCTCAGAACAACATTTCCTGGCGAGCTTACTCTTCCTTCTGCTCGCCTGATCCTTTGCAATCGAGGGAAACGCTCCTCCTGCCGCCCCAGTTTTGCTCGACTCCGTGGTAGGAAAGAGCATTTTTAATGCATTCTTTATATTGCCAGCTACCTCTGGTGTTCAAACGATTGCCGTGGCTTCAAAGCTGATGTCCTGCCCTCGGCTGTATTGGAGCAGCCACATTCCACTGGCAGTCTTTCACAGCAGATGCCTCGATGGTTTGAGTAAGGGCTCAGCTATGGGCTGTGCTTGCTGTGCGCGCCGTCCGGTTCAGACCTACGGAGCGTGGGAGCGCAGCCCGTCCAGATGAAAAGCCTTTCTGCTGAGGAATAATAAGGCAATTTGTGGGACTCCAGGCCTGGGGAGGATCGTTCTGTGCTTGCTTTAAACCAATGGGTTTGGCTTTGTTTTGTAAAACGTGTCAACAGCATCCAAGTTTGACTGGAATCGTCTTGGTGGAGCCCCAAGATGTGTGTCTCTTCAGTTTATGGGTTCAAGTTGCTTTTTGGTTTAGGTATTAATGACAAAATCATTGCCAGCATCAGTGGATGCAAGGCAACATAAATATTTTCGTTTTCCTTCTGGAGATTAGCTGACAGGTGCATTATTTTTTGTCTGGAAAACCCAGCTCATTCCTGTGACCTGATTGTATAAAATCTCTGGTCCTTAAGAGGAGCAAAATTCACACATCCTTGTGATCATAACTTTGGAAAATAAAGACCAGGGTGTAACTGATCCTGCCTCAGGACAAAAAAGTTCCCTGTGACAACACAGGTCTGAGGTCAAGCAAGGAAGTCCAGATGGAGAGTCAGAGGTTCAGTCTGCTGTCCTGTGTGTCATGTTTGGAATGTGAGGTTAAACAGGTCTCACGTTGCTTGAGAAGGATGATCAGTCCTCCAGCTCCTGATTGAGACAGAGGATCTTGTCCTTTTCCTGTGCCCACCCCATCAAAGGTATCCTGTATGCAGCAGAGGTGAGAGAAACACTGATCATCCTGTTTGCTCCTTGTAGGCAAGGTCAGGTTTTAGGATTTCCTGTCTTTTAATAAGGATTTTAGGGTTCTGTCCCTTTAGTAAGTGCACTAATCTGTAGCTCAGAACTCCATACCAGGAAGTTGCCTATGTTCTACCCACTGGAGTGGATGTGGGCTGTGATCAAGGTTTTACATTCTTGTTTTACTTGAGAACTTTGTTGTTCTACTCGATGAAGAGCAGAAATGAACTCGTGATGCACCTACTTGGTTAAATGAACCAGGCAAATCCTTTTTGTTAAATGAATTCTATGTATTCATTTTTGAGATCTAAAGATATCCAACGTGTCATTGAGTTTGATTCACTTGATTACTCTTATCATCAAGAATATTTTAACTTTCCCTACCTCTTGTTCTTGAATTTTAATTTAGTCCTCTTGATTCTTAAGAGTCTTTGATTGGGTGCAGACTGTTATTTCACCTTTCTTGAAAGGCAGTTTTCTGCATAGCTGTCACCTTTGTTAGGTAGATGAGACACTCTTGTGGCTGCTGCTTGCATGAGAGGGTAGGATATTCCTTTACATATTTCTGAAGTTTTCTCCTGAAAGTAGTTTTTTTAGCTCTGTTCACACCTAAACATAAAACCACTTGATATTTTCCCCTTGTCACATGTCAATATCAGAGATTTCCACTTGTGCTGTTAAAACTTGCACTGTGACCACAGTATCAGAGACCTCCTGAGCTCAAGAGATGTGAGGACAGAGCTTTTTATATGCAAAGATTGCTTGGTGCATTGCTGATTGCTTGTGGTTAACCACTACGTGGATGTGAATGTAATGACAGAAAGTGCAAAGATTAAAATTAAAAGTCAGTCAGGGCAGTTCCTGGGGATGTGCAGTTGATGTGTGTTCACCACCCCATCATCCTGGTTTTTCAGAGATGATGAAGATTGAGAGGGGACCCATCCCTGTCTGTCAATGTCTGCAGGGAATGTCAGAGCATGGACAAGGCTCTGCCCGGGGATTTCCATCAATGGGACAAGAGGAACGGGCAGGAACTGATGCCCAGGAATTTCCACCTGGACAGGAGGCAGAACTTCTTCCCTGGGCAGTGCCCGAGCCCTGAGCAGATTGTCCAGGGAGGGTGTGGAGTCTCCTCACTGGAGACATTCCAGAACCCTCTGGACACAATCCCGTGCCAGGGATGTTTGCAGGTTAAATGTCATGTGGTGTTTGTAACGCTGCTAACATGATTTTATTTTTCTAGAAGAAATTTGTGTGTTTCTAAAAATATAACATTAAGACAGAAGTATACAACAGCCTCTTCTGCTGCTACACAAGAAAGAGCAGAGTCCTCATGTGCAGCTTTCTTTGCTCTTTGTTTGGTTTAGATTGTTTAGGTGTATTTAGAGGAAGGTGCAGGCACAGGTAGAGGTGTAGGTGGGAGTACTTAAGAACCCCCACACAAGAAGAGGTTGCAGCATGTCCTACTTGTGGAGGAATGTTCAACAACACCAACTTTTGTGATCATGCAAAGACTCAAGTTTCAGAAAACAGCAAAGGGATATGCTCTTATTTCTGTTTATATTTCTAAGATTTTCATTTAACCTGCATGTCTAATTTAATAAATATTTCTATTTGTCATAGAGGTCAATGGCATGAAAGCAGGGATTGCTGCAGGAAGGCCATTGTTTTCATGAAGCACAGAAATTCTCTTGACTTTGCATGTTTGGTGAGTATTTTCTTCATCACAACACTCCCTACCTCAACCAACTGTGTATTACTTGGTGTGCTTTCCTGCAAGCTAAAAAGGGGGGGAGAGGTGGGGGTTTTGTTCTGGTTTTAAGCTCTTGGAATGTATTTGGGATTTCTGGATTTTTTGGTGATGGAAATTAGGTGCATTAATTGACAGAAGATCTCAAATTTCAAACGGTTGGTTTTTTGAACAGATTGTTATCCTGTTTAAGATAATATTTACTTACTGATAAACAATCCTTTACATTAAGCCTAAATTAAATTTGTAGTGAAAAAGAATATTGAAAGTGTCTCAATGCTATGTTACTACCTTAATGAAACTGGCAGCTATAAGTTGTTCATTAATAAATCTTTCCTAAGTTATTTTTATTGCCACTAAATAGTTCCTGTTTAAATTCAGAAAAAAATATTTGCTTGCCAGAACTGTCAGTAACATTTTGCCAGTGAAAGGCTGCTATGAGATCACATGAGGAAACAGGGTAAGTCAGAGCTTTTTAAAGTAAAACATACTTTTCTCAAGGTTAGGTAAACTACAGGTCAGATAAACTACAGAGTTACAAGCATGGTTACATCAGCTAAAAAACTGATATATGAACTTAGGTCAACCGTGCTACAAATGCTGGAAGAATAAGAAATTCACTGCCTGTGCCCCTGAGGCATGGAAATTTCATCCTTTGTGCCTTCAAACCAAAAAGTTTAAGGGGCTTTTCTGTTTGGCAGTGGCTCCCATGCAGATGTTGGTTCTCTCCTTGCACCTCTGTTCATTTGCTGTCCCGGCTCAGGGCTCGGTGAAAGCCCAGGGTGTGTTTCAGCCTGGGCTGCAGCCCTGCTCACCTTGCAGGGCATAATCAGCCTCCCTCTAACAGCCCAGTTCTTCACTGACCCAACCACAACCTCCCTCGGGTCCCCTGAGATTCCCACAAGCTGGACTACGGCAGCTATGACTTGCTGGGAAAGAATCCTGCAGCATCCAAGCACGAGGAAAGCTGGGATATTGCTGTGGGACACACAGGAAATGCAGAGGCCGAGAGGCGGGTGGGTCTCTGCTCTGGGAATAGGAATATTCCAACCATGCAGCCAGACCTGGGAACGTTTAGGTTGTATAAACACAGGAGTAGCTTTGTGCAGACTTGCTCGGTCGGGGTGGATTCTGCTTTCTAGTGGCATTCCTAAGGAAACACGATTTTTCACTGGCTGCAACTCAGCACGTTGATGCTCAGCAACTCTGCACTTCATTAGATCAGACTCAAGGTGCTTTTGGAAGGAAATTGCAAATAAATCCAAATTCAAGATTTCTTTTTGTTTGTTTTATGAACTAATGAAGCTGTTTAAACGTGCTCTTTGGGTTTTTTCAATTAAAGCATAACACATTAAGATAGATATGATATATCAAATAAAGCACGTGGCTAACTGAGCTGTTTGGTTTGGGTCCTCTGGCTGCACCTAAAACTTTGTGAGTTGTACAATGTGCCTGGCTGTCCTTGCCCCCTGATAATTCTGCCTGTGTTCTGCTTGCACAGCCAGGGAAAATCTCAAGGTGGCTGGCCCAGGAACAAGGCTGATGAGAACCTGGCTCATACCCCAGTGTGTGAACCAGCTGCCACGTGGACTTGGCTGAGGGAGCTGGGAGGCATCCCAGGGTCCAGCTGCTCAGGCACAGCCTAAATCCATTCAGATATTAAAGCCAGTTACGTCCCTGGTTCATGATTCAGCTTTCTTTAGCAATTCTGGCAGCACACACGTCTGCATGTTGGTGCAGGGTGCCAGTGCAGACATGACATTCCCATATTCCTGCCCCGGAGTATTGCGTAACACCTTGCTGATAAATATTGAAATTCTCTTTTAAAGAGCTTGCTTACCTGTAAGAAATTATTCTGAAATAAGCTGTGATGCGAATGCAAATGCTGGAGATATTCTGAAATCGCTCCCAATGTGGACATATTTACATGGCAGACAACTAAGCAAACTTGGATACTCCCATTTCAAGAGACTGTTAAATTCTCTGACACAGTTTTGCAGATTAAGTTATTCCGGACCGGTTTTCCACATGAAGCTATTCATGTTAGGGAGAAAAGAAAAACAAAATTCCTGGTCTAAGACAAACTATGAGGAAAAACACCTATGCAGGGAGTGATTCCAGAATAGTTGCAGTGCATTATATTTCTTTTTTTTTTTTTTGCGGAAACACGACTGCTTGTGTCTGGACACCTGCAAAGCACTGGGCTGATTATAAAAGAATGCACGGTTCCAAAGTCCTAAAAACCCCAGATTTTGTCCAAACTGAAGCATTCTTTAGGGAGACTCTCCCCACGGCGCTCAGCAGGTTGCTGATTCACACACACACGGCAGCCTTTGCTCAGGGTAAGCTGCTCCAGCCCTGCCGGCCCATCTGCCAGAGGTTCTCCCACATCCAGAGCCGGAGCAATCCCGTGTCTCAGCCACTGCAGCTCACGCTGGCAGCTGAGCAAGCCCCGAGTGTGATTATGCCTTAAGGAAATAAATCCCACTGTGGAACAGGGAGGAGGAGCAGGGACACTCTTCCTGCCACCTTTGTGAGGGTGGCAATGCCTTAAACACTAAAAGTAGATTTGCCAGTGCTTGTCTGTCAGGCCTTCAGACAACATCCAGCTTTAAAAAATCCTCCCAAAGTGCCAAGGGCAAAACAATAATCACCCTTTTTGTAAGGGCCTAGAGAGTGAAACACGATCCTCTGTCTGTCTCCCTTACCATCTATTTTTTGGGAGTAATCTGAAACACTGTAAATCGACCATCATTTCACTACCCTCTTTATTGCATCTGAATACCATTTCAACCTCATTTTTTCTCTGTATATTTTATTCCCAAGTGTCAGTAATATGTCAATTTCAATATGATATTTTCATTTTTTTAGTCATGTAGTAGACAATATCCTGGTGAAGCTGTGATACAGAACTGAAAATACGTTTCTTTCTCTAATAATCTTTTCTAGCTAACCGTGTTCCCTGTGGCCTTTGTGGGATGGTGAGCACAAGTGCCTCCTCACTGAAAGCACATCCAATTCTGACACTTTAATTCCATTGTTACCTCTGTGACAGCAGCTAAGAAAATTTGAGGCTCGTGCCATGATGATGTGATAGACCAAGTCGCACATATAAGGACTGGCAAATTGTTTTTAACTTTTCCTGAGAAGATGAGAGGCCTAGCCTTTGGATGCTGGAAATGGGGTAAAATGAAGCAATATTTAAGTAATTTTCACTTCACATTGTGTGCGGACAGAAGGAAATAATCGGAATTTCTAGACCAGAGAGGATGGTTAACAATGGACAAGAATTTTCTCTACGTGGACATAAAGAAATGGTGACAGTTGTGGAAAAGTAACCTAGATTTGGGCACGGTGTGGATGTGTGGGAAGAAAGAGGGAATGGAGAAAGAAATTAAGAGCACATCAAAGAGATGTCTGTACTGTGCCCTTTCCACAGGTGGAAAAACTGAGGCAGAGAAGCAATTTACACATATTCCGCTTTCACTCGCCATTGTCAGAGCCAAAAACTTCTACCTCCCAGTCCTAAACATTAACCACAAGGCTATTCCTCCGTGCTGTTACATCTGTTATTTGTTTCACCTTGTTTTCAGTTTTAAGAGCGCCTCTGATCTGCATAAGCAAGTCGAAACACACCCTGATTCGGGTGCCTACAGCTGTGAGCTTGAAGGATGTGGTTTTATTTCACGGGGCTTTGCGAACCTCGAGACAGCACTGCGAGAGAGTTGCATGTGGTGGGTGTATTAAACAGCAGGATAAAATGTAATTCTGTAAATGAGGCCAAAGTTCCAAAGTGAAGTGCATTTGGTTTCGTGGGAAGTAAAGAAATGTTTTCTTTTCGCATCAAATCGGGTATTTATCTGCACATGTTTCTAGGGCTCTTGCAAGTGTTACCTGATTGCTCCTTACTTGCAGGTTTGGAGTGCTCACTGTAGGTACGTGCAGTTGTATTCTCAGAGTCTTGAAGTCTGGCCAGCCCCTTTCCCCCTTCTTTTTTTTTTTTTTTTTTAAGGAAAAAAACCCACGTGCAAATTCTAATCTCAACAGCAAAGTATTTCAGGGATTAAAATCCAATGTCACCTTTCTCCTCGTGCTGGTACTCCATCCTTAGAACTCATATGTTACCTGAAAAGAGAGAAACTTTTAATCATGTGAGTGATTTAAGTGGCCACACATTAAAATTCAGTTAGGGCTGGTATAATCTATGCATGCTTGCTGCCTGTTTCTTCAGCTTCCTGAGCTGTGATCACTGCTATGCTGTAAAATGAATATATTTTAGTGGGATCTGTTGTCACACTGCTCTTGGAGGTATCTGCAGCACCGATGGCCAATGCAGAGAATTTGCACCTTCCCTGGGGGTCCTTAATCAGACAAGTTCTAACAAGCACAAATTGGAAACATTTTGGGAAGGTAACTTCAAAAGTTCTTCAGCTGTTTAGTGTGGTTTTCCCCTTTTCAGCAGGGGATTAATTTTTGTCATACATATGTGCAAGCCTTCAGTGACTCCAACAGCCTTTCTTTCCCAGAGTAATGACATTCTGAAATATAAATTCCATATCTGTCAAAACGTTTCTCCTGGAGTTATTCACTGACCCAACATCTTCAAGAAGTGCATAAATTCAGCAGCCATTCTCATTTCACGTATGCTACCAGTTGATTCTTGCTCAGATCATAAAACATTGTGTTTAAGAGATCCCAATAATTAATTTAATGCTTTCTTAAATCGGTTTTAGGTGTTCCGAGTGTGAAACAATTTACTACTTTAGACCAGGTTTTCCATCATGAAAGAGAAACTTAAGATGGTTAAACCAAGGAAATAAAAAGGTTTTTTTGCTTTTACAGCTTTTACTACTGTGAAAATCTTGTCACCTATGTTGTTGGAACAAATTTTTTAACCCTGCAAGTTGTATCCACCAAAGAGAGTATAGAAGCATATGAACAGCTTCTGTTGTATAAACAAGCCATACCCTCCCATTTTGGGATGAGACAACCCAACAAATAAAATATTATTATGAATATGTATCTCTTATTTTCTCTAACACGATGCACATTTGATTATAACTTATTGGAACCCTCTTGCAGGTGTTCCTTCACACAGGGTGTCTTTTGTTTGAGTGCCACGTAGTAAACAACAATCTAATTCATCTTCTAATTGCTGACATTATCAGTTTTGGCAATCTAATTGGATGTTATTCTTATTTTCTGCTGCAAATGCTATGTTCGTAATTTATGCTTTCATTATTTTCAATTTTTTTTCCCCTTAGATATAAAGATGACAATGAAGGTCATTGGAGTTTGGATGCAGCCAAGGGTTTGGGTAGGATCTCTAGAAAGAAACAAATAAGTCTTGACCAAGTCAAAATAATTCTGGAAGAGAAGAGGGGACACTTGAACAAGCTCCAGTCGCCCTCACCAGCTACTGGAGAAAAAGTTCTGGTAGAAACAAACACTTCTGTGCCAGAGCCAGTTTGTGCTGACCTTCGGGCTTTGTTTGGAACCTGTTGTACTTCTGCCGAAATCGGCGGAGCAACACCAACAGGATGGAAAACCTACCAGAAATGGAAACTGGGCTGGGGAATTCAGGTAGCTTCCTAGAAAAACAGTCTTATATTGGAGTTTTACTGTGAAGAAAAATCCTTATTTTCACTCTTGGGAAGAGGTTTGCTTTCTTAAACAAAATATGTTTTAAAGTTTTCACTTTTATCCTTTTCAAATCTTGTATATAACACTCTCAGCTTTCTTGTTAAATTATTCTGGTGTGCTTAGAGAATAGATGCAAGTTAAACACAATATTATGCACATATAATACTTTCATTTACAGCCTTTTGTAGAAGAAAATGTTAAGTTCTGCATATTCATATAGCATATATATACACGTTCATTTATTTATTAAAAAAATAGAGCCCATGGGGAAAGTGTCATGCCAATGCACAAGACAAACAGTTTGAGTTGGTTGCTAAAACATCCCATTTTTTATTAGCCCACGATGTTACTTACTACAAATTAGATAAAAGCTTGTGAGATGTGTGTAAGAATATAAAGATTTTGGCAGGTTTCTTAGCTTTATTTAGTGACTCTAAAAATATTTCCAGAGTTATCAGAGAGGCTTTCTTGTTATAATGGAAATATTGCAAAGGAATTTAAAAGCCCTGCCGCAAATAGAGTCAGAATAAAAGGGGCAGGTGTAAAAATCTCTGTTCCTGCCTCGAAAGCTCCTGCTTTGCAGGCAGCTGAGATCTTTGTGCTCAGGTTTTAATCTTATTAAATGTACTATAAATTGTGGCCATTCAGCTGATGTTTCAAGAGCACATTTCAGATTTCAAGAGCACTTGAGCCATCCCTGCAGTGGGGGAAGGCCAGACACATGTGGGTGTCAGCCTGATTTTAATCTGCTTTAGAGCATGAATCAGAGAGGCAGCATTTTTAATACTTTGCAGCGCAGGTAAAACTGACTCACGTTTCTCTGGGCAATGGATCGGTCCCACTATCGCCTCTGGGATTTCCCCTGCTAAATATCAAAGGCCTGCAACAAACAACCGAGGTGTTAATGCTTCCCAAAGAAAGAGTCCTTTATAATGGAAAGTATTAGTCAACCAGAACACGGAGGAGTCTTCTCCAGATCTTTTACAATCCCTCACCTGAAGTCTCTAATCCAGTATCCAACGATTTATTCCCCATGCCTGCCTGATGGGGAGGTTGCTGCATGGCAGGTACCAAGGTTAATTTACATCAAGGCCGCTCAGGGTTTCACATGACAGACTAAAATACAGCATTATTCGATTTGTGCTTGTGCTGTGGATCTGCGCTTGCTGGGCAAGAATATGACCTGCAAGTCCTAAATTCCCACAACTTCGTGTGAGCTTATTAAATGCATTTTGTAGGGCAAGATCGAATGGGATGATAACTTATTAATGGAGAACTATTTTTGCAAATCGGATTTTAAAATAATTTCCCTTGATTATGCTGCTTAACGACACACTAGAGTTTTATTCTACTATTGCTTAAGTACATGTTCTACTTCATTATTATTTACAGAGTTTGCATTCACACAAGGGATTTACAAAGATAAAAGTTACATCCTTTTTTTTTTTTGGTCAGTAACCTGCTTTAGAATTTACGGTTTTTTATTAGTTTATGTATAGAGGTTTTCCTAAACCACGTGTCTCTACTAGGCAACAGTAGTTAGCAATTATGAATTTCAGGGTTTTTTTCAGGTTTTTTTTTTCAAATTTTATGTTAAGATTTTTAACTGATTTCAAGATTACTAGCACTCCAAGATGCTGGTTTGAATGTACAAAATAAAATATCCGTTCGACAAGAACGGAACAAGAAGAGGCACGCTTTTTTTTCTGATTTTGATACCAAATTTTAATTTTTTTGTACTAGGATAACCGTGTGTGAATCTATACGGGTTTGAAAAGCAGAATTTTGCTTCTGCTTGATTTTCAAGGCGATTCTGAAGCTGATTTCTCCGCGGCAAGTGCCGTCCCATGGAAGAGGGCAGCGGGTGCCTGCGGACTGAACGCTCAGGACCCACCCTCGTCCCCACGACTTTTGGGCTTGTGTCGAGCCAATTCCCTTTGTCCGACACATCCTTTATTCAGCGCCTCGCAGGAGAAAGCGGCTCCGCGAGAAACAAGGCGTTATTCGCCGGGATTTGTGGGATCCAGCTGGAAAAACAGCTCCTTCCCGTGCGCCGCGGGTATGAGGCGGCCGTGAGTCACCGGGGACTCGTTCTCATGGAGCCGGAGCATCAGATAAGGACCTGGCGCGGCTCCGCTCGGGATGGGAAGCCAGCGCGGTGTCTGCTGCGGCTCTGGCACGGCATCCTGGCGGATTTCGGATCCCGGCCCTGGGCTCTGTGGAGGCAGGAGGAGGCGGCCAGCCCGCCGTGCCGACCGAGATCCCTTCCGACGGTGATCCCGGAGATGCTGCCCCGCAGCGCAGCCGGCGGCAGGGAAAAGCGTGCCTGGAAAAAAGGACCGCGGCTGCCGAGAGGCACAGCGAGACCGAGCCTGGGGAAACCGTGCAGGAACGCATTTTCTGTTCCCAGGGGTTTGGGAATGAACATTTAAAGCCGGGCATTCTTCTCCCGAATACCGCAACCGCGTTAGTCATTTGCTGCTAGCGCGAATGTGATTAATCTGGGTTTTTTTAATTAGTATTTTTTCACTTTGCGTAGTCTTTCTACCGTCATAAACAGAGCTGATAACAAAAAATATGGAAAATTTGGGTTGTTTAATACTTCTCAGTGAGGATCCTGAGTGCAGGGCTTTTTTATTATTCTGACAGAGGAAGAATGTCAGCAAAGATAGTTCAGTAGTTTCTATGCAGCACTGGTGAAAAAGCACAGTATTTGTCTCTGGGGAAAAAGAATCTCCAATCTGGTTCACGAAGCAGTGCTACTATTTTGCACAGGCTTTAAAGTTTAGTGTCTGGGAGAGGAGTGGTTGCCCTGATATGGTTTTTAGCATGTAATTCCATGAAATAAGACATGTTAAAAGCAATCTGCAAAGCCTGTCTAAAGCCCCAAACCAGTAATTTTCTTACTAGATCACATCAAATACAGAGTATGTTCTGCTACTGTCTACAGCAAGGAGCTTGTGTGATCTCCAGCAAATGATGATGTGCCTCAGTTCTCTGTCTCTAAAGAATTCTCAGCTTTACGAGGAAGCCACAAGGTTTTATTAACTTGTGTTCTCATTTGTTCAGCTAAAACACTCTGCTGAAAGCCCAAGCGTGGCCCCCAACCTGCCTTTTAATTCGTGGCTTAACTTCTGTACATTCAAGTTGATTTATAGGGGAATTGACTCTTGGGACACTGAGCAGGCAGAGCTGCCTTTAGCTTAAGCTCTGAATTCACAAAAATTCACACGTGTGCCCAGAGCAGTCCAACTCCAGTGTGTCATTGACTTCAGCAGAATTATCTACACCTCATTTTTAAAAAATTTTCTTCAGTAAAAGCTGGTTTGAGAATTCCCACCCTCTTCCTACTGCTCATTTCCATCTCCACACCACATTTCTCTGTTGTTTGTCAGGGAGTGCTTTAAATGAGATCAGAAAGAAGCTCCAGCATCTCCTACAGTGTGCAACTGTGCCCCTTTCATCACCTTATTCCGGAGGTGGTTTCCTTCCAGCCTGCTCGCCTCCCTGGCTGTTGACATGAAGGAGCACCTGGTAAGCCAGGCCAGCTTTCTGATCTGTCTGAAAACTAACCAAGGGAGTTTTTTTCAAGTGAGATCATGGAGCTGATTCAGTTACTGTTCAACCACGTGAATGCAAATGCAGCCATGTGGATACGGAGGGGACAGCAGCCTCCTCCAGAGCCACAGCAGCTTTGGACTGGCTGCACTGTTGCACCATTTGTATAAAAAACCCCAAACATAGCTAAATATTTGCAGAGTGGACAAATAGATGGATTTTTGTTTAACAGTTTTGCAAATTAGTGCTGTTTTATATCAACTTTAAAGCTATTACCTGGTTGCCAGCTGCTGTCTGTTCACAGAAAGTAAAAGCAAAATATTTTATCTCTAACATTCAAGATGAGGGTGCCCTGTGACCTGCTGAAGCACCAGGTTGGTTGAGTTCACACGTGGCAAGCAAAGGATTTCATTCTAAAAAGAAAAGGCTGAAGTGCTGGATTAAATCCTGTTCTCTGAAAAGACTGAGAAACACTGCAAGAAATGAAGCAGAGTAAGAAGAGAGTTTCTTTGTGATGCCCCTGCTGACATACGTGCACAGGAGAGGATTTGTACAAGACTGGTTACCTTGCCACAAAAAGATAAATTTTGTTTCATGATATATTTTTCTCAACAAACCTAGTACTGACTGTTGCTTGTCAGCCTGGCTACCTATTAGGATATTTTTTATTATTTATTTATTTGTAGTCAGGGACCTGAGTGCTCTGGGATTCACTTGCTGGCTTCTTTTCCTGCCTCTTACAGACAAGCTCTTCCGGTGTCCTTTTCCAGCCTTCCTACACTTCACTGACAAAAAGCTCAGAGCCTGGGAAGCCAATTCTCTAAGCACCTTAAATGTGACTTTTATTTAGGCCTAGCCCTTTTTAAAGCACTTAAGTAATTGAGATTTTCTCAGATGAGATCTTTTCATGTTCTATCATGAGCTCTGACTCCTTTCTTGCTGGTGTTTGTTGCATTAATTCTCGAATCACAGCGCAAGTAGAAGTTACACAATTTACTTTTTGGTTACATTTAAGTGCCAAGTAAATGCAAATGGGTTTTGTCTGGCTCAGTTTTACAACTTTCACCATCTTCCCAATGAAACAGGAGTCTGAATGACAATGTATCATTAGAGGAATAAAATACCTGGTGTGCTATTTGGAATGAAATCGTGCACTCTTCCAGAAATGTCCAGGGCCCTGGTTCTCCAAATCACTTCAGTTGAAGCAGAGCATGACACTCTCTCCAGGCTGATCCACTGAGAGCTGAAATCCCAAATAAAAGCAAGGAACAAGCCAGGATGACAGTGAGAAGGAGCCCAGATAGAGATATATTGATGGGTCATAGAGACGACCTATGGGCTTGTCTCTACACACAGCTATTCCTTATTCCTGATTTATTCATACATAGTTCTCATTCAGAGTAAGCCATTGTTTAGTTTAATCCAGAGTAAATTAAGCAGGAAGAAATCCATGTGGAATAAAGCCTGAGAACAGGCTTCATGTCCCATGTCTTTTGAAAGTAATTAAATGTCTCTGTGCATTCTTTTTAAATGGAGCTTTGCAAAGAACTGCTATTATCCTGGCTTTAAAACACATTGTCTTCTATCTATTGCCCAACCTGCCAGATTAAATGACACACACTGACTGCCTAGAACAATCACCTCGAGTCTGATACCCAGTGTAACAAACAAAGATGAGCTTTATCGACCTTCAGGCCTGTGATAGGTGTGAAGGTCGCGGCGCAGATCGGAACAGCCTCTTTAGCATCCTGTTACATACCAAAGGCTGCAGGCTCCTTCCTCCCCCAAAATTCAGCATCTCAGTAACAGGGTAAGGCCCTGTGTCCATTGGTCTGAGTCACAGTTGGACATGAGCCCAGGTGTGCCCATGTGGCCAAGAAGGCCAATGGCACCTGGCTTGTATCAGCAATAGTGTGGCCAGCAGGACCAGGGCACTGATTGTCCCTCTGTGCTGGGCACTGCAGAGGCCACACCTCGAGTGCTGTGTCCAGTTCTGGCCTCCTAAATTCAGGAAAGATAGTGAAGTGTGTCCAGGGAAGAGCAAAGGAGATGGTGAAGGATCTGGAGAGTGGCTGAGGGAGCTGGGGGAGCTGAGCCTGGGGAAAAGGAGGCTCAGGGGGGACCTTCTGGCTCTCCACAACTCCTGACAGGAGGGGGCAGCCGGGGGGGGGGTTGGGTTCTGCTCCCAGGGAACAAGGGACAGGACAAGAGGCCATAGCCTCAAGCTGCACCAGGGGAGGTTTAGGCTGGAATCAGGAAGAATTTCTTCACTGAAAGGGTGGTCAGGCATTGGAAGGACTACACAGGGAGGTGCTGGAGTTCCCATCCCTGGAGGTGTTCAAGAAACTGGATATGGCACTTAGTGCTATGGTTTAGTTGACAAGGTGGAGATTGGTCAGGGGTTGGACTTGATGATCTTGGAGGTCTTTTCCAGCCGAAATGATTCTGTGATTCTGCATCCTGGGGTACGTGCAATTAGATCCACAAAAGGATGCAGGCACTGAAATCTAACGCTGGGATCGTCAAAGCTTCTAATCCCACGGGCAACTAAAACCCAGAGAGACGTGCCAGTTCTCGGCAATAGTTTCCCGGAGCCTAAAACTTGTTGCTTCGGAGCGTGCCTGGACAGACAGCAGCCTGGGGCAGGCTGGCCGGAGTCCCGCGGACCGGGGCGGGATGCACAGGTCAAGGGACGGAGGGACGGGGACCCGCTGGCGTTCCCTGGGCAGGGGAAGAAGGAAAGGCAGGAATGCGGCGGCTGGTTCTTCCCTTTTCTTTATTTAACAGCTTATTCGTCCCAGCTCAGCAGCGTGCGCGGCGCTGCCCTCCCGCCCCATCGCTTTTGCCGGGGGAGCTCCGGACGCGAGCGGTGCCCCGGGGCGGCTGGAACTCGGGACCTGCCCCGCTCCCCCGGCGCCGGGAGACGAGAGGGACCTCTGGAGAGCCCAGCCCCTCGCCCGTCCCAGGAAGTGACGCCAGCCCGGTC
>VZRJ01003965.1:103286-154047 GCA_013397565.1 Ptilonorhynchus violaceus
ACCTCCACTGGAAGACCTGGCTCGCCATCAAGTGCTCGCCCAGCCTCCATGTGGATGAGAAGTAAGGGGGGACAAGGGGGATGGGAGGGCAAGGGGCTCTTCCGACGCGGGCACCCCGGAGCCCTCGGTCGCCCCGGGGATGCGCAGCTGGGGAGCCGCGGGGCGACTGAGGGTTCCCTATGAGCAGCCCTGCCCGTGTCACAACCCACAGCGACAACAGAGAGCGTGGAAGACTCCCTGTGTGCCGCCTGTCCCCTCGGAGCCGCTCGGGAAGCGTTGTGCCCTGCCCGGGCCGTGCGTGTTTGGCTCGCACGGACACACCGCGGCCGCGGCCGCTCCAGCGGTGGCACAACGCAGTCGCCGGTGGGAAGGGCAGGAGCAGTGGGAATGCTGTCTGGGATCCGGGGGCTTGGGAACAGCCAGCCCTTCGGCTGGCAGGTGTATTGGTTGTGACTCGCGTGGCAGCAGCAGGGTTGGGGTGTGGGAGGTGGAGCCGCGGGTTTGGTGCCTTTTGGGAGTGAAAGGAGACGTGCTGGGAGATGTGTCCGGCTCCAGTTCAGGGACAGTGCTTCTCCCTGTGTCTGCCTGCTCGGGATGAGCCCTCGGAGCTGTGTTGTACTGCAGGTATAGGTACCCCACAGTGGGACACCCCCAGCCCCCCTGCCCTCTGTGACTGGTTGTGGTCCATGGTGAGGACGATGGGCTGGGCTGTGCTCACACTCTCTGTGGGTGATCACAGAAACATAGAATGGTTTGGGTAGGAAGGGACCTTAAAGATCTTCTCCAACCCCCTGCCGTGAGCAGGGACATCTTCCACTAGACCAGGTTGCTCCAAAACCTGTCCTGGCCCTAAACACTTCCAGGGATGGGGGCTCTTGAGTGCAGGTCTCCTTTCCTAGGAGACGAAGGCTGTCAGATGCATCCTTAGAAACATCCTTCTGTTGTACGGACAGTAGTGGTTTCCAGCAGGTCAGTGTCTGTACGGAGAGATGTGAATATGCACGAGTCGTGTTTATGGAGCTTTTCCAGCTCCACCTCGGCCTTTGGGATCTCTACCAACTCACAAGCCGATTCTGCAGTTCAGTTTTTGAGACGTGGATTGGCTCAGTCACAAAAGGTTTCCTGTTGTTGCCTTTCCTGCAGGAGGAGGGAGATAAGCTGGCCCAAGACTGAAAATATTTGTAAGCCCATCTTCTGCAGGATTCCTGGGATAGTGGAGCATCCTTTCCATTATCTGAATTGCTGACTTTGCTTATGTAGTACAGTAAATGAAATAAAATGTCCTTATTTAAAAAGGGGAGAGGGAGAATTTAATATATGCATAGGGTAACTGTGCTGCCTGTGAATAAAACAGAAAAGACCTCAAAGTTGCAGAATGTGTTTTACTGTGTTAACTTGCAAGCCACCCTACTATTAAAACCTCAAAGGAGATTTCAGGTTTGATTCTTATTGATCAAAATAATACTGTAGCTGATTAATTTTGAAGTTAAGATTAAAACATGTCTTAAAAATAAGCTAGAACATTTGTAATACTTTTCATTCGCAATATACATCTAGAAATTTACTCAGAAAGTGAATTTTCACTCTGAGACGAAGGATGCTGTCACCTATTTTAATATGAAAAAGTAGATTTGAGAGTTGCTATCAAATCTCTTTATCAATATATACCAGGTGCAGTAGAGAGCCACCTGTCCCTCTGTGGCTGTGAGGTGTGCCAGTACTGGAAGACCCTATGAACATGCAGTGCAGTTCGTGCCTTGAGAATTTGGGAACTTTGAGGGCATGGGGCTCCTGCAGCTTCTGATTCATTTTAATAAACGAGCCCTTGAAACACTAATATTTTACTCCAGAATTTGTGCTTCAGATGCTTGAGGGAAGCATTGATTAGAAAGTGTCCCAGGCCTTTGAAAGAGCTGCCCCTGCAAAATAAATCTAAGATGAAATTTTTTTTTTATTTCTCCTTTGGTTCTTGGGCTGCTCTTCCAAAGCCCTCTCAGGAGATGGAGACTTTTCACCCAAAACTTTTCTAATGAACTTGTGCTATTCAAATGGTGGGGTGGGGGGCACAGACAGAATCAAGCACTACCTCTTTAGCTTGCAGGTTGAAACAAGCCTGTGTAATTAGATTGTTAATCCAGGAGATTAACTTGGCTAGCTGTTCCTTGGAACCCTGTGAAGAGTTAGAATTGCCAGTGGTATCAGAAACATTAACTGAAAAGCACAGAGGCTTTTTCTGATGTATTTATTTGGTACCACATTAAAACCCTGTTTGTAATGGCTTGGTGGTGGTAACACTCTGTAGTCTCTTACTGTGTTTCTGCAGACAGTGAAAGATTTGGAGTAATTCCCTTGGCAATTATCACATCACAGAGCCAAGTGGCCTCAAGCAGAAGAAAAACTGAATGTGGAGCCAGAAGTGTTTTTACCTTTAAGCCCGAGCCCTCTCAGACAATCCAGCCAAATTCCATTCCTAACACCTTACTTGCTCCCACTTTCCCGTCTGCCGAGATCTCGTTTCCCACATGGGACTCGAGATGCTCTCAAGATGGGGAGGTTCAAGCGAGAGAGTTTGTGACCCAGAAAGGTGGAGGAGCCTCTCCCCCGGTGGAGTGGAGAGGGTGAAGCCTCTTCTCGTTATCCGTGTGGGCCAGAATGGAAGAGTGGTCTGGAGAAAAAGGGTGGCAAGCTCAGAGAGAAACCTTAGTGGATTTCTTATGGCTGAACATAAACGTGCAGACTGTTAGGATGTAACATTTCCTGGGGAGGGCTCTTCACCGGAGGTGTTGGCCACGGGGGAGACTACAGGGTGTGGAGGTGGAAAAAAAAATCTTGATTAGGGAAAAAAAAAAATGAGCAAAGCCCTACACGGATCTCCTTCTGCACATCCTGGATTTGGGAATGGAGTAGGAGCTAGAAATTTAGGAGGTTTTAGAAATGCCTTGCTGTTAGTGGATGCTGCATTTATTTAGATTATGAGGATGAATGAAAATTCTCCTTCAAGAGTAAGGGTGAGCCTGGCTGTGTGGGTTAACCTGTAATCCTCTGGCACCAGGGCTGTGCTGCAGAGATCTGTTAGCAGGGCTGAGGTCTGTTAACCTGAAAGGAGGGATTTTCTTCCTTTTTTTTTTTTTTTNCCCTGCAAGCTATTCTGCCCTGACCACGCATTGGTTTTTCTTGTCTTCTCATATCCACATCCTTCTCTGAGAGTCAGCAGGGTGAAGGTTCTTAAAAATACACCCTGCAAAGCAGAGGCCACTGTACACTCTGAAAACATCTGCTGTCATGCAGGTGAAGAGTTCCCGAGGAAATTCAGAGGTGGTGTGGTTTTGTGGACCCCATCTGCCCCACCAGCAGTTTGTGAAGAGGTGACTTGCATTCCTGACTGGAGAGCAGGGCTGGATCTCCCCTGGGCTGGGAGAAGCCTGGCTGTTCTGTGTCTGGAGGTGGTTCACACACACGGCCCCGTCACAGGTTTTCAGGGCTTTCTGAGCTTCTCTGGAGCAACTGCTCTGTCTCAGACTCCATTAGGGAAATGTGGTGGTAGTGGCGAGGGAATATAAAACTGCAAGGACTGCCTTGTGAGGCTAAAGCTGTAGTTTTACAACAGTGTTATCTTTAGGGCATAAAGATCGGATCCATGCAAATGCAGGTGCAGCCGTAATTCCTGCTGTTCTTGTGGCAGGGTTTGTGGTACAAGGGCTGGGCCCTGGGCAGTGGGGCAGTGGGCAAGAGCAAGTCCCTTGTCTCTCCAGGAGCATCCAAGGAATGCAGCCCTCTCTGTCCGGGGTCTGACTTGGAGTCAGCCAGCTGTTTGGAGATGGCAGAGGTCTCCCACCCGTGTAGTATTTCTGGTTGCTTGGAAAACGGCTGCTCTGTTACTGACTTCTCCTCTGACAGGGATGCTGTTTGGCACTGGACCCAATGCTGGAGCTCTTGATGTGTGGGCCCCCTCATCTAGGGCTGTCATAGGAGAAAGTGTGTGCACCCCATGATTTACGTGACCTCAGCTGTCCTGTGTGTAAGCTTTTCCTTTTTTTCTTTTTCTTTTCTCTTTTCTCTCTTTTTTCTCTCTTTCTTTTTTCCTTTCTTTTCTTTCTTTTCTCTTTCTTTTCTCTTTTTCTCTTTCCTCGCTTTCTTTTTTCCTTTTCTTTCTGTTCTCTTTCTTTTCTCTTTTCTCTCTTTCTTCTTTCTTCTATCTCCTTTCTCTCTTCTCTTCTCTTCTCTTCTCTTCTCTTCTCTTCTCTTCTCTTCTCTTCTCTTCTCTTCCTCTTCTCTTTTCTCCTCTTCTCTTTCTTTTCTCTTTCTCTTCTCTTTTTTCTTTTCTCTTTCTTTTCTCTTTTTTACTTTTCTCACTCTTTACTCTTTCTCTTTCTTCTCTTTTCTCACTTTCTTCTTGCTTTCTTTTCTTGCTCTTGTCTCTCTTTTCTCTCTTTCTTCTTTTCTCTTTTTCCTTTTTCCGTTTTCCTTTTTTCCCTTTTCCCTTTTCTTTTTCTTTTTACTTCATTACCATAATGTTAGAATACAGTACTGCAGGAGGAGCGGAATGCAGCCGAGGTGCCTAGAGAAGACAATTCTGACTCTTTAATCGCGTGGGTGTTAAACAAGAAACTACTATAACAGAGGCCAGACCGATGCCACCTGACTGAGAAACCCCACCAGCAGCTTTGCTTTTCCTTCTCTTTGGATAGTGCAGAGTAATTCCCGAGCACCAGGAGTAACCGAGCAGTAGAACACACACCCCCGTCCCCTGCTTTGATCTGTTAAATGTGAACTCGGAGGCTCCATCCCCGCAGCGCCCTTTGTTGCAGCATTAGCGCTCGTGTATTGAGGCGATGGGCGCAGAGCGCTGCTCGGTCTGTGCCGAGCGCCCGTGGCATCTTGGAAGGGGAAAGGGAAGGGAGAGACCTTTGATCTTCGCCTGATGGAGGAGATCTTGGGTTAACGAGCTGTTTGTGTTAATGCGATTAATGCGAGTGCGCTCCAGCGCTCGGCTAATGACTGCTTTGGCTCTCTTTATTTCTTTTGTCTTCTTGCCTTTTCTGCTTTCAAAAGGTGACAGGGAACTTTCTGAAAGCTGTTGGAAAGCCGACGTGTCTCCCCGGCTGCACCAGCCCTCTGGCTGATTCCGTTTGGAATGCTCTGGGTATGGGAAAGTGCTAAGGGTGGCGATTGTTGTGTGGGGGCTTTATTTAAACAGGCAAATCAGATAGAGGGCACTCGCCTGTTAGTCTGTTAATTCACTCAATTAACTGGGTCTGGTCCAAGCAGAAAGGGAGCTTTTTTTCTTTAATGATTTCATTGAAACGGAAAATTCTGGTTTTGTAAAAAACACCCAATTTCGAGCAGCTGATCCGTGTTTTTTGGTGATGCTCCCCGAGGCTGCTGTTAGCCCGGGAACCCCATCCCCGGGAGTCTGGTGGTTCTTGTCAGACTTCAGCTGTTGCTGGGTTCTTGCTTTGCCTCGGAGGGCTCAGACAGGTATTTTACATCCCTGACTCCAGAGCTCAGCCCGGTGAATTATGCTGGCTATGCGTGTGGCTCGGGGGCAAGGAGTTGGTTGTGTTATTCATAGGCGCTCCCTTCCAGCGTGCCAAAGAGCAAACTGGGTACTTGTCTGCAAAGGCAATTATTTCACAAGAAAGTTGCTGTAGGGAGCAGCAGGAGCCAACATGGTTAATAGAAAATATTTCCCTTATCTTTTTTTTTTTCTTTCTTTCTTTCTCAGCCTGTACCTCCTTCTTAAACCATTTTTCAGCCTGATCTTGCCTCTGAAATAGGTTTGCAGCTCCTGGCTAGGCGCTGGTGGGAAATGTTACCTGCATCGGGTTATTGCAGGCTGCTGCAGCAGGTGAGCAGCAGGCAGCAGACCACATTCCCAGCCTTGGGGAGCGTCCTTCTGCCGAGTCCGAGGGCCAAATGACAGCTCCCAAAATCCCTCCCACCCGGGGGCACCGAGGGTCCCTCTCTGGCTGCGTTTCAGCTGCCCCCAGCTCATCCAGACATTGAGGGGACACATGGAAAAGGGAGACTTTGCTGCGTGGAGGTTGGACTTGGTGCTTCTCTTTTTGGAAGTGGGCAGTGCTTCTAGCTGGCCTTGGATTTTAAATTTAAGAAAAAAACCCGAGTTTGATTGAGTTGATAGTTCTGCCATGAGGCTCCCACAGTGGTGATTGGCATCACTTGTTAGTGGCACAGGGCACAAACTTTGTCCTGTTACCTCAGGTACTGTTCTCCATGAAACAGCCTACACATCTTTGGGTGCATTGCAGGAGCTGTTGTGTAATAAGAGAGGGTCTGCTCAGGAAATATTACCCATCTGACCTCCCCGTGCCCTCTTTCATGAATCAGTGACAGCAACAGTGATGCCTCAGTGCCCATGGCCCAAAGCTGCTCTGGGCACTGTCCATCATCACTAATAATTCAGTTTTTACAGACTGAAGGTTCTTTCACCCATCCCATGTGGCCCCTCTTTGTGGGCACAGCCAGCCTGGGGAGAGGATCTTTATTTCCTCTTTCCACCTTGAATCCTCGTGGGCTGTTGCAGGAGGCTGGGAGTGAGGTGCAGGAGAAGGGCACAGCAATTAAGGGTCTTGACCTGGGAGGCTGCAGCTTGGACTGAGTAACACTTAACCCCGTGCAGGGTCAGGCTGAAGTGACCTGTAAACAACCCGGGGTGCTCATTACACCTGCCAGGACCGGGCCTGTTACATCACTGGAAATGGTTTGCCGGGAGTTCTCGGCATCTGCTGGAGCTGAGTGAGCACAGTACTGGAATTCTCAAATCTGTATCTTGGGGACAAGGAAGCTTTTGTTGTGTCTCCCTGGCTACAGCAGGCAGTTTGCTCCCCTAAATGGTGGGTCCCAGGGATTCCTCTCCCAAGGTTTGGGTTTGTGTACCCTCAGCCCGTGCCAGCAGGGCTGCTGAGGCGATGCTGTCGGTGCTCTCTTGATTAACGCAGTCCTATGACTCACAAAAAGTTAATGACTTCAGCCCAAGGAGTTACTGCAGTGGTAAATCTGGGCTCTACATGTATCATCCTCGTTCTGAACAGCGCAGCATAAACATCAAAGCAGGGAGATGGGGTTTAACTGGGGATATTTGCAGTGTGGAAGTGTACAGCCTGTGGTTCTGCAGCTGGGAGCTGCCTACCACTGGAAGCATAAAACCCAAAGTTAGTAAATGTGGAAATATTCCTGGAGTTCAGGGTGGTGAGGTGCAGCGTGGTTCAGTCAGGGCACAATCATGAAATGTGGTGTTCAGTTGTCTAAGAAATGTTTTGTGAGTGTTTGGAGGGAGGAGAAACAGCTCATCCATCCTTCATCTCCCATTCTCTCCTACCCAGGGAGCGCATGGAGTTACTGGAGGAAGCCAGGAAGATGGAAATGGCAAAGTTTCGCTACATCCTCCCCGTTTATGGCATCTGCAAGGAGCCGGTTGGCTTGGTCATGGAATACATGGAAACGGGGTCCCTGGAAAAGCTCCTGGCCTCTGAGCCCCTGCCCTGGGAACTGCGCTTCCGCATCATCCACGAGACAGCTGTGGGGATGAACTTCTTGCACTGCATGTCCCCTCCCCTGCTCCACCTGGACCTCAAGCCTGCAAACATCCTGCTGGATGCCCACTACCATGTCAAGGTATGCACTGGGCACTCTGTGCCAGGGACACACCTCTGGGTATTCCTCCATGGCTCCTGCCAGATGCAAAAGCCTGAGAGAAACCAGCAGCATTCCTTTTGGGTTAGGAAAATGCCCACCAGCCCAACACCTCTGTTTCCCAAATTAAAATCCACTCAAATAAAGCCCCAAAATAAATCCATCTGATTCATGCACCCTTTTGGTACATAAATAGAGGTACAGGTAGGGAACTTGTGAGGACCCTCCTGACATTTTAGAGGGATGTAGTGAACTCTGGTTTTGAGACCTAATGGGCCCTCCTATAAATTTCCGTGCAGCAAGGTTGTAGGCAGATGAGAGCAGTGAGAGAAAAGCAGTGTGAACCTCTAAATAATCTTTGCCACTTCCACAGTTCCCAGTGGTTGCCTTCTTCTAGGTCTTTCTGGCTTTGTCTGCACCACTGAATACACAGATCTCATTTACAGCAGGAGTCTGGAGAAGCCTTCCCAGAGGCAACTCATTTTCATTTGCTCAGAGCATGTCTAGTGAGGAAGGATCTCTGTCCTGGCTGTTCATGCATACCAGAGGTCACTTAGAGGAATTTTTTTGTGGCTGTTACAGCATGAAATTCTTTTTGTTATCCATTTCCAGAGTAAGCTGGCAAACTTGTTAGCCTTCTCTCTTGGAGGTTCTGTTTTGACAGCTGGACCTAGGAGGTTGTGCTTGCTTTCTCAGCTTTCCTTTTGGAGAGGAAAGAGACTGAAACAGAGATTTTTTTCCTGTTTTTTTTTAGTGTTCAATTATTTTTGTTAGCAGTGCCATAATCCATCTGCTCCCCATTTTCCTGGCTCCATCACTGATCAAGTGGCTTTGGTCTTGCCTGTACCATTCTAAAAATGAAGTTTTCATTAAATAAAGACATCTCTCCTGATGTCATGAGAGGGTTGGAGCCATAAGAGGTGTGTGCCACTAATGAAATCACCCCTGTGACAGTCTCAGCTTTTTCACTAGGCCTCTGTGTGATTTATTTCTTAGAAGGATTTTCTTTCCAAAGTAGGAGGCATCTACAGGTGGTCACGCTATTACAGCCAGAACATCAGGATTTGAACTGTTGAAAGTCTGTTCTCACACGCTGGTGCTGAGAGGCCTTTGCTAAGTATTTATTTACTTAAAAGTTCATGCTTGCTTGCATAACTTCTTAAATTCCTAATTCTTGACTCATCCATGAGCCAAGATAGCAAGGCTGTATTTTTCTCACTGTTTCAGGAGGTTGAAATGCCTGATGTTCTGCCTGCTGCACGGCCTATATCTGGCTGGTGATGTAACACAAGGGGACAAAGTGCAAAATGTACAAAAGTAAAAAAGCTTCTGCTGAGGTCGTAGCTGACATCCCTGAACTGTTGCTTCTTGCTCTGTATATGGAACACATGGGTCTTCAGACCCTTTCCATGGAGTTCAGAAAGGAATGATTTAATCCAAGCCTTATCCAGCCAGCAGCGTTTTACACCCACAGGCATCTTGGAAACCCCTCCAAGCAGCAAAGCAGGCAGACATAATGCAAAATAAGAGATGAACATATTCTGTGAGGCGCCTTCTCTTTAAAAATGTGGCCCCAGACCTTCTTTTTGCGTGACACGAAATTTGTAATTCAATTTCAGACCCTGCAGCTCGATTTAATGTGCATTTTCTTGCTGGAAGGCTAACGGAGCTGCTGATTGAAGTGTTTTTAAACGTTGGCATTAATTTAGTAGGCAACCTGTCCCCGATAGAGTCCTAAGGTGAGCGAAGAGATGTTGCAGACTGCAAAAGAAGAGTTTGGAGGTAGGGAGGACTTTTATAAACCGTTTGCCTTTTGGCCAGGAAGCAGTCAGTCTCCCAGTGGAGCACATTAAAAATGCTGCTGTGCCATGCTCCAGTTGAATGGAAACACACCCTGCTGCTTTTACGAGCACAGTGCTCCCTGTAAAGCCCTGAGCGAGGCTGGTGAGTCAGGCAGGGCTGTTGTGCAGAGCTTGTCATCGAGTGGCTGCCTCCGTATGGCAAAGCCCCGCGCGTTACATAAGCGAGCGCTGAAGTTTGTTCTGGGGAGGATAATGAGGAGGATGGGATCAGCCTGAGCACTGAGCAGGGATATGGACAGACAGATCAAAGGCGTGTTGGGGGATTCCCCGGTGATTTAAAAATATTTGTGTGTAATATGTACAATACAAGGTAAAGCTTTGCTGGTTTTTGGAAGATGGATGCATCCATCCTCCCGTGTGAGCTGGTGGTGGGAGCTCCCTTCCCTGCCATGATCTGCTCCATCTTGGTTGCTTTAAGCAGTGTGCTTCCCTTGGCAGGATTATTCCATACCCAGGCTTTGCTAGCAATGATCAGCCTGCATTTTTTCTCCCTTCACGTCAACCTTTTACTTCTCTTTGTACCAACACGATCCTCCCTGCCCCTCCCTCCTCATATTCAGCCTTCCAATATTTACATGCTGTCTGACACCTACTTCTTTGCTCAACTGGACCATGTCTTTTGAGCTTGTTCTCCAGCTCTCCAGACCTCCACACACCTTCTGGATGTCTCCCCTGAGCTGCTGTGATGTGGCAATCGCTGGCACGGGGGAAGCAATGCCACATTCTAGCGCTGCCCTCGTGGGCTGTGAGTTTGCTCCTTCCCTGCTCTGATGTGATCTCTCGCCAGGGCCCTTGGTAGGAGAATAAACACTCCACCACGTGCAGAATTCTCATGCCCAGCTTGTTGGCAGCTGCCATGCCCTCATGATCTCTCTTGCTGCTTCACAGGTTTCCTATCTTCCAATAATCTCATGGTCAAGTGTTACTTTTTGTTCAGGTATTTAAAATTAAGTCAGCCTGCAACTTAATACTTTTGGGCAAAACCATTATTTTTAAGCTCTTGTTTCTCTCACTATCCAGCCTGGGGTTTTTTTTGCAGCTCCTCATCTTGTCATATATATATTTGTACACATACACAGATACACATGTATATATATGTGTAGGTTCATGCACACACAGAGACAAGCCTGACCAGTTATTTTTCATCTCCCAGATTTTGTGTTTGAAGAATTTGAAGGAGAATGAGCTGCTCTCAGCTGTGCACTGCTTTAAGTTCACTGTAGTTGCTTTTCTCCCCTCCCCAGTTCTCCAATTTAAACCAGTGTGGATTTTGCTGCTGCCATGTTGTACCATGCTGATGGTCTGGATGGATATGTTGCCTCCATGATCTTCACTTTTATTTCCTTCAGCTGAAGCAGAGGCTGCAAAATTTCAAAGCATGGAGTTAGAAGCAAGTCAGATGGCAAATTTCATGATCAGAAAGCTTCTTGATGTAGGTTGTTAACTCCAGGTCCAAGTAATACCCAGAGGCCAGGCTGGTAAAGAGCAGTTGTCTCTTTTTATTAGACTGCCCGCTGTAGTTAGCACAGCCACTTTGTTATCAGCTGCAGTTGCTCTCCTGTTATTGCAAGTGAGGAGAGCCTTTGTTTTGTGTGTCCCTTCTGCCTGTTTCCCACCCTTCCTGATGAAGGTTTCCATGCAGGGCTGTTGTTGCACGGCTCTTTAATCCCAACCAACAAAGCTGGTTTGCACCTTGATCAATTCTCTGATTGATCTAATTGTGGTGGCACAGGGGAGGGAACAAAACCACCCCTCTTACAGTAATGCAGGTTCAGGATGGATTAACGTGGAAGTTTGGCTTTGGTTTGTGCTGCTTCTGAAAAGAGCATTACAAATGTCCCACCTGAAATGGGTTTTGAAGAGTTAAAATTTCAGAGTAGGTTGGAAAAGGATGGAAATATAATCTGTTTCAGAAAGATTTCTTTTAGTAGCTAACTGAGGTGTATTCATAAATGCTGAAGTAAAGACATAGGTTTGAAGTGCAGGTGCTGGTGGTGTCGGTATTTGGAATTAATTTTTAGTCATAACTTTTAGTAGTCCAAATCTGTGACCTGTGCAAATTTCTTCAAAATTTCAGGCATTTCTTAAAGAGCAAAAATGTAACAGTCTTTCTCCCCTATCCCCAGAAAAAACAAACAAGGGAACACCCCCCCATTCCAATACCCCATAGACAAATGTGGGGACATTCTCAATATCCAAGTGCAGAGACTTTGGACACAGAAAAATACTGGATGTCCCAGCAGCGATTAAAAATTAATCCAATGGATTTGATGCAGAAAACCTTTTGGTAAACTCTGTCCCTGAGTCCATTGCAGTGGGTTCTTGAGTTTTGCTTGCAGAAAACTGACATAAAACATCAGGAGCTGAGTGCAGAGTTCAGGGCAGCCTGTCAGGAGACATCAGTAAAAAAAAAAAGCACTTTCCAAGCACTCATTTTGTTCCTGGGAGCTAGATCCCTGCAGTGGTTGGGAATAGCTGACTGTAGTAAGTAACCATTGTAGTTCTGTGAGTGTATCTTCTAGTTTTTTCAAAAAAAAAAAATTACAAAAAAATATCTTAAAGCACCCAAAACTTCGCGAGTGTTTTTGTACAAACTAGAGTGGAAAAATCCACGAAAGGCAGAAAGCAGAGCAAAGGCCTGTGTGCAAAGTATGCTTGAGTTAAAAAAAAAAAAACAAACCAAAACTAAACTAAAAATAAATAATAAAAAAAAACCAAATAGAAATGTTCAGCTTTTGGAACCTCTCAGTAAAGTGTTGCTGGAAGTGGGCAGGGAAACACGTGCGGCTCCCGTCCCTGCTCGGCGCTCACGTGTGCGCTCTCATGCAGCCCTCGGAGGAGCAGAGCTGCCCCAACATGAACCACCCCACTGCCTGCGTGGGCTCGGGCCAAGGCTTTTCTCTCTTCTTCCCACCTGCCCGCCGCGGGTTTTGCATGGAGCAGCCTGTCGCCTCCCTGTCTCCTCTGCGCTTTGGAAGCGCGGTGGGACCCACCTGAAATCGCTGATGTGAGGAGCGAGATGATGATGGGTCCTGTCAGGAAGGGCAGAGCCCCGGGTGGGCTGCGAGGACCGGCGGGGATGTGGAGCAAGGAGTGGGGTGCTCCGCTTTCGCTGCCTTCCCCAGCAGGGGTGTTGCAGAACGAGGTACCTGGCAAGCAATTTAAAGGCAAAACAGGCGAGTTAAATGGCTGTGCCTTCCACCCACTGCGCAGTTCCCACTGATGTTTAAAGAAGCTGCATGACTGAACACACCGTGCAGCGTGGAAAATTTACCCTAGACGAACTAGTAAAAGCCATGAAAAGCTGTCTGCAGAATCTCACTGTTTTGTCGCAGCCTGCAAGATAATTCCTCAATTTCCAGTGCTTTCTGCAGAATTTGGTATGATTGAGCCCTGCTCTACAGGTGAATTTCCTATTAACTGGTATAAAACTCAATCCTTCACAGTAGGTAGGGGAAGATCCACCAGGTGAAGTTCTTGCTAGCCCGAGGAGGGTGTACAGTCTGTACCTGAGCTGTTTCTTAGTTTGTAGGGTGACTTTTTTTATCCAGAGTGCTCGGCTCTGCCTTAGCCCCCAGCCTGAGATTCACACAGCGTAGCTGGTGGCTCCAAACACGGGAGTGTCACCCTGCTGCCTGCATTTCATCTTTATTTCTTCACTCACACCGTAGGAAACACGGCATTGTTTAGACAAAGAGGGAGGTGTGTGGCTTTAATTATGCCTGGATTTCTTGAGGTGTGCACAAGCCTCTGCTTCGCGTTAATCAAAGGAGAGCAGCGCTTCACCACCTCGGATCCGTTCAGACTTGCAGCATTTGGTTCATTTATTAACCTGACACCACAGGCTGCTGTGATGTTGGGGTTGTGCTTTTGTTCTCCTGTGGAGCACCAAGTGCCCCAAATTCATGCAGCGCTTTTCCCGGGGTGGTCGATTTGGCTCTTCCCAGGGTGACCTGGCTTGTGAACGTGGGTTTGTTGCTTTCCTGGACTCCCTGCTCCAGTCCAGCAATCCCCCTCTGAGAGTGTAACCCTACAAGCATGAGAAACTATTCCTCCAGATGGCTTTGCTTTTTACGTTTTTTCCCCCCTCTTTTTTTCTTTTTGTGTGTGTGTGTGTGTGTGGTGTTATTTGTTCTCAAGTCATTCCCACATTACCCTACAGATCAAAGATACAGATGGACAGCAGGTTGGATATACCTGTGTGCTCAGGTACAGGACTTCTCCAGCTCCTCAGAACGCCTCTGTTGAGCTCTTTGTCCATGGGAGAAGTTCTTGCTGAAGCTGTGTGGGTTGCTTTGTTTGTTTTACGGCAAAGGGAGATTCCTTGCATGGCTGTGTAACCTGCCTGTTCTCCAGGAGGCTGAAGCTGGCAGCAGTTTTCTCCCTTTCCAGTAATGGACACATGTTACAACTGGTTTTGTGGTATCTTTAGAGAGAAACTTCTGAAAGTGTAAAGTCGGAGCCTATTAACAAAAAAAAAAAAAAGAAAAAGCTTTTTTTTAATTATGCTTGTTGTTTTGAGGGAAAACTTTCTCAAAGGAGAA
The DNA here is from genome assembly GCA_013397565.1 of Ptilonorhynchus violaceus. Classification (NCBI taxonomy): domain Eukaryota; kingdom Metazoa; phylum Chordata; class Aves; order Passeriformes; family Ptilonorhynchidae; genus Ptilonorhynchus; species Ptilonorhynchus violaceus. Next base: position 117,346 of record VZRJ01003965.1, read on the forward strand.
GCTGCAAAGATCAAAAGGGGAATGAGTCATTGAAAAACCTGGGTATTTATTAGATAAAAAGAATGTATAAGTTGGGGGGAAGGGGAGTCTTATCTACTGTGTAGGCAAAAGTCAGTGGGCTGAGTGGCCCAAAAAGACTTGACTTTTATTGAAATTTCCACTTGGCATAATAGACATTTTTGTCCAGTGGGAAATAAGTAAGACAAAGGAAATTCCTGGCCTATCTGTTTGCTCGATGATTGGTATGCCTTTGAGAGCAAATGAATGCATATTTGTTTGACACTTCAAATTAAAGTGGAGGTGTGTCCTTTTTATAAACTTGCTGTCACTTGTTGTGCTCATTTCAGCTGTGCTCACTGCGTCACTGCACCAACTTGCTGTAGCTCCTACTTGCCAAAAAGAATTCCCTGTGTGGGTTTTCTACGGTTTTTTTTTAACATCTGGTGGCTCTGGTGTTGGGCTTGGGCCTTGTTGGCATGGTCAGTGTAACAGTGATATCTGAAAATGGTGATTCTCCAGTGCTCGCTGCAGAGCCCAGGACATTTAAACACAACAGACAACGTGAGGTTACGTAGGGAAAGGAGGTGGCAGGGCCAATAATTACATTAAAGTAGTTTGCAGTAGCTAAATTCGACTGGTTTAAATTACAATAAATTGTCTTGGCTGTTTGTTGTGTTTGCTACATAATGGGCTGACATGCTGCTGCTTGCAAAAACTGCTTGCCTTTATTTTTTTTCCTTCTTCTTCGTTTAGCTTAACCATAAAGAAAAACCTACCATAGCATTATGCTTCCAGAGATGTTTTCTTGGCTTAATATTTTGAAACAGCAGTTCACTGCATTGGTTTGGCCATCCTGTTACATCTGTTGTTCTTTGCAGAAAATTTTTTGTGAACACCTTGAAAGTCTAATGGTGCCATGTGCTTTTCTCCCCCTCTTCCTCCTCCTTTTTTTTTTTTTTTTTTTGCAGATTTCTGACTTTGGGCTGGCAAAGTGCAATGGTTTGTCCCATTCCCATGACATCAGCATGGATGGCTTGTGTGGCACGATTGCTTACCTCCCTCCAGAGCGCATCAAGGAGAAAAACAGGTGTTTTGACACCAAACATGATGTGTACAGGTCAGTGAACTAAGTAAACACTTAGATGAACTTTTAGTGACATTGTAAAAAGAGATCTTTTCTGCCTTTTTTAAGCATGAAACCCCTAAATCTAGTTTGAGCCTCATCTTGCAATGTGTCACGTTTGCTTTGGTTTTTACAAAGTCTTTGTAAGGTAGAGGCCTTTTAAAAAACTACAGCTGATCCTGGGTCTTGAAATTAATTGTTAGCAACTGGCAATGGGAGGCACTCTGCCCACCTTTAATTTCCCTTCTAAAGGTACATCCTGACCTACTTTTCGAGTCTGTGACAAAATTCTTAGTTATCTTCAGTGGATTTCATCACTAGGTCTTTGGCTCTTCTTTCATGGCAAGATTATTAAGAAAAGGAAATCACAGCTTTAGATTAAAAAGATATGTCTTATTCCAAGTGGAATGGATTTCTTTAAAGCCATCTTGCAGGGCAGAAGCCTTAAATTAAATCCACTGTAACTCTCTCTGATTTTGTCAGTGTTGATGTGGAGTGGTTGGTAAATGCTACCAAGAACTTGGCAACCTCCAGCAAGTCCCTGTGTTTGCTGCCTCAGGTTCCTCCCTGCCTAAGCTAGACTTTGAAATCATGGTTCTTGGCTTCATCTTGCTCTGTGTGTGTGTGCTCATCAGCTGAATTAGAGGAAGAAGTGGAGGGACAAGGAAAATAACTCAGGAAAATAAATTGTACTTCTGTGAGTTTTTTGGTTTTGCTCAAAAAAAATTTCTAGAAATAATTCTTTCTTTTTTTTTTTTGGTAGCTTTTCCATTGTGGTTTGGGGAGTTCTTACACAGAAGAAGCCTTTTGCAGGTGAGTTGTGCATTATCTTGGAATTTTCTTCCTTTTGATAAGCAAAAGCATAAGCAGGCTTCCTTCCCCACCAGCCCCAGATTTCATGCGTGACCTCCAAATTCTGACAGTCTTGTGTGGTTTATACTTCTAAACTCTCAAATTCTGATCACAAGCATAAATCCTCCTTCGTCCTACGTCGTGCAAACAGAGCCTGTGTTGCTGCAGGGGCCCCTGTGTGCACCTTTTTGCTTCTGCTGGAGTTTCCTGCACAGCTCCAGATCAGCGTGTGGCCTGCACAGGCTCCTGATACGCTGGCAAACCCAACTTGGCAGGCAGCTCTGCTGTTTTCAGAAGTACCTTCTCTGTAGAGAGGTTCTGTAGTTTATTTGTAGATTGTGGGTACAGATTTGTTGCTTTAAATAATAAAAAAAAAAAAGCTGTCTGTGAGAATAAGCCTTGTTCCACCCCGCAGTAAATGCTCTGCTCAACAGGCAGCTATTTATTCTTTATGACTTTCCTGTGTCTCTGACTAGCCTATGTATAGCAGACATGTCTCAGCAAGTTCCAGTCTACTCTTAATTTTTCTCCCAGTGAGAGATTCCGTTTAGCCCAGTGGCTGATTTACAGTCACGTTACTGCACTGCTTGATTTGTGTTCCTCCTTCACCTTTATGAATAGTTCAGGTACCTGGCCTGAATAAAACCTGAGGTTCTGTTTTCTTACAGCAGAGATGGAAATCCAAAGAGAGGCAGCAAAGAAATGTTTGAAGGGTTTTTTTTCATTTGGTTCTGTGTCTTTAATGAGTGGAAATAGAACACAGTCACATACTGAAAACTGATTTTATGTAATACATGGGAAGCAGGTGTTACTGCATTGAAAAATATATTGTGGGAGAAGACAACCAACTTTTTTTCCCCTCTATTGATAAGAAATCTAGAAAAAAAGGCATGAAAACAAAATTTCAGCTTAATGCACTTTTAATGCTCCTAGAAAAAAGAGAAATGATTCCTTTTGCTGGGAGATCTTAATTTGTGTGCTTTTGCTTTACAGAGGAAAACAACATTTTACATATTATGGTAAAAGTAGTCAAAGGCCACCGCCCAGAGCTACCTGCTGTTTCCAAATCCAGACCTCACTCATGTAACAACTTGATCAAACTGATGCAAAAATGTTGGCAAGATGATCCTGGTGAACGGCCAACATTTCAAGGTAAGATTTCCTCGTAACTTGGCTGCCCATTTATTCTTCTGTGAGTCACGTTATTGCTCAGGACTCTGCTAATCCTTGGGGTAAATGCTGTGGAGCTCTGTGACAGAATAAATAGAGCACATTGTGTGGTGGAGACAATGATACAGGCCACTTACTCATTTGTGGAGGAAGGGATTATCTGAGGACATGTCTGACCATGACGGTGCTATGTAAACACGCCAGGAATAAGCCTTGTACTGAACCAGTCGGTCCATTTAACCAGAAAATATGTTCATTTCTGATAGTGTGTGTGTCAGGGCATAGGCCAAGCTGGAGTTGGTGTGGTTTGCACTGTACCAAAGCATTGAAGGCCCTGGCTCTTGAAATTTACTGTTGAATGTTGAGAAACTGAATTGTTTTCTTCTAAGGAAACAATTTGTACCAAAGGCCACTCTGGTGAAAGGCTTGAACTTGTCCAAAGCACCCGTTAAGAATTCAAAAGTGCAGAGGAATGTAGCGAGTTCTGTCACCAGGTAGCTTTATTTAGTGTTGATGGGAGAGATTTGCCTCTTCCCTCTCCTCCTGCTCAAACAAGGAATGAGGACTGAAGGGGAGAGGGATCCCATCTTTCAAAAAAATACCTGTCAAAGTCTGTCAGCAGTACACTGGTTCCCATTTCACAGTCCTGCAGTGTAGCCACTGAGTAACACCAGTCTGGTGTGACTGAAAATGGATTGTTTGGGCAGCCCTGTGCACGCTTGGCTTAGCTGCACACTTGTGCCCCCTGATGAGGTGCTGGATGGAATGGTCAGGATGGGAGCCTTTGTCCCGCAGTATCTCAGAGCTTTTAAGTTCTATTGATAGAGAAAGGCAATAGGGTGTCTTAGCAAGTCTCCTGCTGAAAAAAAAAAAACCCCAAAACTAAACCCATCTCTTGCTTTCTACAAAGAAATCACTTCAGAAACAGAGGCTCTTTGTGAAAAACCGGAAGATGAAACAAAAGAGATGATAACTCAGGACCTGGACACCAGGAATTCCCCAGAGCAGCAGCCTGAGGTATTTTCTCTTTCACTTCTTGTTCAAGCTTGCTGGGTTTTGGGAGGAACAGTCTCCTTTATGACCTGTAAAGTCCCAAGCAACCTTCTTCTTGCTGCTTTTGAGCACCACCTTGCCTGATAGAAGTGGATCTTGGTGAAGGGCTGGAATACAAAAGTGACAGCAGGTGCATGGACCAGTCAGAAAAACCTCAGGGCAGGACCAAATGCAAGTGCATCTTATTCTGTTGAGGCAGAGCAGGACAGTTAGGAGATAAAGGCTGGAACTGTGTGGGTGTGACTGATCTTAAAAACCACTGCAGACAGAAGAGCCACACGGCTTTAGTGGCTCTGTGAGTACTGATGGAAGCTGCTCTCCTGCTTCTGAAAAATTTCGTTTAGTACAAATAGTGTTTAAAGGCTACCTGCAAACTAACAAATTTATGTTTCTTCTGTAGGGCCTCATGCTCAGTTTTCTTTGCTGACCTTTCTAAAATGCTTGTGTGCTTCTCTTGAAGGGGATTTGTGCACTATCCCAGAAGAAACAGGAGCCTGCTCTACCATCAGTTAAGGATTACAGTCTCTCAGAGTTGTTGTCCCAGTTGGATTCAGGGATTTCACAGACTATGGAAGGCCCTGAGGATCTCAGCCGCAGCTCTTCCGAGTCCAAACTTGCCTCCAGTGACAAGCGGCTCTCAGGAGTTTCATCTGTAGATTCAGCTTTTTCATCCAGAGGCTCCCTTTCCCTTTCCTTTGAAAGGGAGAGTTCAGGTAATGGTCAAGTTTTCCTTTGTAGTTGTTTGGACTGGGGCGTGGGAGTCAATGGGTTGGAGAGTAGAATAACATTCTGGAAATTACCCTTAGCCTTGCTTTCTCTTGCTGTCAGCACTACAAATTTGTTTACTGGAGGTAGTTATTTAAAAGGAAAAAATAAAAATTGAAAAATTACATGGTTCCCAAACATGATCTAATGAGAAATAATAAATCTCATTTACTTTTGTGAAGGAGTAAACTCCCATTAAAGCAATTACAGAATCAGGCATGTAGAGGTTGGTTGGAAGGGAGGTCACTACTAGTCCAGCATCCCACTTGATGTGGGATTAAAACCACTGCCCAGTCAGGTCAGCTGAGTTTGTGGCTTTTTCAGTTATTCTAAACCTAAACCTGAGCACCTTAGTTTTTGAGAGGGCTCAAGCCACCTTCTCAGCAGCCCCTGTGAACTTTGTAATAAAGACCCCCTCAATTTTCAGCCCAGTGCTGCAAACCCCAGACATCTATTTTCCAGTTACGTAAACAGTGGTTAGTGCAGGGAGATCAACCACAACATCCTTCGGTCTTCGTGTCACAAGAAACAGAGTTAGTGGGGTTCCAAATCTGACGTGAAAATGTTCTGGGACTCCTGTGGGGCAGGGGGGCGGATTGCTCTGCAAGCAGCTCATTGCTGAAGCCATGGGCAGGTAAGGTTTGATGGGCATCAGAACTGAGATTGTGTCTTTTGCATAAAACCAGTTTGTGTTGGAATGAACCTTTAAAAGTCATGTAGTCCAATCCCCCTGCACTGAGCAGGGACATCTTCAACTAGATCAAATCAAATATTTCCAGGGATGGGGCACCTAGTACCTCTCTAGGCAACCTGTTCTAGTGTTTCACCACCCTCATGGTAAAATTTTTCTTACTTCTGTCCATTTAGATATTGGCACTACAGACATACAGAAAAGGAAGCTAACGGAGGCAATTTTATCTGGAGATACCAGCAAGCTGATGAAGATCCTCCAGCCTCAAGATGTTGATATTGTTTTAGATGGGAACTCCAGCCTTTTGCACTTGGCTGTTGAAGCAGGTCAAGAAGAATGTGTCAAGTGGCTCCTCCTGTACAATGCTAACCCCAACCTCACCAACAAGAAAGGCTCCACCCCTCTTCACATAGCCATCGAGAAGAAAGTTAAAAGCATTGTGGAACTGATCATGGCCAGGAAGATCAACGTCAACGCCAAAGATGAGGATCAGTGGACCGCTCTTCACTTCGCTGCCCAAAACGGGGATGACTTCAGCACCAAAATGCTGCTTGATAAGAACGCGTCCTTAAACGAGGTGGATTTTGAGGGCAGAGCCCCCATCCACATAGCCTGCCAGTACGGCCAGGAGAACATCGTGCGGATCCTGCTGCGGAGAGGCGTCAACGTGAACATCAAGGGGAAGGACGGCTGGGTGCCCCTGCACTACGCCGCCTGGCAAGGCCACCTCCCCATCGTGAAGCTGCTGGCCAAGCAGCGCGGCGCGGACGTCAACGTGCAGACCGTGGACGGAAGGACCTCGCTCCACCTGGCCGCCCAGCGCGGCCACTACCGCGTCGCCCGCCTCCTCATCGACCTGGAGTCGGACGTCAACGTCCGGAACGGGCTGCTGCAGACTGCTCTGCACATCGCCGCTGAAACCGGCCACACCAGCACCTCCAGGCTGCTCCTCAAGCACGGGGCCGACCTCGAGGCAGCCACGGCAGAGGGATACACGGCCCTGCACTTGGCATCGCGCAGCGGCCACTTGGCCACAACCAAGCTGCTGACGGATGAAAGGGCCAGCGTTCTAGCCAGAGGCCCTTTGAACAGGACAGCGTTACACCTCGCCGCGGAAAACGGGCACTCTGAGGTGGTAGAAGAACTTGTCAGTGCAGAAAATATCAATGTTTCTGACAGTGAGGGGTTCACAGCTCTTCACCTGGCTGCGCGAGGAGGGCACGCAAAAACAGTGGAGGTTCTCCTGAAGCACGGGGCTCACACTGACATGCCAAGAGCCAAGTGTCAGACCCCGCTCCCGGCTGCTCCGCAGGGCAGGAAAAGCTCACTTACTGGGTCGTTAAGTGACACTTAAGCAAAAGGTGCCGAGTGGTGCCTTTTTAACCTGGTGTGAGGAGGCTGCTGGAGCTCGGCTCTTCAGGGTCTTCCCCAGCTGCACAGGGACGCGCTGGCAGCAGCTGATGGACTGAGGTGCTGGTGTTTGAGTGTGACTGAGGCCGGGTGCAGGGCCAAGAGCTGGGGTCTGCCACGCCGTGATCGGCGTTGTTCATCCTGCCCGTCCTGTCTGGATCCAGGCATTCCCCTCCCAGGAACGTTGTGAGAGAAGGATGCGACCTGTGCGTTCCCCCCTGCTTTTTTTTTTTTATGTGCCAAACTAATTTAAGAGCTAACATTATGCTTTTTTTTTTATTTTCCTCAAAACTAAAAGAAAAAAATAAAAGATGGCATAGATTCATGGTTCGTTGCAGCGATTGATATTTTGGGCTGAAAGCCTCTGGTGTAGAAAAAACACAGCACCAATCTGCTTGAAATTAATGCAGAAGTTGAGGAAAGGCCTATTTCAGATACAGTTAATCATGTTTCTGGTACATTTTTTAATGAAACACTGATTACAGATTTCCATGTACTCAAAATTTATGAGGCAGACTTAATGGCAAGGCAGGATTCCAAAAATAATAAGCAGAAGTAAAAGCTTAACGCTGTTGTCTTCATGTACAGTACCATCTTGTATGTATTCTAAGATCAGTAAACTGGACTAGGTGCTTAGTGGTTGGTCTTAAATGAACCAGTTAAAAGCTGAAATTCGTTCTGGACTGGAACTGGATGGTCTGTTCTAACACGGTTGTACCAATTTGCAGAACGCTGTTTGGAGGGGCTGATGACTAGAACTGATATACTGTGTATATAGGACTTCTACCTGTTGTATGCTTTTTTCTACTGAAGAAAATAGATTGCTTAGAGTGGGTATGTTTTAATACACCTTTTAATTTCACCCTTTTCAAAGTACAAATGTGAGCCGTTGTTAATAAAAGATTGTGTTCCACATCTCTCTGCATTTTGGAGTCCTTAAAGCAACTGAAAACTCATTGACCAACAGCAGCACACAACTGTCATGTGTTTAGTGACCATAGAATGGCCTGGGTTATAAGGGACCTTAAAGATCCCCTGACCTTGGCAGGGACACCTTCCACTAGACCAGGTTGCTCAGAGCCCCATCCAACCTGGCCTTGAATGATGTTGAAGCCCAAACTGTTGACAGGTAAAGCTGCCCTCAGTTTTACATTCCCTACAGCTTTACAGAAAGTAAGGAGCCTTAATGAATTGGAGGTGTTATTTACAGAATAAAATTGTAGAATAAAGCCTCACATAAACTACCCTTTATGCATGTAACACATTCATGTGCAACTGGGATGATTTCCTCTTATGCTGCAGCTGTTCAAGGAGCATGAAATGGTGTTAAAAAGTAGATGGTGAAGCCACTCTCACGCCACTACACAGAGGTTACAAAGCAAAACATCTCTTAGGAGAGCATGGCAGTCCCAGCAAGCTCCTAGAGGTGTTGACAGTGAAAATTCCCACTCAGCAAACAAAACTGTAATTTTCCTACTGCTTCATTCAGCTTATCTTGAGACCAATAAAGTGGCCATGTTTCATTAAGCTGTGCTTAATCAGTGTCTCAATACAGCAGATTCAACCACAGACCGCTTGGTCTCTCAAGCTTAAAAACTTGGCTTAGCCCAGCACACACCATTCCCTTCTATTTCACGGTCTCCTGAATAGTGAGATTTAAGATACTTAAATGCAGGTACTTGCCTGAACTGCAAAAGAGCTGTAAGACCAGATAACTTTCATTAGGAGGTCTTGCACCTCCTAATAAAGGTGGTTCACACCAGCGAGGCAAGGGGAAAGTACACTTGTAAAACGCTTTTAAAACAACTCAAGCACTGCTTCGCCAGTACATTCCTTCAGTGCCTAATAATAATAGCACATTAGCTTCTAATTAAACATGAGGCCACACTCATGAGTCTTTATTTCCACGCTGTCTTTCACAATAGCAGGCACCAGGTATGCATTACAGAGCAGGCACCACAGCTGGCACTAGACAAAGAAACAACAAAGGATTGCAGTGACATGCTGCCAGTAGTGGAGTGGGTATTTTTCCCTGTGAACCAGCCTTCCTTGGGGGCAGGAGGGGTGAGTGGGGGTGCTAAACGGACACTAATGCAGCAATTAGGAATTACTGTTTTGTAAAGGTTTCCTACGGGTGACTCTTCTGGTCATGTGCACACTCCTCTGACTTAGCTGAAGTCTCTGGCTGTTGACCCAAAGTTCTTTGTCTCTTTCCAATCTTAGGTGTGTTCTTTCAAAAACCGCTTGGGAGGTGGATTTGAGGCAGTGTAACACAAAGGGATGCACGGAGCTGAGCCTGCTCCAGGTCCCCAGCTGCTCCCTTGCAGCAGAGAGGGCTGAAAGATGAACACCAACTCCTCCTGCTCACCTCCAAAGCCAGGCAGAGGTTGCTTGCAGGGTTTCTGTGCACACCGTGCTCTCCTGCTTCCTTAGGGTTTCTGACTATGGCCCCAGGTGGCTCTTTCAACTCAGGAAGAAACACAAGAAAAAAAGATCCAGTGAAATGACATTAGGAATCACAGGCTTCACCTTTTCATCTCTAGACGTGATTTTTCTGCCCACACGGCTCCGGTGGCATACTCTGGGTCGCTGCCAGCGCCCGGGAAGGTGCCTCGCACCGTCCCCATTCCTCACTCCTCCGTGCCAGCCTGCGGCTCCGGGGCAGAGCACAGCCCCTGCTGCCCTGCCTGCCTTCGCAGCGGCTCGTTCCCAGCACCAGGCGGCTTTATTTATTTACCTGCTGCTCGGCGCGGCCATGTTCGTACAGGCCCCGAGAGGACTCGGCAGGCCTGCGGTTCAAAGGCGCTGCGCGGCGCTGGCGGAGAGGGGAGAGGATTGCCGGGTGGTTGCAAGGAGGCCCCGAGGCAAACCTCAGCCCTTTCATTCCTGCCTCCTCTCTTGCACCACCTTGGCTCCACTCGACAGGCTCGCAAGAAAAACAAGGCATGTGGGAGCCGCTCTGCAACGCCTCCCTCAGCAGAGAGGTCTGGAGGAGGGGATATTTCCTCTCCTCCTCGCTCCTTTAACCCCAGATGTGTGGCACAAGGTGCAAACCAGCTCATGGGTGTCCCCAAAAATTCCAGGCAAAGCCTTTGGGTGTCAAAGTGCTCCCCGGCTGCCTCTGGGCTCAGCTGCTGAGCAGATCCCATTGTCCCTGTGCCTTGGGGAGGGGGCATCCAGCCTTCCCCCTTCCTTGACTTTTTGATGTGTTTCTTTGAAGGAGACCCCCACAAGCCAGGAAGACAGAGCAGTGGGTTCTCTAGACACCAGCTCTGGGGCCAGGGGTTTGAGGGAAGGTGCCCAGCTGCACTTTGCCTGTCCTGTTCTTTGGCCAAAACCGCCCACACGTGCACCCAGATCTCTGCACAAAGCCTTTGGCCAACACCGGTTTGGTACTGGAGAGGGATGGATCATGCATGGCACTGCTCCACTGCCTCCCCTCTCCGTTCTTCTGGGAGGCTGGCAAAATGCCAAAGACAGGCACTCCCATAGGATCACAAAATCGTTTAGCTTGGAAAAGTCCTCCAAGATCATCGAGTCCAACCATTTACCCAGCACTGCCATGTCCACCACTATTGCCAACCCAAGCCAGGGAGAGACCCGCACCCCAAAGCCAGCGCTGATTAAGCAGAGCAGGGTAAGAGCACAGGAAGCCCTTTCCGGGGGAGGTGGCACAGGCAGATCCTGACATGTCGGGATGAGTGTCAGGGGCTGCCGGCAGTGAGCCGTGATGGAGAGCAGGGTGGGGAGGCTGTGCCCTGGGGACACTGTGACACTGGAGAGGCTGGCACGACACCCGGCTGGGCTGGGAAACCCTTGCTGCTGCGCTGGGGAAGTCCTGAGCTTACAGAGAAACACTCAGCAGGCACTTGAGGAAAAAAGAGAGTTTAAAATCAGTGCTGTCACCACCCTATTTACCTGGTGTTTCTGAAATGCTGTGGGAGAGGCTTTCAGGCTTTGCTCTGTGGTGATGTAGAGCAAAGACCATTTAAAAGCTAATAAAGAGCAACTTGTGATCTGCACAGAAACACCTTGTCTGAGAGACTCGAGTAGAAACATGCAAAAGCGTAAGACAAACACTACAGCTGTGGCAATGAGAAGAGGAAAGATGCTCTGCACTCTCCCCTGGAAGAGCAGGCAGGAGCCCGTTTGCTCTGCCCCAGAGGCACAGAGTAACCCTTGACCGTGACGGGAGTAAGGGCCACGGGCCAACTCAGAACATGCACAAGGAGAGAAATTTGCCTGACAAGTCTCCCCCACCCTGGTCTCCATTGCCCGATCGGATCAGAGGAAATAAACCCTGGCAGAGCCAGTTTTCACATGAGTTCATGCCCTGACCCTGCCTCAACAGGGACCGGGTCCAATACGTTTCCCTTTTATCTATTTAAATAGGATTGCATTTCTTAGTCCACTAACAGGCAAAACATGCCAAGTCCTGTGCTGAATTACTGATGTCTGCCATGTGTTTTAAAACCCCCAGTGAGGCTGGCTTTGCCCCAGCATTGCCTTGTTTTTGCAAAGATGCTTAGCTAGGGGCACTGTAGGAGGTTAAGCAGGCCACAATTATAACTGACATTGGGAACTTGTATCGCAGTAGCTGTATCCAAAAGCACACGTGCAGTGGGGTTTAGGCATTTGCAAAATCAAAGTCTAGACTTTTGTGGTGAATATAAAGGCTGACTTCAGCCTAACCTCTGCCAGTCTCAGCAGCTCACAAAAATCTCCAACATCTTCCTCTAAAAACAAGAAGTTTTTAAGTCTAATCAGCAGACTAGGCCAACCCATCTTGAAGAGGATGCTAGATGGCCCTGAGATTAACTCAGCCTGACCACCAACTTCCCAAAGCAAAAGTCTTTATTCTCCAGTGTCCTCCCACTTGGTCCCAATTGCTGAGCACAGCAGCCCCCCTCTGCCTGGTGCAGCTGGGGTACAAGGTCAGGATGGGTGGGAGATACCAGGCTTTCTCCCCATCTTGTAGTTCCTTGTTTACCCACACCAGGATGTGTGAGCCTACACTCCAAACGAGCTCCCTCATGAGGAGCAGGAGAGAAGAGGATGAGGAGGAAGCTTCATTGCATGGCAGCTGGTGATAACCATGGTCCAGGGGAGCAGGGCAGCAAAGGGCCACTGACCAGTGATCAGCAGCCAGGGCTTTCTGTCTCGACCTAAATCCAGATTCAGATGGTGGTTTATTAAAGAAAGGTGGTACTGCTCCATTGCTCACCAAGCCAAACTGCTCTCAGGACCATCTCTGCTCTCTCCTCACCCTGTGGGCTCCTGACACATTTCTCACTGCACCAATTCCCAGGGAAGAAGTTTCCTTTAGTGCAGCAAACCAGGGCAGCCAGCGCAGACAAGCTCTTTGGCCACAGGTATACAACCTGCAGCATGCACCTCCCTCCCTTTCACCAGGGCGGTGTTTTTTCTGCTGAAAAGGTCCTTTCCAAAGCAAAACTCTTTGCAGAGTTGTAAACTGAGGGGCTCACTTCCCATCCTTGTCTCTGCCAGGCGTGGGGAAAGAGAGAGGTGCAAAACTGCTCCCGGCATCCCCTTCCAGGGCCACGGCAGTGCCAAGGACACAGCCCCAGACACGCTCTGAGCACAGCACCCTCTCTTTGCTTCCCAAAGGCCTGCCAGGACGAGGCAGGTCTGCAGCAGCCCCGCAGCAGCCCTTCGCCCCGGGCGGCAGCCGGCTCGGTGTGTGCCGGCGCGCACCGCGCTACAGGTGGCTCCGCTCATGGGGCTGGCTGGGCTTTGCCAGCCAGCTTTTTGGCAGGGAGGCAGCCTTGCAGATGCCACTGGACTTTTTATCCATTTGTTTCTCCTCCTTAGTAACCAAAACAGCAGCTCGAGCCAGGGCGAAGCCCGACAGTGAGGGCTGTGTTAATGAGCTGTGCTGGCAGAGCACCCAGCAGAGCGAAAGGGCTGGGGAGTCATCGTGGCTCAGAACCAGCCTGTGCCACCAGGGAAGCTGAGACATCCCTGATCCTCCTCCTCCTCCCTCTGAGCTTCCCTTACCTCTCAATTAGTTTGCTCCTTCCTGGAGGAGTTAAAAGCAAAAATAAACTAAAAGGCCAACAAAGGCAGAGGAATACACTGGCTTCTCCCTGCTGGCAGAGGTGTGTGCCTGGAGGGGCTTCCCTTTTTGCCCCACTGGGGTGGGTGCTGGCAGCTGAAAGGCAGGGGTGAAGCAGGGCTGGCTTGGGGGCAGAGGGTGCAGCTCCCTGGTGGCACAGCTAGCCAAGCTCACCTTTGAAAAGGGACTGTTCTGCTCCATAGTGTTTCCAGGACTGCGCTGACAGTCTCTCTAGCCTGAAGCAGGCCAAGAAGAGGTGCTCCAGGGGAGGCTGCCATTCCTGTAACAACAGCAACCTGTTTCCAAAGGATTTTATGCATCTGACTCCCATTAAAACCAGAGGGACGCCAACCTAGGAGACTTGGCCAGCGTTGTGCTTGATGCCTGCGGGCGTCTGGAACCGCTCCTTCAGATCCCTCCTCCTCTGCTCCCTCTCCAGCCAACGCTCTACAGCATCCAGAAAAAGGCTTCAAGTCAGGTTGTTTCCATGTAAAATTCCCAGAACTGTGCTCTGAGGTGTGCCACAAGGGCCTCCCGTGTGTGCCACTAGTTTGTGCCCTCTCTGAGCTTGCAGGCAGGGCTCTCCCAGTGTCAGAGTTTGGCACAATGGTCAATGAGGCTTCCCAGGGAAGGACCTGACCCACGGATCAGCCCCAGGTGCGCTGCATCCCTGCTGCTGTTTGTCAGGAATCAACAGGGACGTGGGACAGGGTGAGGCTGGGCAAGGGAGGAGGCAATAGGGACGGCATCTCAAGCCATCCCAGCTTTTTAACGTGGCTCTTTCATCACTGCCCTCACAGGGACAGCCAGGTGCCCGTGCACCTCCCTGCACAGGCACACACGTGCTCGCTCTCCGCCCACGCACCCACAAACACAATACTCATTTCTTACTTTTACACTGAAAATTAGCCACTTTCCATGGCAGGGAGCTCTCAGATCACTGCATCCACCCAACTCCCCCCAGCCCAAGCTGCTCACAGACAGGGCCTTCACTCTTTGCTTTCAGGACCAGACTAAAACGCGAGATAGGAGAGGGCAGTAGCTCATCACTGCTCGTGCAATGCTTCGCTGACCTGATCCCACCGACTGCTCAGTCCCACAGCAGTTTGCAGCTCTCCCCTTAAGCTACCCCATCCCAGCTCCCTGTGGTCTATCAGAGCATCCACATGGCTAAAAGCTGCCTCAGGGTGTGTCCCTCCAGGCTGCCAAAGTTTTGAGTTAGACACATCACAGCACTGCCACAATCCCGTAATCCATGTGACACTGCCACTGTCAGAAAGGATTCAAATCCCTTCTCAAAAGAAAGAGGAACATCCACTTGCTCAGCCACAAACACCGGTATGGTTGTTCCCAACTCAGTGAACACAATCTGGATCAGACCAGCATTCCTCAAATTCAGTGTTTTGCCTCAGAGTTTCCTGTGTTAAAAGCCCAAGGAAGAATCAAATCACAATCCCGCTCTAAGCAGTTAGAAAGCACAAGCTCGTAGGGAAAATGCCTTCCACATCCCAGTCACTCATCACAGTGTTCACATTACCTATAATAAATATTTAAATGTTTCCTGAATTCCACACTGTTCCTAAGAGTTAGCATTTAAAAAAAATATTTATTTATAGTACATATATATACTTATGTATTTTCTATACTTATTCACACACATAAATATATATACACACACACATACACAAAAAGCCTTGAAAACATTTATTTGATCAGTCTAAAGACATGCTGCATTTGGATTCTGCTTCTACCTCCTGTTGTGGCAGAGTCAGTCATCTTTATCTTCTCTCTAGCAGTCACATGAGGCACGGGATACAAACTTCGACTGATTCCTCTACGATGCTACTGATTGACAACAGCTCCAACCCCATCCCTTCCTAACAACCCAAATCCAAAATGGTATGTGAGGGTGCTGCTTCTGCATCAACAAAAACTGAAGGCACTGCAAGTAACTTACTAACTTTTGACCTTATCTCTTTGCAGTGGTTTATTGTGGTTTATTTATGCCAGGCTGGATGGGGCTCTCAGCAACCTGGTCTAGTGGAAGGTGTCCCTGCCCATGGTAGGGGGCTGGAACTGGATGATCTTTAAGGTCCCTTCCAACCCAAACCATTCTGTGATTCCTCCTCTTGTCCCCCCACTGCCTTCTTCAACATATTTTAATAACTGTTGCTCCTCTAAAGGGCATTCTTTGGCCCATAAAGAAGGTATTTACCAAGTATTTCTTACATCCATTGCAGACATATGCACACAAAAAGTGGTCAGTTGCAGTGCTACATTGCTTTTAATCAAGCCCCTTCCTGCCCTTCTGCTGTTTTCCCAAGCTCTGTTTCTTTTCCCAGGTTTGCTCTAGGCCCCGAATATATCCCAGATTAACAAAACTCAATGGAGACCAAGGTGCAAGGGGCAAAAAACTTCCAGCCAAGTGGATCACAGCTCCCAGTGAAGTCAGGGTTATATATCCCAGCTATAAAAGTCTCCTTGCCCCCTCCCGATGCCTGGTGAGTGCCAGGGGCTCCGTGCCAGGCCCTGGCCACTCCTCACCAGCCACGTTGTCATGCCAGAGGATTATGGCTTCCTCGAAGGTCTCCTGAGAGGCTCCAATTATCTTCCTCGATCAGATACCAAAGCTCCTGTGCCAGCAGCGAGCGACAGGAGCAGACCCAGCCGGGGAGAAGATTCGCTCCTGGGCGAGGCACTGGGTTTCCTGCAGGGAGAGAGAGCCCCAGCACCTCAGCTCCCTAGAAAGTTTAATTTCTGCCTCCCAAAGAAGCCTGCTTTGGGGAGAGACATAGCCCAGCTCTGAGATGGTGGGGCTTTGGCGGCAGCACTGCTGCTCCCCAAAAGACCATGGAAGTTGGGTGAACCAGTCATTGCTGCTGCTTGAGAAACCTGCCAGAAGCCCAGAGCCAGCCTCACTTTTTGGGTTTGGCTCCCCCTCCAGTGCTTTTAACTCCTTAATGACATTCCTGAACAACCAATCCAATCCTCCAGTTTTGCTCCAAAGGCATTTGGCCGACAGCAGTGAAGTTAAGATGTCAGTACAAACACATCTGATGCCAGCAGAGTTTGGCTGCAGATCCGAGTTGTGACAAGATTAATACGTAATGAGGATAGAAATATTATGTTGTGACATACAGAAGATCACCAGGTTTCCACAGAATATGTTATTGTTGAGGAGCCAAGAAATAATCCTTTAACCACAGCTTAAATTTAGTGCTCTTTGACATCCCAATCCTTCAATCAAGCCATTAAAAGGACCCGGGACAGGAAGATTTCCTCACCAGAAATGCTCACATCCGGGTGAGATATTTTCTAACACATATGCAAATAAGAAGTTACGAGGCTCTCCAAGGAATGGCTGCTCCAAACTAGTGCCTACTTTGTGCCTAGGCTACGTTAAATGCTGATCATTTGTCTGAAAAACGTCATTAGGCTGCAAACTCTCCTGTTTTTCTTTGACTCAGTCTTGGCTGTGAACTTCACCCCCCAGTGGAGGTCCCCAGGGATCCTTCTTTCACTTCCTCCTACCTTAGCTGGGCTGCCTTATTAAGGATCTCTCTCTAGCAGCAGCCAAATGGGGAGAGACACGGCAAACTTAGGAATTCAGTGAAAAGAAAGCAAACTCCTGAAACAGAAATGTGGAAGAAGAGGATGAACATCAAGAAGAGCGCTGGAAATGAAAAGCACGTTGTGGAGTTATGCAGCATCCCTGTAACAAAATCAGTTATACAACCACCTGTGAGGGCGCCTATTTGCATTATTCATAGGGTATTAATTACACAACTCTTAATTTTTCCTTTTGAGACTTTGCCATTGCAGCTCAACACCTGCAGCAGGTAACCCAGCAGCGCTTTGCTGCCTCCAACACGGCCTATTCAGTTTTCTCCTCCTGCCTAATTATGACAATTACTTTCTTATCCTCCTCTTTTATGTCCCTTTACTCGCATTGTTTGAGGCAGCCATTACAGCTTTCATGTTCCTGCACCAAAGTTGTTCTCTGCAGACCCCACCCAAGACAGCACCGTGATATCACCTGGTGTCCCGTGACAGCTGAAATCAGCTCTCCACCACGTGTTTTCCTGACAGTTCCAAATGAAAAGGAGTTTGTGGGTCTGTTTTGTTTTCCTCTGACTGCTGCATCTCTCCATGGCCTCCTCTTACCACCCGTTCCTGCTCAGCACATACTGGACGAACACAGATGTGTGGTCTCAGAGACTGTTTCAGAAGTGGCAGAGATCCCAAGAAAGGGCTCAGCCCACTGCCTAAGCCCAGCACACGAGCTCCTCAGAGCTGGAATCCATGGCAAAGTGTCTGAGCATCCCCAAGGACTCATGCTTAGAGTATTCCCACAGCAGGACCAGGCAGCAGTGCAGGGTCTCCTCCCACACATCCCAGATCAGGGCTGGCTGTACTCAGACCCTGCAGGTAACGTGCTTACCAATTAGTTAATAAGAGCACCAACAGAGAACCAAAGGAACACATTTGCAAGGGCTAGAAATACGTGACAAAGTCAGAGACTGTTAAAACAGGGTGAATAGGGCCAGTCAGCAACACTCCATCACAGTTGTTTAGGTTATCCATTAAATATAAATTTTCATAGCCAGCTGGAACGCAGCACACCCAACTTCATGTGTCCCATAGGCTGCCAGTGTGCCACAGCTCCCCCAGCAACCAGTGGAGAGAAAATGAGGAAAACACAGTGCATTTATTCATCCCACCTTCCTCAGCCATGGAGATGTGCCCCTGGGTGAGCTGAATGCCCTGCACTGGCCAGAGAGGGAGTGCAGACAGCCCAGGAGAACTGGGCTGGCCAAAGGAAGGAAAGCCAAATCCCATCCAGGCTGCCTCCACTTTTCCACAGGAAGCCCATGCTGGAGCAGGCTCCTGGCAGAGACGTGGGGACCCACGGAGAGAGGAAGCCACACTGGAGCAGGTTTGCAGTCAGGACTTGTGACCTTGTGGAGGGGACCTACGCTGGAGCAGTTTGTGAAAAACTGCAGCTCATGATAGAGCAGACTCATGTTAGAAAAATTCATGGACTGTTTCCCATGGGAGGGACCCCACACTGGAGCAGGGAAACTTTCCCCTGAGGAGAAAGGTGAGGAAATGTGTGATGAATTGATCACAGCCCCTGTTCTCTGTCTCCCTGCGCCACTGTGGGGGACGAGGTAGAGAAAATCAGGAGTACAGCTGAGCCCAGTAAGGGGAGAGGAGTGAGGGAAGGTATTTTTAAGATTTGGTTTTATTTACTCATTAAACTGCTCTGATTTGATTAGTAATAAATTAAGCTTATTTTCCCAAATCGAGCCTGTTCTGCCCATGATGGTAATCAGTGAGTGACCTCTCCCCATCCTCATCACCAATGAGCCTTTTGTTGCATTTCCTTTCCCCAGCTGAGGAGTGAAGCGATAGAGCAGCTTTGGTGGGCACCAGTCCTCCAGCCAGGGTCACCCCATCGCACTGGTACAGGTGGGTCTGAGCAAATTCAGAGCTGGATCAAACACAGCCTGAAGACAGAGGATGAGGTAAGGTGCCAGCAGGGATTATCAGCATGTCCTTTAGGCTATTCTGCTTAGGCCAGAGTCAAGGTGAAGAACGATAGGATCAAAAGAAATAACCTGAGCAATGTTGCCTAGAAGATGAATGCAAGCCAATGGTCACCATAGGAACAAATAACATATAACAAATAAACAGCTTCCCAGTAACACTCAACTTCCATTTGTCCTAAACAAAGATATTCAACTCAGCATTCCTGGCCACAGCCTCACATTCAGTGATCAGCCAAGCTTGCCACTCACTTCTCTTCACAATGAGCACAACTTCTGCTTTTCTGAGACCTAACACCCATGTTGCTCCTTGTCTTAAGCCTAGACCACAACCCTGTCTGCTTTTACACTGTAGTTTTCTGTACACATGTACAAACCATAATACCTGCTCAATGGGTTGAATCTGGCCCAGAATAATCAACACTGGATTACACCAGGAGGCAGTGGCTCATTTTAGCCTTGCAGAAAAATCTCATCTGACTTCTGAGCCAATCAAAGCCAATTTGCCTCCACATGATGCAGCCCTTATCTGAGCCAGACAGGCCTTGCAGATGCTCATGTTATATCAAACTCTGCAGCTTCTGCTCTCAACACTCTACTCCAGTGACGTTGAGCTGAACCGAAGTGAATTATGACCCTTTTGCCCCAGGTGGTGCTGACTCTTCAGTTTTACGGGACTACAAGAACCAAACAGAAATTACAGCTTTGCGAGCCCTAATGATGGGGTGATACCCTTGCTTACAGGCCCTGAGCTGGTACAAAATGAATGAGGACTCTTCACCCACAGGGTAGCCATCCTATTTTTAAATGTCCGTCAGGACACAAAGCCCAAGAGATCTCCAGCCCACGCTAAACCAACCCTTAACCATCATGCCTTCTGCCATGGTTTTTTTTCAAAACACACCTGAACAAATCAAAGATCAATGTTTTCCCTTAGGATGACACCCTCACTTCTGCTTGCTTGGCCTTACAGGCACATGAACATATTGATCCATGCAACTCTTTAGTCCACGAGTTTTCCACGTGGTCCCTCAGACGCAGGAGCCTCAACCCCCCACCCACGTGGCACCAGTGCTAATCAAAGCCCAAAGGCAGTGGAAACGCCCCAGAAAGCTCAGGGCAGGGCCAGGGCTTCATTCAACAGGAGCTGAGGAGTTTCCTGTTTTACCATGAGGTAAATCCAGGAGCCCAGGATGAGAGCCTGCACAGCGTCCTCAAGGGATTAGCTGTTTTTCATAAGGATGAGCTCCCAGAGGTCCTGTGCTAAGATGAGAGCCAAGATTAGGAATGGCAGGATTGGTGGAGCCCAAGTGATCCACAAAGCTCACAAGCAGGAGGAGGGCTGACATTAAAATGAGCAAATGACTTTTGGGCTATTTTGGGATAAGGCAGGGACTCCTACATTTGTGTCTACAGGCACACACTTAATGCTGGGGTTGGCAGAGCCTGTTTTCCTGCTGTAATTGTTCCAGTGGGAAGACAGGATGGGAGCTGGTGTCAGGGTTATTTAGCCCTTCTCACCATCGCTGTCTGGCCAAACTCCCCATCAGCTCCACCCGTGGGGCCTCCCCAGCTCCAGAGCTCCTTTTTCAGGCCACACGGACTCTCCCCTGCCCAGTGCTACCAAACCTCAGCAGCTCCAGCAGCAGCGGGTGAATCCTAATCAGCCCTTGGCAAACAGCAGCCCTCTATTGCATATCCAAGGAAGGAGGACTGGGCAGGATCAGGGATCAAAACAATGCACGGGAGATCTCAGCCCGCTTCTGAATCATTCACCGCTTGGAGGCTGGGATTAGAGATGATGCCACTGGAAGCCATCCTGCTTTTTTTTTTCTGGAGCTGGGATGCTGCTCCATGGCATGGTAGCTTTTAAATACAGGGTTGGCACTTTATCCCAAAGTCTGTGCCAAACGATAAATCCTGCAGATTTGCATAAACACTGGTGTCAGTCTGGATGGCTTCTGTGTAACTGTGGGGCATGTGTGGATCTCCTGGGTATACAATAGCAGGAGCAAATAACTTAATAGGTCTGTTGTGAGTAAAGCCTGCATCAAAGGCTGGAGTTGAAGCCCTGATTAAGAAAACCGAGGGATGAAAAGCTGAGGTGATTTACACATTTTGCAACACCTCCCAAGGTAGAATGAGGGCTGCTGGTAATAGCAGCAAGCGTCTCCTGGTTTGTCTTGGGGCACAAATTGTTCTCCAGACAAACACAGGCAAGCCTAGAACCGGGCTTAATATTAGGGAAGGAGACAACTGAAGACCTCTTTATTGTTGTTTTCGCTTTAGCTTAGAGGATTACAGTGGCAAGAGATTACCAAAACGTTCATCACTCGCGGCCTGGCTGGTGCCTTGGGTTGATCAGGGTGCTGCAGTCAGCGCTCAGACAGGGGCACCTTTTTGCTCAGGCCCAGGACATCCATGGGGATCAATTCAGGCTGACACCAGAGCCACCCGCCCTCACCAGCATCACCTTTGCCCCTCAGTGCTGGCACGTGGAGCCATCTCAGAACAAGCCCCGCCGCTCCCATGGCACCACCCAGCCAGGCTTTTTGTCCCTTGCTCCTGCTCCCTTTTTATCCCGTGCTATTGTGCAGCACAGATGTGTCCCAACACCCACTAGACAAGTTATATACAGGGAACACATCCAAATCATCAGGGGCATTGCTTGGGAGCTGTAACTCCCAGAGTACACGTACTGCTATCCCCCCACACCCCACTGCCCCAATAGCAGATGTTGGCTTAAATGACTTCTCTGAATTTTTCCATTTCCAATTGATTTGCTTTATAAATGTACAATTTTTTTTTATATGTTACTAGTTGAAGCTTTGTCTTCTTTTTAAGGTCACTGTTATCTATTACATTTGGAGAACCTCTTCTGACTCTGAAAAATTGCCTATTTCAGGTTGGCATTTTGGAAAGGCTATTGAACACGAAGCAATATGAACTATGGTTTATAAAATTTACATTTTATTACAATAATCTTTCACCTGAGAGGTACTGCTTCTTCATTTATGTACGTCTGTCCACCTTCATGTGCAAATGTATTGCTCATGAATTTTAATAGATATTGGAAATGCTCACTGGAGTGAGAGCAGGCTCTTTTCAGTGGCCACAAACACAATATGACAGCACTAACATTTTTTTCCCCCCTGCTTTTTTTTTTTTTTTTTTTTTGATCCTGGCTTCTTATTTAATAATAAACCAGGCTGTGAACACACTGACTCATCTCTTGTTTTCTCAAAATAGTGAGAAGTTTTATTTATTTTTTTAATCAGTAACTACCTGAGAGAAAGGAATGCCTCATAAGATAAAGGCATTTAATTAGTTTGTTTGCTGTTAAGAAAAATATGTAGGTGGATGTGGGCAAAATGCCAAGCCAAAGTGGTCTGGCTTTGCTGACAGTTCAGCAAAAGAAAAAGATTAGACGTCATGGAAAAAACTACTCCCTGAACAGGAAAAGCTGGACATGGCACATATTTCTCTTCAGGATCCAGCTTTGTAACAGTAAAAGGAACCTCTAGCAGTAGCTAACAGAACGTACTTAGGCAGCAAGACAACACAACTGTGGCTGAATCAGAGGGCTTTGGTAATTACATGAGATTTCTTTCAAATATCTTATTTTTCATTAGTATTATTATTAATATTATTATAGCAAAAGCTTGTCTCTCCCTTGTCTCCCCAGACTGCACAAAGGCCAACACGTCAGCAGTGCTCAGGGACACCGTGAACCTTTGGCTTCACTGTGCTGTTTCAGAGCAGACCCAGACATCAGGAACTTTCATTTATAACTCAGGGCTCACTACAAAGCGGAATAACCTTTTGGAACCAGGTTAGCAAACAAACAGCACCGTATCAATCATCCTAATCTTGATTTTAATGCTGTTCACATTCCTGCGGACATGAAACACTCAAGATACAACGTGCTGGAATCCCAAAACACAAACAAATCCAGAGAGCCCAGGAAGGAGCACGAGTCTGTTTAGAGTCTGGCTACTCTTGCTGACGGCCAGATTGGCCACTGGACATCTTCTGTACCCTGTTCACAACTGGATCCTGCTGGTCTGCTGCTGCCAAGGAACTGTGCCCCACACTTGAGCTCGTGCCACATCCCGAAGCGGGATCATGCCCATTACCAAGCTCCTCTCCAGGGACTGCAGGGCATTTCAGACAAAGCTTTCCAGCTGGCTGCTGCATCAGGGAAGTCTACCAGCATGTTTTGTATACTGTATCTTAATGCCAGTCATCCTTTACCCTTTAGACTTTTGTCCCAGTTAACAGCCAAACAGCTCCATAGCTTTCCTGAAGTCCACGATTCTTATCGTAGTGACCTGGCTTTTTTAATGATCACTCAGTTAGCTCCCACCTTTGGATTGTTCAATCCCTTTCTGTTAACCAGGAAGGATACTGAAATAGCCAGTCCATTATTCGCTGCCTCCCATTTCTGGGATGAGTTGTCTCTCCCAAGTTGGAGGAACTTGGCCAACACAACTGCTGCTCCTGTTGACCTTCTTCTCCTGACCTTTGGGAGAGTGAGATGTCTGTTTACCACGTGGTCCCACCCTCAGACAGTCATGAGAGGGGTTTTTTTTTCTTTTTAAATCACCATGCATCCCTTTCCATACTGTAGGGGGCTGTTACAGACCCTTGCATTTGGTTTTCCCTTTTATAATTGAAGGGTTTGTGTGCCCGACGTGTAAGGAACCTGGTGAGAGTTTCCTCACAGCCACCCCATCCAGAGGTGTGTAAAGGACACATTTGTACACATCTCCAGGAGAAATTGAATCCAATGGGAAGCATCTAGTTTTGAAGACCGGGTCTGACATTTCCAGCAGCAGTTAGTGATGGCAGAAGACCCCGCTGGACAGAAGAGGATGGATATATGAGCAGATAACAGGAATTTTCATCAGGTCAAACAGCAGGTGGATGATCTGCTCCTCAACCAGCAGAGAGAAACCTGGTTGTCACCCTTTCTTCTCCCACAGGATCTTCCCTTGCATGCGCTTATCCCATTACAACTTCCCTTTCCCCAGTGCCCCAGCAAGACCTTCCAATCTGTGTCCTTGTGCAACTCTGACTTCTCTGCGAGATGAGATGGGATGGGAACCCTACCTAAATAGGCAGCAGCTGGCTCAGCACTTCTGGCTGCTGAGCCAGTAACACCGAGGGCAGTGCCCACACCACAGCCTAAAAGGGTGGGACTGTGCCTGGGAAGCCACGGCTCGGGCACCGGCGGCAGCTTCATCCCTCAGCACGGCACCAGCAAATCTTCCACGCTCCCAGGCAGGGTTTGCAACTGGTTATTTCACCCTGCACTGCCATTGCATCAGGACTGGTGTCAGACACTTAAACCTCAGCTGGTTACTTTTCCTTTCAAGCGTGGCAAGAGGCGGGGGGGGGGGAGAAGAACAAGATGAGTTCTGAATTTTCTCCTCCAGGAGAAATTAGAAATTAAATGCTGGGTTAATAAATTTGTTTTACCCAATCTGGCTCCCCAGGATGAGGCTAAAGGCAACGAGTTCTGCCTTACTTCATCCACGTGGCTTGGCCAGCTGCTGACACAACGATCGTTTTGCAACACCTTGCCTGTACACACACCAGTGCAGACCTCGCTCCTCTCCTGCCATTACCCTCCCCAAAACGATGAGCTTTTCCCTCTCCTGTAACCACAGGTGCTGTTTTCCAGTAGGGAATATGCCTGTGCACACATTGCACAGGGCTGGGGCTGAGCTGTTTCCTTGCTTGGTTGATTTTGAAAGCTGAGTCTCGAGCACAGAGGTGTGAAACCTCCACCCTGATGGCAACTTCCCTGGCATAGCATCGTGCCTTGCAAAGTCCCACCTCTGTTGTTCACCTTCTCTACTGATCTTTGTCCACTCTTTTCTCCCAAAGGATGCTCCTGGACTCCCACTTCACAGGTCATAGAATCATAGGATGACTTGGGTTGGAAGGGACCATAAAGATCATCTTGTTCCACCACTCCTGCCATAGGCAGGGACATCTTCCACTATCCCAGGTTGCTCAGAGCCCCATCCAGCCTGGTCTTGGACACTTCCAGGGATGGGGAGTCCACAACCCTCTGCCTCACCACCCTCACAGTAAAGAACTTCTTCCTAATATCTAAATCTGCCATCCTTCAGTTTAAGGCCATTCCCCACTGTCCTATCACTCCAGACCCTTGTGAAAAATCCCTCTCCAGTTCTCTTGTAGCCTCCTTTAGGCACTGGAAGGTGCTCTAAGGTCTCCCTGGAGCCTTCTCCTCTCCAGGCTCAGCAACTTCAGCTCCTCAGCCTGTCTTCCCAGGAGAGGTTCTCCAGCCCTGTGATCATCTTTGGCCTCCTCTGGGCTCGTTCCCACAGTCCAATATCTTCCTTGTGCTGGGGGCCCCAGAGCTGGGTGCAGAACCCCACAGAGGTGCCATGTGGGGGCTGTGCCATCCCTGGGGGTTCAGGCTCAGCAGGCTGAGGAATCCTGGTGCTGTGGGGTGGGAGGTGCCGGGCAGGAAGGGGCACAGATCCCACTGGCTGTAGCCGTGTTCACATCCCGGCTCCGTGGGCACTGATCAGGGTCTGGGAGATAAGGAAATACAGACTGGTGGGTGCCACTGCAAGAGGCACTGGTGCCTGGGAACCCTGTGTGGCCCCAGGTAAGGACAAGGTTTCTCACCCCACTTTAGCTGAATGAAAGCCTTTCCCCTCCACTTTGCTTTCTGAGCTTTCCACGCTCAGACCAGCTTAATCTTCACTGCACCCACACACAGCATTTAGCCTTGTTCTTAAGCCTTTGTAGACTGCAGCAGACACACACCACATTAGGTGAAAAACACAGGAATTAATGTAATTGTTTTTAAACGGGGCACAGTCTCCAGCATCAATTAAATACTTAAAGGAAAAGGAATGCATGGGAGATAATGACAGGAGTATAAAAATGGCACCGGGGAAAAAGAACATGTATTTCTGGTTAAGGGAAAAAAAAAAAAAACCCAACAAACATCAAGAGAGGAAGCCTGAGAAAGTCCTCACCGTATGAAGCATTTCCAAAATAATGCAGGAAACTTTTCTTGTGAAAATTAATATAATATATATAGATTTGAGGACTTAAGAAACCTTAACACTCCTTATTTTTATCCGTTTAGCATGTTATGGCGAATATGTCAAATCATATATTTATCTTGAAAAACCTTGGATAGACAAATTGGCTGATCAGATGTTGGAAGTGAACAGAGTGAAAGGAAAAGAGCCAAAAAGTGGGAGCAAGCATAAAGAGAAAAATGTTTCTTATTGCCAGCACGCAGTAGGATATATTAAAAGTGCCAATTAAAAATGGAACAGGAACAAGGACTTCATTTTCATGAAATGAATAGAAATTCTGAGCAAATTACCAGTTTTGCCCTTAAAATAACCACGCCAAACCCACTGTGAAAATGTAACCCCAGCTCCTCTCGTCTTCCCCAGCACTTCTGCTCTTCCTCCCCAGTAATGATGTGGAGGAGAACGGTGAATTTCCTGGCCACAGGAGATGTGGGAAGTGTTTTAAAGGTATGAGGAAGCTCAACAGGAATTGCAACACTGAGAGAGGTGAGAAGACTGGGAAATACGTCCCTTGAGAGAGAAACCTGACAAAGCAGCAACAAAAGGGTCCTGGGGAATGGGAAGCCGACTTAAACCATGAGCAATGATGAACATTCCCAATGCCTGACATTTACAGTCACAGGTTCAGGCTCAGCTTTCACTCCAGTGTCTGTCTCCCCACATGAACAAGGGGTGAGTTAACAACCAGCACATTTCCTGCACAGTTCACCCGGGAGCAGCATCATGTACTGATCACCACAGCTTTTGTTGAGACTCCCAGCAATAAGCTTGTCATGTGAGTGGGTCAAAGGCACTTTTTGAGACACAAGTACTGATCCCAAGATGTCCACTCCCTAAATTTTGTGCAGTTAAATATTGACATACAGAAAAGAAGCCGAATATGGGACATTTTTCATTCCTTAAGTAGCACAGAAGTATTTTCATCCCTTATATCACTTTTTCACTGAAATATACTTTTTTTTTTTAGCTCATCTTTTGCCTCAAAGGCCAGCTTGGCTTCTCCTGTCTGTTCACAAGCATCCACTGACTGGCAGATGATAAAAACCTTCTTCCCACCTCTGCCCACTGATAGAGCAGAACAACCAGGCTCCTCTACACATCGACAGCCTGAGTTTAGAGCAGGAAAAAGAAAAAAAAAGAAGAAAAAAAGCAGCTATCATGAGGACACAGCACAATGGCACTTGGAGAAGGTGATTTATTCCAAGTTGTGCAGAATGAGGCCATTTTAGGCACCAAGCCCTCTGAAGAGAGCTTTGAGTGACTTTATTTCACAGATCCAGGTAGGGAGGAGTGAGGAGGATTAGAGAGGAAGGGGCATCCTCAGCCATGACTGAACCACATCAGAATCCCCAGTACCAACAGCAGGACAAGAAAAACCTTAATTCTGGCAAAGAGATGAGAGTTCCTCCTGCCTTTGGGGCTGGAAAGGTACAGTGGGGAGCCCTGATGTCTCAGTGTGCACTCACACACACAAACCACAGGTTCAATGTGCCAAATGTGCATGAGCAGCCCTCAGCAAGGGCAGCTTATCAGCAAGGCAGCCAGGAGAAAATGATAAAGGTCAATATAATTGCACCTGCTTGTCTCATCGCTGGGTAAATATTGTGGGACTCATGGTGAGCTGTGCTGAGTCCCATAAAATTCATCTGGAGCCACCCTGCAGCCCTCAGGTGAAACACTGGGCACACATGTGCTGAATAAAGGTGGCCAAAACATCTGAGGGAAGATTTTTCTATTAAAAAAACCCCTGTCATTTTAAACAGAATTAAATGTTTCACAGAAATGGTTTGATGTGTTATCAAGAAAGGAAGATATGAAACAATTTTTCAGATTAGCAAATTTAATGAGAAAATTGTTTCCATAGGTTGATTGTTTTGTTTAATTATGATCTCTCTGTTAAAATCTATATAACAGTAGAGTATAAGATGCCTGAACTATAAAAATGAAAGGTTTCTGGAAATTTTTCATTAGGAATAATTGAGTTTTGTTTTGCAAGAAATGTAGGCTTTTTATTCCCACACAGCACTTAAATGCCAGCAGTGGACTTCAGAACAGAAGTACTCATTTCTGAGCAGCTCCACCACTAAAAACATGTTTCCCCTAATTAGAGTTTTGTGGTAACTCCTGTAATAAAGGCAGGAACGAGAGAAAGATATTTTTCCTCAAGGAGAGAGGGAAGATTCTGTAACCCATACTTGCAAAAAAAAAATTAAAGTTAATACATCTTTCCACATTGGCATATTCCTTAGACTGGACAAAAACCAATGAAAAAAAGCACACAGAAAAGTCATGTGGCACACACCAAACCCGAGTAATTCCTTACTTTCCCACAGAGAAAATTGGCCACTGGGCATTTTCATCTCTGCATCACCAAGTTATTACATCCCAGCCGCTCACTGGATAAACTTGAGTTAATTAGATCACAGTCTCCCAGGTTTTAATCCTTGAATATAATTTAACTTTGCACCATAACACCAAAAGATCCTTGACACTGACAGCTTAATTTGGTGTCACTGATCACTGCACTGCCACTTTAATCAGATGGGCTGCAGTGTCAGGGACCCACTGAATTACACTTGTGGTGTAATCCTGGGTGCGTAATACTGAGTTTTATATTAATAAAGGCTGATATCACCATGATGCACTCCTGAGGCAGATAGCAGATGCTGAAATGAGTGCAGTAATGAGGAGCCCCACCCTTTCCATATATACTCCTTAATAGCTGGTTTCCCTTAATAAGACTCTTCCAAAGGACGGGCCTTTTCCTTCCCAGCAGCCACACTTAATACCCACATAAGCATAAAAGGAGACATTTCCTCCCAGAGTATTGCTGTTTACACAATGCCAAAAGGTGCATCTCCATCTTTTCTAGTGGAAGGCTCCCTGCCCATGGCAGGGGGGCTGGTACAGGATGACCTTTAAGGTCCCTTCCAACACAAACCATCCTATGATTTTATGGTCCATCAAGCCAGGGGCATGTAAAGAGAAATATAAAGAGAAAACCACTATTAAGCACAAGAAAATGAAGTCAAAGTGGGAACTGCCCTGCCTGTGAATGAACTGGCCCAGAAATCCACCTTGCTGCCTCCTCCTTTCTGTAAAACAAATCCTTTTTCCTTTTTTTGTCCCAGAGCAGGACATTTTCTCTCAAGCCCTCTCATAACTTCCTTTCCTCCTTGCTGTGCTAGCTTGTGCTTGGGCTAATTGGGGAGAAGATCATCAGCCAAGTGAAGTAAGCCCTGAACACAGCGTGTGTCATATCTCAGTCTGTGTCTGAGATAAAGCTGGGTGGGGCCCAGGGAGGAAAGGGGAGCAGAAGGGAGCTGGCCTGGGGCAGGGGGGAAAGATCCAGGAGGGAAACCCACAGTCCAGGAGAGGGGCAGATGCAGCTCCTCACCCAGACAGCAATGGGAGGGTGAGGAGAGCCCCTGTATTCAAGTCAGGCACGCAGTTCATCTCTGCAGGGAGATGGCACAGGAGAGGGAAAGAGATGCAGGAAACTGGAAATCCCTGAAATGGAGGGATGGGAACACAGTGTGACACAGGGAATGTCTAGCAGTGCTCACTGCACTGGCATTAAGGACCACCCAAGCTACTAAAAGGACTGCAGCCACCCTCCAAAAAACCACACCCATCCTCTCCTGCCACGTGTAGATAAAAAACTTTGGTCCAGATCTTGAAAGCTGACCCAGAATAAGGCAACCAGACCAACCCAGGGATCTCCAGGGTAAAGACAGGCCCTGGAGGTGGCCTTTGAGGAGTAACACTGATGCAGGGAGAGGTGCTTGAAGGGTCTGACACATCCAGGATTTTCACCAAAAATACCACAGCTCTACCATTACTCATCTTGAGGGATGACAAGAGCCACCCCAGGTGCATACAAGCTCCAAAACATGTACACATGGAGCAAAACATGCACCTGCCTCAGGAAACTGAGAGGTTTCAAGGAGGCTGAGGCAGCACATGGATACAGCAGGGCTGTCAGCAAGGGTCCAGGCACCAGCAATCCTCCCTCACTGCCTTGCAGTGGGAAAAAGCCCAGCAGAGCTTTTTGGGGAAGACTGGATGAAGGTCACGGCATGGAAAGGCAGGGGAAGGTGAAGGGATGATGGGGATCAATTGACTGTGATCACTCCCACAGGCAGCAACTTCCAGGCAGCATTACCTAATCCCCGTGGCAATTCCAGCAGGCATGGGGATGGAGGGGCTGGCAGGAGGGCAATGGACAGGAGCCCACAGGGTTGTGCTTCCTCTGGGAGAGGATGGGTGATGTCCAGGAGTCACGTCATGCCAAGCCTTGCCTTCAGCACAAGACACGCACCCAGCCAAGACCAGAAAGCACCTGGAGCTCATCACATGGACGGCCCAGTGGCAGCTGGAGGGGAGCACGGGAGGGCCAGATCCTGAGGAGATTACTCTGACCTTACTCAGTGGGAATTTTACCTGAACAACACCTGAGCGATGACTGAGCGTGTTGGCACACACATGACACACCGCTGCGTTTTACATGGGAGTTGTCTGGCTCTCTAATTAGTTTGCACTTGTCCTGGTTGTATTTTGACAAAACAGCACTAGACAAGTCTATTTTCTTCTTCCCCCTCCTGTATTTAATAACACACAGAACCTATGATGCACCTGGGAGATATCTGGGGGGTCCAGCTATGAGGCGCAAAGTGCAAACTCACTGCAGACTCTGGGTGTGCTCCAGGGATGATGGCAGGGAAAGTCCAGCTCTGCTTTGGACTACAGGATGGATGGGAACTTTTCCACCAGGCACAGGCAGTGTTGTTCATGGCTGGGTTTTTCCACCATCTCCTGTCCCATGAGGTGCTGTGACTGTGACAGCAGAGTGCAAAGATGGGACCCTGAGCTGTCTTTGCTGAAGGCTGTGGGGGCAACTGGGCTTGGTGGGGCAAGGAAAGCACTTGACCACCATCAGCTCCC
The DNA here is from genome assembly GCA_013397565.1 of Ptilonorhynchus violaceus. Lineage (NCBI taxonomy): Eukaryota > Metazoa > Chordata > Aves > Passeriformes > Ptilonorhynchidae > Ptilonorhynchus > Ptilonorhynchus violaceus. The sequence continues at coordinate 148,070 of VZRJ01003965.1, forward strand.
CCTGATTTCAGCTCTGCCCACAAGCATTTACCACCCAGGGCACAGGTTATGAAGCACAGCTCTGTTCAGCTCCCAGGACAACCCTCCTCAGCACTGCCCACAGATTGACAGACGCCTCATCCTGAGTGTGTGGTTTAATGCTTCTCCACCACCAACAGAGTGTTTGGGAAGAAATCCCAAAGCAGCAGTATCTCCAGTCTGGCTCTGTTCCAGAACTCAGAGGCTGCCTGACCTCCTCCCCACTGCACACCCTGACAGGCCTGACCCACGATGACTCTTCTCCCCAGCCCAATTTCCTGGTCAAAGTGCTCCAGCTCCTCTGAGCACACACTTAAGCTGTTATATAACACCCTCTAAGTGCTGTAAAGCGTTTCAGCATCATCAAAACATCGTTTCTGAAGATGAAAAATAAAACCCCATCACCCTCACACACCTCTGCCACCAAAGGTAATTGCAGAATTGATTCCAGCAGAGGCTGAAAGGAGAATCGTGGCACGTTTTACAAGAGGGCTCTTATTTCTTTGAATTGGCAGAAAGAGATGCCCCTTGCAGACACCTGCAATTTTATTTCTAAACCCAAAGCAAGACATGTGTGTGTAATTACACAGCAAAGTGCTTTTAGCTGGGGATTTAATAGTAAGATACAGGGAACAAAAACACCACGTGTGTCAAAGTAAATATTGTCCTTGTGATAACAACAGCCCAAACCAGAGACCAGAGTGCAATGCCAACCCAAAAGTCACATTTCTGTGCAATGGAGGGGCTCACATCCCTCCCACAGCCTCGCTGGAGCTGAAGGGAGTGCAAAGAGCCGAGCCCAAGTTGCTGTTCAGTCTTAAACCTTCACCTGTTGCGACAAGTGTGTTGTTACAGGAGATCTACTGCAAGCATTTGGCACCTTTAAAATCTATTTTGATCCCCAGATAAGATCAGTTTACTAAAACAAGCACAGCGATTGCAAAGGTCTCGTTACCAGCTTAAAGGAGAACAGTTCCAGAAAAAGCTTTTCAGGGCATGGGTCAAGCACGCAATGCCAGCTTTAATAGCTGCAATTTGGGATGCCACTGCCTGTTCAGGTGTTTGCAGCCCTGGCCTTTGCACTGCGGGGTCAGCCACCAGCAGGGCTGTAAAACAGAGCAGTGCTGGCACCTCCACCTTGCCAGGGCTGAGCTCAGACTGGTTCAGACCCTGTTACAGGCACTCGCTTGGCACCAAAGCAGCCAAAGCGCAGGTGCACAGTCTCTGCCACCAAAGGCAAAGCGCTGCTGCCAAAAGTCAGCTTGCCCTTAAACCTCCGCGGATGTTTCTGGTCCAAACGCATTTTTTTTTAACCTCATTTTACTGTTTAACTGGCACAATTAGAAGTGTGCTCAAATAAGGGAATAAGTGGAAATGTAAGAAGCCCAAAGCAGACTGGCATACAGCACCTCAGGGGTTTCTTTAAAAAACATGACGAAATTCAGATTTCAAAACTGACCAAATGAGTTGAACGTAAGATTCCTGCTCATTTTGAACAGTGGCCACGTTTCCTGTCCAGCTCAAGTGCAGGATGGCTACCATCCCTCCAGAATCACCAGATTTATTTTTTTTTTGCCATTACCATTGGTCTTATAGAGCTTGCTCTGTCATCTGGCATTTTACTGAGTAACTATGTGGATGTAGACAACTTTCCTTTACTGGCAAGGAAGTTCATGCTGAATCTATTTCTGGAGTTACCACACAGAATAACTCAGCCATATTGCAACAGAATCTATAAATCCCTGCACACATAAACCCTTAAGAAAAAACCCCATTACTCACTTGAGCTTTGTCATTGTGTGACTGCTTTACAGACTGCGTGCAGGAGGCAACAAGTGTACGTGCAGAGTTACACAAAAATAATCTCTGCCATTTTCATACATTTTCATATGCAAGCTTGAGTTTCCTGACCAAAATATTTTTGAATGAAAAATTACTCCGGCCTCAGAATTTAAATTATTTTTTTGGTGCAGTTTCAGGTTTTCCTGGGCGGCTTCACAACACCTTTCTAAGATCAGTCAGGACAGAAAGTGAGGTACAGCATGTCCTTATTGTTTCCTGATGAACTGAATTTCTTAGGACAGTTGGATTTTTATGGTGTATTTTCTGCTCATCCAAGCTATTTTCTCAATGGAGATGTTTTTCAACACAAAAGATCCTAAAAGAAGAAAGGACATGACATGCCCTGATTCCAGTCCTAACTGGACTGAATCTGAAAATCCAATGGCAGCAACTGACAAGCTCTAATCTGAGTAATTTATGGACCAAATATTTTTTTTTTTAAAACAGTTTTATAGTTGGCATAAAAACATATAAACTTTTCAACTGACAGGAATTCCAGGTTTCATTCACCTGTAAATATCTCCTTATCTGCTCATATCTGGAGGTACAGGACAGTCACCTGTCCTCAGCATTGACCTCTGTACATTTTTCAAGACATTCCTGAGCTGACAGTAAACTTGAGCTTATATGAAAGGTTCCCTTTGTTCCACACCTTTATACAATCCAGTACTGTGGATAATCAAACACTATGATAAAAAAAAAACCCCAAGAGTCTCTCCTCCCCTCAAAAAATCCCAAGTATTTTAAGTGTGGATGAGTACTTGGGGAAGTAGGAAGACGACGTGTCAACAGACAAGTTACCATCCCAAAGCATTAATGTTTAGGGCAGAAAAACAGATGTGGCAATAATAGGCTTTTGAGGGCAATTAATTATTGAAATTCAGATGAGACACTTGTCAGTCAATGGATCTGCTGAGTGTGAATTGTCTCCCTCCCCTGAAAAAATTTCAGCATGAAGAAAAAAAAAATGTAGTAGAATGTAACAAAATAATCTCCCCTAAAACCACTCCCCAAAAAACATTTCCTTCCTTTACTAGTTGAAAAGTGCCCTCCTACAGATTTCTTGGGTTTACTTTCCATATTTATTTGTTCCTCATTGTGGCTCAGCACCGAAGTGAATAATTCCTTCGGCAAGAGGTTTAGGAAACAATGGGGAGGAGGAGTGGCTTGTTTGGAAACGCAGTGACACAGCCGGACACACTCAGTGTCAACAGAGATTTCAATGCACTTGCACAAGGAGATATTGTGGGAGAGGTCTGCACGGTAACTGGGTGAAATACTTCTTGTATCAATAATGTATCATCATCATCATCATCATCACAAGGCAAATCTGTCTGTGCCAGGCTCTGCCTTGTGGCATCGGGACAGACACTCGTTACCAACTCACCCTTGGTCGTAAGAAACAAGAGATCACTTCTTTCAGCATCCCACGAGTGACCTGTCGACAAATATCCGAATTCTCAGCCCCAGCACACAGCTGGCACGACAGCCTCAGACAGGATTGCTTCATTTATGAAGAAAAATCTGTGCCTATTAATTAGATTCCTGTGTTGAAAGATACCATTTTAACATCCAAGTACTTCCTGCAAGTCACCAAAGGCTCTCTCTGACAGGATTTAATATGTGTGTGTGTGCACTTCCTTCCCCTCAAAAAATGTTTTTTTGTAATAATTGTCCTGTTCCCCCAACCGAGAATTCTGGTGTTAGGAAAATTATTTCTTTAATGAAGGTATTTCAAATGATGCTATGAAACCAAAGAAAGAAAGCCTCAAGAAGGAAACACAGATTCTTTTTCTGAGCACAGACTGGAGGGCTGTCCCTGACTCCACCAGGACAAAGACTGGCATCTCCTCCCAGATCTTCCTGTGCAGCTCTTGGTCATGCCCCAGCTCCATCCTCACCAGCAGTGCCAGGGTGGCTGCTGCCCCTGCTCTGCCCCTTGTGCTCCATGCCCTGCTCCAAGGCAGGAGTTCATGGCAAGGCTCAGTTCCACAAGAGGAAGCTCCTGCTCTCCTTCCTTCCTCCTCCTCCTCCCTCCGCCCACGCCGTGGCAGGGAGCCGGGCTGAGGACACGCTGACTATCGGGGTGTGCAGGGAGAGGGCAGCCAGGTTTGGCTGCAGTCACCTCTTCTCTGCTTGCTTAATGCCCCCCCTGGCCTGCTCTCTGCTCTTTTCTTTGTATGAGAAGCCTGATGGTCACATCCAGCCCCTACTATTTTAAGCATCATGTTCATCTTTGTGGAACCTGATCTTGCTGCTGACTCTGGTGGGAGTCGCCTCAAGGCGACTTAAATAAATTAATGTTCTATTAGAAATATCCTCAAACCAAATGTTCTTCAGCTTCTTGCTCATGCTGCCTGCTTGTTACAACTACATCTGTAACAGGACATTTTTTTTTCATTCTAGAATCCACCTGGCGTGCAAGAAATCCCAAAATTTATGGAAACACAGAGCTTTTCCGTGGATGTTAAGACTCAGGGGGCCAAACTAATTATCAGTCTCAGTGCTACTCCTGGCTGTAGGTCCAGGCTGCTCCTCACAGCAGCTCCACAAAGCTCAGGACGTGGCCCTGCAGAAAGACAGCAGAGCACGTGGTTTGTGAGCCTGGTGTGCTCGGGGTACAAACCCAGACGCTGGGTGTGAGTTCGGGGGTTGTTTTGCTTTTCACTGTTTTTAGTGGACGAGACTCCAGCCCTTGTTTGTCCCAGGGGAGCCCTGCCAAAAAAAGAACCGAGCAGAGACAGTCACGCACGCCCAAGCCTGCGGAGGTGCCCAAACAATGACTCGGCAGCCAGACCTCTCCTGGCCACCCCGCAGCACCGTGGGCACGGCAGAGGAACAGCGATGACAGCTCAGCGTCAACAGCAGCTCCTCAGCACTGCATCTTCCCTGTGGGTTAAGCAAAGACTGCGGTAGGTGTGAGGATCACAAACTCTGCAGGGAGGGGAATGCAGCAAAAAGGGAAGAAAAGATGCAAAAGTGGAAATGAGAGGGCTGGGGACACGGAGGGAGAGAGAGGTAGCAGAGTCAGACACAGCAGCAATCTAAAGGGCCACCTTGTGAAGAAACCATTCAAAAATCCCACTAATTAAAGACCAGAGAAAAATTATATCCTTGCTCCCTCCATGCTTCTTGATAACAAGGATTCTTCTACCAGGTGAGACTAAACAAAGCTGACATTTGCAGCTCCTTTATTCCTATAAAGGAGCCACAAATAATTAAAAAAAAAAAAAATCTGCTGCCCACAAAGCCAGAGAGGAGTCACTGGGCTGAGACCCCCCCCAAACCACCAGCCCTGTAATTGATAGAGAGCAGCCACAGCACACGGTGCCTTCCCTAAAAGCTGCCACATCTTCCCACAGAGTGCCTGGGACACAGCACATCCTTTGGAAGCAGGTGATGTGCCAGCCTCCTCTGCCAGGGGAATTAGCCATGAGCTAATTCCCCCCAGCAGGAATCGCGGCTGAGCTTTCTGCTCCAACCTGATGTTTGCTGGGCCTTTCAAAACACCCAGATACGCGATAAATGATTTATCTTTCCCTAACGCAGGTCGGCTCCCCTCCCACCTCACAATGCCCCAAGGGCACAATTAAAGCCCTTCTGGATAAGGGGAACACTCCCTGGAGTGCTAATCACGTCGGAAAGATTGCTGGAGCATTTAGAAACCTGAAGCTTATCTTCTGCCCCATACCAAAGGGGATCTGCTTCTGCAGACACCCCCATCTGGAGGATTCTATTTAAATTTCAGTTAATTCCCAGCCCCACACTGGGTAATAAGGAAAGGGTGATTAGAAGTTGGGTGAATCAATATGTGCTGAACGGCCTAGAGAAGAAGGAACATTCATCTCGGCAGTAATAAAACTGGGAAAGCTGTGGGTGGATGACTAAAAGGAACAAAGGGCTGCTTAACAGTGTTGAGCTAGGGTAAAAAGGCCAGGAAGAAAAGCACTCATAAAACTTTATGACTAAGATCAGAACAAGATGAGAAATACGCTGGGAGAAGTGTTGGATCAGGAAATATGTCACTCAAACCTGCGGGTGAGTCATGGGGACTCCTGCCTTTTAGGACACGGGGTCTGCCTTGCTGAAAGGGTCAAGTTCCCCTCTTGGATGCCCCC
>VZRJ01003965.1:154075-216971 GCA_013397565.1 Ptilonorhynchus violaceus
CCCCCGCGAAGAGAATTCAGTGAATCCCCCATTCAGTGAACCCATGGGACCACTCAAGGGAGTCCAACCTCACATTTCAGCGCAAGATAAGCACGAAGGCGCCGGAGCCGCTGGCTATTCCAGAGTTCTATTGGGAACATCAACATTAGGATGGGAAGGGGGGGGAAAAAAATATCACCCAGAGGAGGTTACAGGGCAACAGATGTGCCCTGAAGGACTGAAACAAGGAGAAAGAGCAGCAGCTCCAGCCCTCGGGAAGAGAGGCTGAGCACTCAGCCAAGCTGGAAACGGGGCGACCTGGGGCCAGTGTTGCAGCACTTTGTCAGGGCCTGTGTTTGTTCTGCCCCTGCTTTATCTGCCCCGGGGCTCTGTGGGGAGCTTTCTTCTCTCCAGTTATCAATTTGCAAGTCTCATGAGCCTTTAGCTCGCCTAATAATCTGGTTTTTGCTAATGTGTGTTTCGAGCCGCAGCCTCTGTTCATTAAAAAAAATTTCCTTCTGGAAATGTAGAATGGTTTCAATATTTTGAAAGAGCAACATGTGAGGGCCCGTGGAGAGCTGGTGCTCAGGCTTATTAAAAAGATTACTGAAACATGCAAATGAGATAGTTCTCTATTCTGTTTCAGAAGCAGTATTCAATATTAAAAACAAATACAGCAATGGGATTGGGTCTCTAAAGGTGCTTGGTTTTGGTGCCTTCTAATGGTTTTGCCTTTCCCCTCAAAATCTAAAATCCAATCACCTTTGGCAGTGATGTGTAGCAGACCATAAACAACACCGAGCACAGATTTGCAATTACAGGTTTAGCCATGAGGTCACCGTGCCCCTCAGCTTCAGTCCAGATTTTGATTACTTTTAAAGATTATTTACAAAACTCATTAGGAATACTAGCACAGAACTGCTGGAGCTACACAGAAGACAACCAGTGGCATTTTTAGGTTTGGTTTGTTTCTTTTTTTTTTTTTAATTTAGTAAGGCTAAATTTGGGTTGCAGACACTCTGAACCACAGGCCTTGCCAGCATGCTCATTTTCTGCCTGAAAGACTTCCAACATCTTTGCTTTCTACAGAGATTTTGAACTTCTGCTATCCCAAAAAGGCAACCCAAAAGGCAACAAGATTAAGTGGAGTTCTGAAGTGAAGCAGAGATGCACTTGGAGCCTTCTACACACTTCCCACTGTCTCCAGCAATGTAAAAAGGGATATCTGAGGAAGCGGCAGGAAAGCAGTGCTGGGTGTATTCATAACCCCACAGCAAAACAGGGACCAAAAGGCTCAGGAAAAAGCCTTCTGATTTCCAGATGACCTTCACCGACCCAAGAGGTTCTAGTCAGAGGTCTGATCCTCTTCTAAGCACACCACACACCCACGGTGTGCGTGTGTCAAGTCATACCCAGAGGAACACACATTTAAAACACACAACATGTCTCTTTGCATCATGGAAGCACCGATGGATGGCACAGGTATGCTCCCAGGATCAGAACCGACCTTCAGGGCCGTTTTCCGGGCATGTGGAGGAGGAGGAAGCACAAACCCTTCCAAACCGCATCAGGCTGCTCCGGGCTCCGCTTCCCACACCTCGGACTCCAATTCTTCCCTGAGCAACTCTGACAGAGTGGGGACACCTAGTGGGGTTTTGCTTAAATACCAACACCACAAAACCTCTCCTATCAAAAAACGATTCACTAAAAAAAATATTATTATCACACAGATTTTTTTTTTTTTAATTCAGTTGCTGATGCTGCAGAAAAAAAAATTCCCAACCTATTTTCCCAAAAGTCTCCTAAGCTTGATCATGCCACCACACACTGCTTTGGTTTCTTTCCCTAGACTGGTGTTTCTCAGAGTTTGAGGTCAACAGGGCAGTGCCAAATTTTGAAAAGGTTTAATGCCCTAAACCCAGCAGTAGAATCCATCAGCATCATCCATGAACAAGCTCATCAGTGTTACTGATTAGAAGGACTCCATGGCCAGCACAGCAACCAATAATTTAAACTGGGGCCAGGCAGAACATTTAATTTCTACCCATTTGTAGTGACTGGAATATTATCCTGTCAACAGAAGACAAACACTTGCCTAAAATCTCATTGTTGATTAATATATTGAGTGCAAACACACTGTTGATGCAGCTGGCAGAGTTTTTACAGTGGGCACTGTAAAAAACAATGCACAGTTTTTATTTCAATATACAGGAGTAACTAGATGAAGATACTGTAGGATGTAATCTGATCCTTGACAGGTTGGGGGTTTTTTTGTGGGCTAAAGCACTTCTATCCTCTGGATTTTTCTAAGGTGAGCACCTCTGTTTTGGATTACTGCAGCTGCATGAGAAGGTTTTTTTTTAAAAAGCCAAAGTGTGTCAATTTGGGACTCTCAGTCCATCTTCTGCTTTAGTCCTGGAACTGAGCTTTTATTAGACCAGAGCTCTGGAAAAGCCAATTCCTGTTTTCAGCTCCTCCGGAGTATTGATTTGGAGCAGTATCTGAAACTCTGAGCCATTGAGCAGGTAAAGTAACAACTTCATTGCAGATTTAGCTAAAAGAAATATATATATTTATAAAGAAAACCCCAGACAGCCCCTCTTCTGTACCTGAAGTACTGAATGTGCCGAGTCCCTACACAGATCTTTCATGTCCCCAGGTAGATCTTGCAATGATTGATAACTCAGCCTGTGCTCCAGCCTGCTCCTTAATTGCCTTAAATACCTGTTTCATCATATTCCCTCTGCTGGCTCCCAAGTTTGAGAGGCAGACAAAGCCAGGCAGTGATGTTTGATGGCTTCAAAGTAAAATAGAGTCAAACAGAGACAGAAGAACCTCTTCCCACCCCTCCCAATCAAAGCTAAACATACTTTAAGAGGGGATTGACTGGGAAGGGCCGTTTCTCCTGCTCTCTCTGATGGTAACACAAAGCCAACAGCTTCCCAAAAAAAAGCAGCACAAGCCTGAAACAGGTCAGAGAATGTGGTGAGGGGAAGATGAACAGAGAAGCAGCACTAATACAGCCTAAACTCAGAGATAATCTCAGGTATCTTCCAAGTATGAAGAACTATGTGAAACTGGCAACTGAGCCACTATTTAGTCTCTCTCTGTGTGAATTCACCCAAGTGTGCAGGACAATTCCCTGGTACAACAGTCCTGTAAGTTTTTTATTGTGTGAAATCAAATTGCCTTCATTCTAAGTTTAGTCTCTGAGTAAAGAGAGGGTACAAGAGCACAGACACACACTGATCACAGCAGCAGGAGGGAGAGGGACACTGAGGTGACAGGATGAGCACACTGAAGCCCTGTGGCCAAAAAGCAGGGTCACATCCCTGACTACCCCAGGCAAGCTGGAGATGAGCACACTGCTCCTTTGGGGGGTTAAGGATGACGCACTTCCCACTCACTTGGGTGCCAGGTCAGCCTCTTCCCACTCACTTGGGTGCCAGGTCAGCCTTTCTGAAGGAGATTTCCCTCCTGCCCACGCTGTTTGGTGCTCTCACTGAATGAGCTTCCATTATCAGATGAGAGCAGCACACAGGCTCCATTGTTCCCCCAACTCTTCGTTTCTCACCGAGGGATTTGTGTTACACCGAGCGTGCAGTTCACGCCAGGACACTCTCTGGCCACCCATCCAGAATGACAGGCTATGAAATTCAGAGCTTTGAGAGGAAAAGCAGAGGTGAGGTGAGCCAGCAGAGCATGAATTACCACCTCTCCACACTGCTGAGCACAGTGAACCCCGGGCATGGAGCTGTTTCCCTGCCCAGTCACGCCTGTTCATGACGAGCTGCTGTGCTGAGAGAGGAGCCACAGCACTGAGGGATCACCAGAGTCTTTCCCAGCACCCAGGGACACCCTCAGCCCTGTGACAGGAAAGCTCCCCTATAATTATACCACAATGAAAAAACAGGGATCTGCTGGGTTATCTCCTTTTTTTTGCAGCTCTCTAAGACTTTGTTCAGTGCTAAAACACCTCTGACAGACAAACTTGTACTGTCTTCCTGTTCCCAGGCCAGGACTTTTCCAAACTCTTGGAGTTAGGGATAAGGGTCTTTTGGGAAAAAGGAGCAAGCCTTGTTCTGAGCAAGTCATGAATCATCACTTAAACAATACTGATAAACAGACAGTCACAGTCTCAGCTTTTGCCCTGAGCATCCCCTTGGCACAGGGCAGAGACTGTGCCGAAAAGTTTGTGCATTTCAAACATTTATCAGGATAAAGAAAGATTATCAACACACAAGGAGCTGGGGAGGGGAGGATTAGCCTAGCAAAGACCATGAATAAAAGGCAGACTTCGTGGTTGAAGATTCGAGTTTCCCTGTGCTTGCAGTGAGTATAATGACCTATAATCTCCCCTCTGCATCCTCTGGGCACTGCAGCCATCCCCTCCTAATTCCATGGGGTTTCATCATCAGGAAAAAGTCTCCTCACAGGCTGCTTTCTTCTCTTTTACAGTGCTTCCCTACCTAGCTTCAAAAATTAAATGAGTTGCCAGTTTTTATGATTTTTATCACAATCGTCCCATGTTGCTGTTATTTTAATTAAATCTGAACTCCCAGAGGCAAACTATTATGCAGGAATCTCAGGTTTCATTTAGCAATAATATTCAAATATTTCCAGATATCAGAAATGCTAAGAAAAAATTTGCAAATGAAAAAAAAAATTCTGAAGATTAACAATCTTGAATGAGACACAGAAAACCAAACTTTTAAAAAAATGAGAACAAGAGTGTTCATATTTCAAACTTTTTTTTTCAAATAAAATAATTTTATCCCACCTGGAGGTAATAAAAGGGGATGAAGCTTGAGTCAGTGTTGACTGTCTGGGATTACTAATACTGAATTTTACAGTTAATTTTACAAATAAAATCTGATTAGTCTAACGAGGTCAAATCACCTCATACAGAGGGACGATTCTAAAACTTGTTTATTGTTTTAATCCCTGTTACAAATGCCTCAGATTAATTGAAAGTTAATTCTGCTTTGGTTTTGCTATTGTTTACACAGCACTAGGAGAACATCAGACACTTCACAAACGCTGGAGGCTGACTTAAATAACTGAAATATGAATACATGACCTTTATGTGAGGGGTGGAAGCTGAGCATTCTTTAATTATGCCCTCTGACTGGTCCCAGGCTGTACCTTTTGCTAAGCTGAATAGCATTAGAGGTACAAAAAGCTCGCTTTGTGCAGCACTGGCACCAGAGGAAGGCAGGCACATCCAGGTCCACAATAGCTTTCCTGTTCCTCCAGGACAGCTGGTGTCTTCACCAGCAAAATGCTTTAATGCCATCAATTCCTTGCATGTGCCTTTGCTCTGTTACAGCCCCACAAATGCCTCACTCAGGTTACCTCACCCCAGGGACTCTTTCAAAGAGTTTATTTATTGCAACCCCACGAGGGCCCTATGAACCTTCAGGTGAGGACACACCGTTGTACAAGGCACCAGCACCTAAACAGGCAGCACAAAGACGTGACCTTCCAGAGAGGACTCAACATCCACAGCCCCAAACTCAGGCAGTGATATCCCAGGGGAGAAAGTGGACAAATAGGACCAAGTGGAGAGAGCAAGCTCACACACTATGGTCTAGATATAGCAGCCACTAAGGAGTTTGGAATTTTTATTTATTTATGTCTTTATTTAAGAAGATCCACCAAAGAGGAGCATTTGCAAGTTACCACAAGTCCTGAACCCCTTCAGCTCTGCCATTCACTATTTCAGTGCATCCAGAGGGGAAAACACAAAACTGGTCAGATCACAACCAGGCTCTCAAAACGAGACTCAGTCAAGGGAAGTCTCATCCAGGAGATCCCTGAAGAAGGCACAAGTACAACCTCGGTGTGGTATTTACTGAGGATGGAGTGTTTTCAATATTCCATTCACCTGTTAAGAAGTCATGCACTAATATGGGACTGCCTGACTTTTAAAAACAAAGGTACATGGGAAGCATCCACCATTCCCAGGACAACTGTTGCAACTTTTTTTTTTTAAATGTCCTCCAATCTGTGTAATCTAGAGTGAAATAAATGAAAGACAAATACTTTGAATTCACAAGTCTGGACCCCACTGGGGTGAGCCAGGGGCACCTATGCCTCTCAAATTGTGTTAACCAGTGCTCCATGTCCACCTACTTCCCTCCAGCTACATCCCCCCTTCCTGCAACTTCCTACAGCCAGGCAAAACCATCAGCCACGCTCTGATCACTCAAACCCAGCAATTTCCTTCTCCTAAAGCAAAAGCCAACCTTTTCATCCCCTGCTTGTTTTGAAAGGTGCCCACAGGCAGGTTCCTGGTGAAAAGACAAAAAGCAAAACCAAGCAAACAAAAAAGGAGAATAACCCTGAGCTGCTTTCATTCTCACCTGCTGTCTCATGGAAGAGTCTTCCCAGGTGAGGCCTCTCCCGACAGAGAAAAGTTGTAATAATTGTATCTCTTAGCCCAAAATGCACTGTGCCTTTTAGGAAAATAGCTACACACACAGCCAAAAACAGCAAAAGAGAAGCTCCCTGAAAGCTGCTCACTCCCCACTTTATATGGATTCTGAGAGCACTGAAAAGGAAACACAAAGCACCTGGGAAGTCTTTAAAAATCACAGCTGCAGGAAACCTTCTCGCATGATTGATCTATAAAGGTCTGACTCTGCAGGAAAAAAAAAGTGGTTTTAGCTGGGTTTTAAGGCAAGCCACAAGCTTGAACAGGGGTCGTTGCTGCATGGCAGTTTTGGTTTTTATTCCTGCAGTGAACAGGATGGGCCTTTTGCAGTAGAGGAACAAGTCAGAACATCTTTCAGGAGTGTCCAAATTAGCACGTGGCAATCCAGTGCGTGTCCCCTCCACACCCACTGCTCCAGTGCACCTCGGTACAACAACTCATGAGACTCAGCTGGCACAGAAGGAGAAAGGAGCAGCTGGGAATTCTCTGTGGCACCTTCCTGGTATGAGGTGGCACCGCAGCCTCCCTGCTGCTTCCAGGAAAATCGAGAAGCTGTGGCTGCCCCATCCCTGGAAATGTCCAAGGCCAGGCTGGATGGGGCTCTGAGCAACCTGGGATAGTGGAAGGTGTCCCTGTCCATGGCAAAGGGGTGGAACTGGATGATCTTTAAGGTCCCTTCCAACCCAAACCATTCTGTGTTTTCTTGTTTCTATCATAATGGTCCATCAAACACCATCTACAGAAGTTTGGGGTGTTTTGTCTTGCTAAAGACAGGAGTTGGTTGTGCTTGATGAAGTTGGTCTGGACCCTCTCAGTACTGATAGAGCAAATCTCTCCCTTGTTGGAGAAGTGACAGCCCTGCTATGGCTCTAAGCAATGGCTCAATTCCAGACCTACTCCAGATGGAGCTGTTTCACTCTTTTGTTCTATTCCTCCTTCTCTGCTTTGCTTCACAGCCACCCTTTGTGCTTACAGGTCCTTTTCCAGATTCTGTCTCCCTTAGAGCACCTTCCTCTCAATTCACCTCCTGCTCCTCCACGCAACCGCCTTACACACAGCCTTGCTGCCCTGGAAAATTTCTTGTCTTTCAGACAATTATTTATTGTCTGAATAATTTATGACTTGCCCCTCTGTTTGCCTCTACCATCTCTGCTGCTTCAAGCCCCTCGGTCTCCAGTTCCCATCCTTTCCTGCTCGCTCTTCAATGCTTGTGGAATTGAAATATTTGATGCTGAGGTGAAGGAACTCCACAGTTTAAGACATCTGGGAGTTACTTCAGTCAGAGGAGGGCAGTATTACAAAAGAGGTTGGTTCCCAGGGCCACCCTGCACTGCTCCTCCTCCCGGTGCAACTATTGGTTTGTGTTCTGAAATTATCCAGGCTGGAAATAAATAAACTCGGGAGAAAAACAAATGAACAAAACCAAACAAACACAAAAAATCCATACCAACAACAACAACAACAACAAACCAAATTCACCAAAGAAATAGGGAAAGGGAAAAGAAGAAGAGAGGAGATTTATGCCAACTCATCTCAGGGACACAGTTCACAGCAGGACCACACTGACACATCTGCAGAGGAGGCAGCAAATGTGCCCAGGGAATGTCCAGCCAAGGACAAGGAGAATTTCTGAGGCAGAACTTCTCTGCCAAAGGCAACGTGTTCCTGCAGCCCAAGATTTGTGTGTTTGTTTTTAATCCTGCAATTTGGAATTGGATTGATCTGGCCCCTACTGCACATTAGAGTTTCTTTGTGTGTACATCACTCTTTTATTTGAATCTTTAGCCCCTTTCTCTAAATTCCTCCAAACTGGTTGCCACAAGTCCTTGGACCTAACAGAGCAGTAATTTCTTTGAACAGGCAAGTGACAAAGATGACAATTCTGTCTCACTGCAGAGGTAGAAGCCAATCTCTAGCACAGGACAAATGTAACATATTCAGTGAACCTCCCTGGGGAGAAGAGGGAGTAGGCAAAATCTAAATGAGAGCAATCTTTGCCAACATAGAAGTAAAGTTGTGCATATTTAGGAGCTTTTGCTTTTGAAAAAGCTCATTTATGACTTAGAGTTCATTTTCAGTGCAGTACTCCAAGAAACAGCCGTGGAATTCCCACTGGTGGTAATATAAAAATTGCAGCTAATTGCGTGGGGAGCGTTCTTATTCACCAGGTTAATTCAGGCTGAGGATATTTCATTCTGCCAGTCTAGTCCTCAAGTGGCTTATTCTGCAGGTAAGGAAATAAAAAATACTAAGAAGTGCCCTCAAAAGCAATGGGTAGCTGGAATGCAAACTGAGGAGAATGGTCCAACTCACCCAGCAATTCTGCAATGGACTGCAGGTTGGATTAGCAGGGTCCATCCATGAGGATCGCATGGATGATCTGATGTATAGGCTGAGGTTATAGGTTGAGCTTGACCAGAAGCAGGAGAGGGGCCCCTAAAAAGACTCCACAGACAGGAGTGTAATTCAGTAACCGAGCAAAATCGGTCTTCCCCCTTCTCCCTCTTGCCTCCATGCCTCGCCCTGTGCTTCCAAATTCAGTTCCAAGCCAGGAAAGCAACCAGTGCTTGAGATTTTAGCAGTTGCTTGATCAGTTCATCTCAATGTCACACTTCATCTCAGCATGTTTTTTCTTCCACAACAGCAGCTACCAAATGCTGGAATTCAAATACTTAACATATAAAATATATGTGATTAATACCAACACAAATAGGAAACAAATTAACAACGTAGTGGCTGATCAGAGGAATTTTTACTTAACAGTTCACTCACAGGCAGAGAGCCATATCTGTAAATTACATACAGGCAATCGATTAACAATATCTCCTCCATGAAATATCACATTGAGATAATTTCTCGACCATTTGTCAGGCAGTGCCTTGGTCTCCAAAGGCTGTCCAGCACCTTGGCAGTTGCTAGGGAACAACTCCATGGCTCAGAGAAGTGTAGCCCTGACCATTGTTCACCTGCACCGGGACATCCTTTGGGGTTTATAAACATTTATGCAGTTGGTGTGCTTTCAAAAGAAAGAAGTATTGATTGAATTCTGTTTGGTCTGCAGGTTGTGTGCAGGGTGTGTGCATCAAAGGAGTAAAAATGGACGTGGTTTGGATGCAAAAGCCTAAAGTGATGCAGAAATTGCTTCACCTCCCAGCTTCTATGCACGCGAGGAATCTGCAGAATTTACACTTCTCTTTGACTCCAGCTGCTTTAAGCTAAACAATAATACAGTATTTCCCTGGAAGTCCTGGGAGGGAGGTTTTGCTCCCGCTCTTTCCCACCCCTCTCCTCGGGGCTTTCTTGAATTGTGCCCAGTCAGTTCCCGGGACCGGAATACAAAACTCCAGCCTGACCAGCCATGGAGCAGGGGCCAGGATTCCTCCCCCCATTGGCAGGCGATTCTCTCTTTTATACTTCCAGCCTGTGTTTATTTTACTCTCACAAAAGCATGGCATTGCTGACTGATGCTCCACTTGTGACCTCCTGGAGACCTACAAGTCTTTTCTACAGAATTTTGCCACTGTTTTGACAGTGAACCACTGCAAACTGCTCTTGGGGCATGGCTGTCCCAGCAGGTTTTTACTCCCACTCTGCAGCAGTAGATTTATCGAGATTAAAATATTTTACGGAATTCCCTGCAGAAATGCAATCAAATAAATGGTTAAAAATAATGAAAATATTAAATTGTCATAATAAAGCAATGTTGTATCTCTGCCTGTTACCCTAAAGCAGGATATTAATATTAAAAAGAGAAGAAAATAAGAAAAGTGTAGCATCCAAAAATTATTTCAAAAGCCTGACTCAGGTTAGGATAGAATACTAAGAGGGGGATTCAGTGCCAAATGCAGGTGTCCTAAACTATTTTTATTGGCAAAGACTCCACTGTACAATGTGCAGTATTGGGAGGGCAATTCAGTAATGCAGAAGCTCAGCTCACATGAAATCATCTATGTCAGGAAACTAAATTTAGGCATCTGTATCTGGAATCATGTCCTACCCCTGTCATTCTGTCTGTCTATATCCTCTCCAAAAAGCCCTGTTCCCCAGTCAAAGAAGAAAGTGAGATTTGCCATGCAGATCTCACACTCGTTGAGTTGAAAGGTGGGATTCTCTTTCCTAAAACCCAATCCCATTCTCTGAAAATGCCAGACAAACTAAACCAGCACCGAGCCAGAATGAAAACACAAAACCAGCAACAGAAGCACCACAGGCTGATGTGTTTTCATTTATACACACACCACCCCCATTCTTCTGGCTGAAGACCCTTCCTTTTGTTCCAGGCTGGAGCGATCTCCAATGCAGATGCAAAGGGCAGGGGAGGAGGAGGAGAAATGTAAATCCCCACTTAACCCTCTTTTTGGGAGGGGGAGGGAAGAGGCTCGGTGGGTTGAGGCAGGAAGCAGGATTTATCACCTCAGCTAAAATTCCATTAACCATTAACTAAGGGGAGAATCCAGGCTACAGGAGCTCTCCAGAATCACAAAAAGAGGGAAAACATGGGCCCCAACACAGTTATCCTCCAAAGGGCATGGATATGGCTCCACACAGAGCTGGGCAGAACTGAGAAAAATAATGGCATTTTGAAAGTTCTTTAGCTTTTTTCTTCCCCTAATATTTCTGTGTTATTACATATTTATAGTTAGTATTTGCAGCTATTTTTATAGCTAGCCTGCAGTTTTAAGATAACATGTTTTGCTCATGCTTCAGAGATTATAAACTATGCTATTTGTTCTCCCGGTTGTGACCAGAAGATTGAGCAACACAGAAGGAAAGGAAGAAAAATGGAACAGCTCCAATGCCAACAGTCCAAATGCATGTGAGAAAATATAGCAAGATATCTCCAAGCTTTTTTTTTTTCCCCTCATTCTCCCACACATCGATTTAGATTAAAATACGGGGGAAAGCAACACTTGATGGATTTCCCATCTTCTGGAGAGAGAGCAGTGCCTGCACAGCATTTCTGGAGGAGAGGTGCTGGCAGGAGTCCTGCTGATCAATAGCTGCTTGTTGGCAGACTGGCCCCGTTGGAGTGATGCAAACACCACATAACACACATTGTTAGGCCAAGTGTAGCCAAATTTCTCCAGTCCTTATCTTTCCTTTTTCTTTTTTTTTTTTTTGCTAGAAGACCTAGCAGGTCCTTGTTTGTATAAAGGATAATCTACCTTCCACACCTTGGTGTCTGGATCCCGTGTTTGTCACTCTTACCCTCACAGAGCCAGGCAGGCAACTGCTGTCTGCTCCCATTCAACAGCTGACAGAAGGAAACCGAATAACGATGAGGTCAGGTCTTGTGGAACCGAACTGAAATCCAAATTTTTAGCACCACTGGGGCCCCTCCAGGCCCCCATCAGCTGCCCTCTGTGCCTCTTCGCTGTGTGACCTGGAGCTCCTGGCCATGAAGAAGTGCACAGGTCCCCTGCCAGTCCCGTGCATCCCAGCACCTTCTCCCTGGGCCAGACTGAACTTTTGGGGATAATCTGATCCAGAAAGTCAGAGGGGTGGGAAATGCCAGCTGGGACATGGGCAGGGACGAAGACTTCAGTCCACCTGCCACGTGATTTGTGGCCATAACTTGAATGTGGATCTTCCCTGTGTCAGGGTGGTATAGAGGGTGCCCATTCTCTTATCAGTGACCTTCCTTAGGGACATCTTTATCCTCATGTCCAGTGTTTTTTTCCTTTAGACTCCTGCAGAATGCAGAAGACTCCAGCTGTACCCACCTTCCATCCTGGTTTCCTGTGAAAATGAAGACAAGCAGTGAGGAGAAGAGAAAGCTTAGGCCATACCTGACACCCCCATGTAGGAATACCTCATCACTCCTGACACCCACTCCTAGAGATATCTCCGAATACACAATCCCTTGTTTTCCAGTGATATTTGTACAGTCCATTTGCACCCATTATCTCCTAGTAACGATTTCACTTTGTTTGAAATGTGCATTAAATTTGTTCTGTGTAACTTGAGCTGCTTGAGAGCCCCAAAACCCAGCACGTGATGGGCACAGCTGACTGGCAGCGTGCCAGAGAGGAACAGAGTAATGCAAGTACTAATTATAAGATTATAAAATGAAAGCCCTTCAGTAGCAAAAAAAGCCCAACAGAAAAGTCACTGTTCAAACTCTTGATTTCTTGGTATGACGAGGCACAAAAGGGCACCTTCAACTCAGTTTTGTGTTTAACTATTAATATCCTTTATCATGTTATGGTAATTCCTCAGGCAACCAGGCAGATATGAAACACATATTCCCTTCCTTATGACTGATGGTGAAATTATGTGCTCTGACAACAACCCCCAAACAAAATTACTGTGTTGAATTTGTAAAATAATATGCAAAATTGTTTTATTATAATGAGGTTTTTGTTTCAACTTCGTGCCGAAACCAGGCTGCTCAGTGCTTTGCCTTCTTCATTAAATTAATTTGGAGAGAAAACTGATGAGAAAGAAAAGCTCTGGAGAGATTATATGCTAGAACAAGATCTGCTTGGATCCTAAAAAAATAATAAAGGAAACATGGAGAAAAAGATTCACTATTCTCCCTGAAACTCAGGTTGGGTTTTCCTCCTATTGCACTCCACAGATGTGTCCTTGCACCAAGCTGTGCAAAGAGCTCCTCCCCAGGCCTTTGGTACTCTTTTCTCTTCTCTTCAAATTTGTGCTCACTCAGCTCCATTAATTCTTGGGATTCTTGGCGTGCCCCGTGCAGGGCCAGGAGTTGGACTCTTTGAATCTTGTGGGTCCCTTCCAACTCAGAATATTCCATGATTCTGTGAAAGGCAGGTCACAGAGTATTGCCCGTTGCTTGTGGGAGGGCCACTCAGCTCTGGCTGCTCAGGGCTTGTGCAGCTGAACTTTCAATACCTCCAAGGATGGGGATCCCACAACCTCTCTGGGCCCCAGTCTCACCAGACTCATGCTGATATTTCTCTTTCCTGGTATCTCACCAGAGATTCCAATGTTTCAGCCTGTGTCCATTGCCTCTTGTCCTGCCACCCTGCCCTTCTGAGAAGAGCCTGGCTGAATCCTCTGCCACCTCCCACGAGCCATGTCCAGACAGTGACAAATTCCCTCGTGCTGAGAATTTAAATTCTCTGCAGCCTGAAGAGTCCCAGCTGACCCTGACTCTCTTGTACATCCCTTGCTTCAGCCCATGGACCATTTTGGTGGCCCCGTGCTGCACCTGCTCCTGTAAGTCCAAATCTTGCACTGGGAGCTCCAAACCAGACACAGCCCTCAAGATGTGGCCTATCTAGGATCTGGAGGATCCTCTGGAGGATCACCTCCCGGGATTTAGAAGCTGCACACTTGCCACTGTCCTTCTAAATGGCAGCCCAGTGCATCGACTGCTTCCACAGTGGGAGCTGTCATTGCTCTCTGCCCTGTTGCCTCGGTCATTAATAAAGGCATAAAGCACTCCTGGTCCGAGTATTGATCCCCAGGCACGCTGCTGGGAATGGGTCACGGCTGGACTTTGGACCTCTGATGGATTACAAACAACGCTCCCAGCCCAGCAGTCCAGCCAGTTTTCCACCCACCTTATCATCCCTTTATCCAGTCCACGCCTCACTAGTTTGGCAATAAACATATTGAAGAAAACGCTGTTCAAGGCCTTGCTGGAGTTTAGGAATACGATGTCCACTTCTCTCTCTCCCATTCAATTTCTGATTACATCCCTTCTTAATTTAATTCTGTTATTTTTAGCTCATGTCTTCATTTTCTCTAAGCCTCCTCATATCACCTCTCCCCTCAAGGTTTTGCTCCAAATAAATCCTTGTGTCACTGCACTGCCTTTGATTGGTTACCCCTGGGGTTCATTTCGTCTGGTTTCCAACAATGTGAATTTATTCCATTTAACTGCATGCATCAGTATTAGCAAATACATATGTTTAAAATCTTGTGGTGCTATCCGGTCTGGTAAGTTTTTACCAGCTGTGTTCTTACTATATAATTATTATTATTCAGTGCAGTTACTCATGTAGACTTTATACTTGGGCCTTATAATCCTAGTGAGTTTCTGAATGCAGGTTTTGGGGGAAGCTGGAAATTAAAGTCAGACCTCCTCCTCCCAAAATCTCACTTCACCGTTCTCTCACGCACACCCATAAATAAAAGCAAAATCTCTCCTTCCAGTATGGCCTAAAGTTATTATTCTGATGCTTGTGATTAATTCAGTTTACTCATACAACAGCATCCGCATGCATCTGAAATGTAAATGTATTAATCTTATAAAAACTACTGCTTGATAATTTCAGGATGTATGGCCAAAAAAAAGGATCTAAACAATAGGATTGGTAACAGGCACTGTTCTTTATGCATACAGATGCATCTTCAAAGAACCATAAATAGTGTATATAAACACAAATTAAAAACTGAATAATGAATAAGAAAATTCACACCTCTTGCTGTCATTTTGATCATTAATTTTTATTTACTATCAGGAGTTAGGTGGAGGCAAACCCACATACTTTCATCCCTTCAATTTTCCTCCTGGTATTAAATATATCATGTATATTTTTTTTCACCCTTATGCAGAAAAGCTCTTTCACTAAATAGTATTGAACAACTGGAATAGCAACAATATTTACAGTAAATCCACATATTTTGTTCTTCAGAAATGTGGACCTGCCTGTGTGTTTGTTATGTGCCTGTCTTGGAGTCAAACATGCAAGCATTTTGTCCTTTGTGCAGCACTTTTTCATATTCAGTGAAACAATTGACTTAACTTTTTTTTTTGATAGATTTTCAGTTTCATTTTTTAAAACCTTTTGCACCTTAGGTAAATCTTTGCACTGGTAAGTCAAACAAACAAGAAATAAATTTTAGTGAGAAACAATGAAGACAATCCCATGGAGTTTATTTCAGTATTTAGGAATGAACTGAATGATATTAAAAAGATTACATTTCCCAATTATCTTATTGGGTTTTGAATTAAATTTGACTTTCTGAAGTCCTGTTTCTGAGAGCTGAATCAATCTTAAGGATTTCGACCAGAAAACAAAGGGGAGGTGGAAAAAGATAAACAAAACTGAAGTTCTCAACTTTGCAAATCATGTTCTACCTTGTAGCACTTAAGACACTTTTCTAAGAATACTTATAAATAGCCTGAATTTTTTGTCATGGCTTTAATTAAGCTGTGTCTGCCCCAGCTCATTAGTCACAGAGTCACAGAATCATCAAGGTTGGAAGACACCAGTGAGATATCCCAGTCCCATTGTCACCCCAGAGGGGTCTGGACAAGTTTGAGAAGTGGGACCACGAGAACCTCATGAGGTCCAACAAGGCCAAGTGCCGCACCTGGGATGGGGCAACCACTGAACCACAGAATTTCCAAGGCTGGAAGACACGTTCAGGATCATCCAGTCCCACCATCAACCCAGCACCACCACGATCATCCCTAAACCACGTCCCGAAGCGCCACATGCAGACACCTGATGAACATTTTAACAGTGATTCCCTGTGTGTGTAACAGGGACTTTGCTCTGAGCACCTGTGGATTCTTGCACACGTTCGAGATCCGCAAGGCGATGTCCACCAGCCCCGTGCACAGCCCTTATCCCAAGCCCCACCCCACCTGGAGCACCACAGTGCCAGGAAGATCCCACCACGCCACTTCCAGCCAGGGGAATGTCTGGGGCCTTATCTCTGCTGGGAAAAAAACACCTGAGGCTGGCAAGCAGAGGACTCCCCGGGCTCACCCTCCTGCCGTCTGCATTCCCCACCCAGCACAGGGGGGTTGTCCCAGGGGAGCACCTCGGGGGCAGCACCCCCAGCGAGGGGCCCCTGTCTGCCCTGGGAAATTTCAGTTCTTGGAACCAGCAGCCCGGGCCACTTTGCAGGTCTTGACTGTACCTCACCTGTGGTGCAATCAAGGGCGAAAAATGCGCCTTTGCAATCCTAAACTCGTGCTTTTAAGCAAGATGTTCCAGCAGATTAACAGCGGGAGGAAAGGGTCAGTCATGAACGATATGCTTGTCCTCACTGAGCTATGTAAGGTCAGCCTGTGCTGATAAGGATGAAGATACACTGTATTCCTTTAAAAATGGGGTGCCTTATGAAGAAATAAGCTGGATTTTGAAGGAGCTGGCTGCTGCTGTTTGTTTTCAATGCAGTGATTGTTGTGATTTCAGCACAGTCTGTGATAAACTGAGTGCTCACTGCAGTTACACAGCTGATCGTACCAATAATCTCTAAGATTTGATATTAAAATGTTGTTACATAATGACAAAAATGGGCTTGGCAGAAGTTCACAACAAAATGCAAGTGAAGAGGGTTCTGAAACCCTCTCTCGTATTGACAGCACACTCAGGGAGAAGGTTTCCCCTTTCTCTTGCGTTGGTAGGCGGGGTTTTATTATGGAATTACATTTTTAGAAGGGCCAGAATGGAGCAGCGGTCTTGGAAATTTAAGAACAGGAAAACACATCAGGAAGAGAAAGAGTTGGGGCAAAAGAGGAGGAAACTGGGCAGTTCTGTGTTGGTTTTGCTGGAAAAGCAGAAGATGGGTGTGGGCACACACAGAAATGAGGGAGATGGTCAGGTCAGCAAGTGGCTCACGTCCACATCCAGGCAACTCTTGCTGGCACCTCAACCTCTGTTAACATCCCCCTCCTAAGGGGTACATGACACTAAAAACCCCAAAGTGATGTGGGCACCAGTGGTGCATCTTGTCCTGGCCTCTCAAACCCCAGACAAAATTGTCTGAGGAAAACCTATGGCAGAGGGTGTCCTGCAGCCTTGACTATGTTTAGCAGAATATCTAAAACATGCACAAAAGTGCACACACTAGCCTTAGACTCACTAACCCACATAAAAAACAAAAAAAAAACCCCAGCCAAAACCAAGGGAAAAAATGCATCATGGGACAGAAAATAACTGTCTTTCTGTTTGTTTCTCATGTAGCTTTGCTGAAACAAGTCTTTCAACTCGTCTTGTGGCAGACTGTATTATGCAACACCCCATTAAATGTTTTTCATCTCTTTTTTTCTCTTAGTTGCTGCACTTCCAGTATGAAAAGCCTGTTCCAGCTGCCTGCCCCTTTGATGCTGATAGAGCCAGGCTGCCTCCCCAGGAGCATATCTGCCCATCAGTCAGCCTCTGGAAAATGGGGAAGATTTTTTGTGGCCAACTCTTTATCTCCCATCTCAAACCATCCTGCAGGAGCCTATTCCCTAATATTTCTTTTAATTCTGCAGCCCAGGACAAAGTCAGTCCCCTGAGCAGGTCCTGATGGAGCAGTTCATAGACTGTGGGAATAGATGAGCAGCCTCAGTGCTCCAAAGTGCAGGAATCTGCCCCAATTCCACTCATATTCCTTCACACTGAAAGCTGCTGCAGGGTAGGATGTGGGGAAATGTTTGTTGGAGGTGCAAAGAGCCTGAAACAGCTGAGATCTGAGCCAGGTCTTTCCCTGTTCGGGTCAGCAACAGCAGAGAGTTATTCCTTAGGAAGGATGGGAGCACTCAGGTGTGTATTCCCAGTCCAGCCATGACACCTTTAGACACATCTCTGTGTGTTTAAAGATCTGTGTATAGGTCTGACTTCCATTGCTACATTCAGCCCTCATTATGGATGTGAGGTTTGTTCTGGATGGGCTCTTCACCCACCTCCTGAGAGAGTAACATTCCCCTTTCCAAAACACTCATTTTTGCTGCATATCAGGATTATTCTTTATTGGAGAGGCACAGATTGTTTTTTTCCTTCAAGATCCTGAAAGCAGCATTTTCCTCATCCTTCATGGAGTCTGTCACTGGAGCCATGAAAGGCAGCACAGCATGAGATGGACCAGCCATAAATGTCCATGGGGAAAAAGAGCAATTATCTGCCTCTTTATCCCGAGGAACTGGGCTTGGAAACAAAACAAATGCCTTGAAAAACACCAGGCTGCACTTGAGGGTTCCCTTCAGGAGATCTCAGACTTGGCTGTGGGTCTCTCCACGCTGAATAGCACCTGTGAGAAGAATTTCAGACAATTCCTTAATTAAGACAAGGATCATAATGTACCTGACCTTTCCCAGGCATTTTAGGAACTTCTTGAGACAGGCCTGGGTAAATGTCAAACTGGCCCATGGTGTTGACATTCCTGGAGAACATGGAAAAGCAAGCCCAAGGATGAATGAGGATGCCAGCTCCACGCTCGTTCTCAGACTGAACACAGCTCTTAATTTCTGGAAATACCTCTCAAAAAGCCTCAAAAAGGGCTTTACATCTGTGTGTCAGAGCTTTCCTGGGTGCAGTCATAAAAACACTGGCAGAGGTTTCACACAAGTACAGTGAGTGCTCTGTGTGCACCAGGAAGGAGAACCAGCTCCTTCTTGATTTGTCATGGATTTATAGTCCTGAGTAGCTCCTCTATTTTCTTTTTCCAGGCAAGGTTTCAATAGGACACCTCAGATGTTTGCCAGAGTTCTTTTATGCTCACTGTTGGAGGAAGAATGGGTTAAAAAGCTGAAGACTGGAGGAGGATTGTAAATCAGCCCAGGTGACCTTGGAGCTGGGAATAACCCTTGATAAGCCCCTGTAAACAGCAGGCCAGAGATCCCCTGGCATGGAAGGAGTTAAATAAAGTCTGTATCTCCTCTTGTCCCTCTGCCCAGGCATCGCTTTGGGGATCCCCTGGTTAGAGAGGTAATGGAAATTAATTTATTCTTTGTGTTCTAGCCGTGAATTTGTGGTTATTTGTGGTTGTTCTGGCTGCCTGCCTGTGCTGACTCACACACACCCCCGAGCTGCCATCAGCCTGCATGGACAACATGAGGGCAGGGGAAAGCTTTTCATTTCAGGTTTAGCATCCACCTGGCTCTAAGCACTTCCACTGGCTAAACCGGGCTTTTTATGGATCTGCCAGGCCTACCCACCAGCCTTTGAACATGTCTGAGCACCCTTTGGTGGAAACTTCTATTATAGGTCTTATTTTTTCTTAATGACAAACATTCCTGGGGGGGAATCCCATCGAAGCCTGTGACATCTCCTAGCAGGACTAGCAGCAGTAGTGCCACTGCCACACCCTGTGCCCCTCAAAGTCCTTTCAGCATGTATTTTATGGCTGAAAACACCCTCCTGACCCAGAGCTTGTGGGTGGCAGCCACTCACCCTGGGTGGCTGAGCCAGGAGCCTTTTGTGTGCTCCATGCAAAAGCCAGGAGGGAAAATTCGAGTTTCTGGTCCATAACCCCACTAGACAATAGTCTCAATGGAAGGTAATTTGCAACTGCTCTGCTCCCAGGGGACAGAAACACCGGCCTGAGAACAGCATGTGCTGTGAGGACTGCAGTGTTCTGCATAACCAAAATGCATTTCAAGCTCTTGCTGGAACACTGTTCCTTCCAGGGACTTCAGGGGATAACCACATTTAGGAGCAGCTCCGGGCAGCTGGAGTGCTCCTGACAGCCTGGAGAGTGTAACCTGAAAAAGCATCGATGTTCTTGTGGGCACTTGACCAGAAAGAAAAAGAGAGAACCTAAAAAGCATCAGCGAAATCAGGGTGCCTCAACTTTCTCTTTTCGTCCCCGCAGCCCCATGTCTTGCACAGCTGCTCCTCTGCTCTGAGGCCCTGCAGTTTCATTTCCCTTTTCTCTGCAGCTGACCAAGACCCTGCTTCTCTGTGTGTCACAGCAACCCTTTTTCTGAAAGTCACACCAAAAAATTCCCTTCCTGCAGGTTTTAAACCAACCCATGCCCAAGCACGTGTCTAAGCTCCTGCTGTTAAGGCAGACTCAATCTTTCAGACACCTCTCAGACAGATGCAGAGTTTTCCTTCTCAGCCTTCTCTTCTCATGTTCA
Organism: Ptilonorhynchus violaceus; assembly: GCA_013397565.1. Taxonomy (NCBI): domain Eukaryota; kingdom Metazoa; phylum Chordata; class Aves; order Passeriformes; family Ptilonorhynchidae; genus Ptilonorhynchus; species Ptilonorhynchus violaceus. Next base: position 174,268 of record VZRJ01003965.1, read on the forward strand.
CTTTCCTTTTATCCAGGCAATGGGAGAGCAATTGGGACATCCCTCTGAAAAAGATACCAGTTCTACAGGGGTGTAACCCCATAACAGGGGTGACAGGCCACTTGCCCTTCACATTTTAGTTTTAGCTTTGGGTGTCTTAGGAGCACAACAGCATCTACAAAAACGGACACTCATTTTCAGGGGTGTTCCACAGGACCGGTCACTTTCTGCACCGGGTCACTGGATGTCCCCAGGACGACAGGATCGCCCCTCTCTCACACGACAAGCAGCCTAACCCCAGTCTCACCACAGTCAAAACCTGCCGTTCTTGCCCCATTCAGAGCCTGAATCTGTCTAGGTGAGAGTCGAGGCTGCAGCTTTTGCAGCCACATCACACAGTGCTACAATTTTTGGATCAGCACAGACTGGTTTGCAGTGGAATTCCATCCCATCTACCTACTCTGGATGCACGGGATGCAGGGGCCTCCCTTAAGTCCTTTCATAAGTGACTAACTCGGGGTGTTTGAAGGACAAGCAGTTTGTGCCAATTAAATGACTCATGGGCATCTGGGCTAATTCGTCCCCTTTAGCATATCTGAGGCAAAAATTCCAAGTCTTTTCAGGCAGGGTTCAAACAAGTGCTGAAGTTCAGGCATTCTCCTGAATTGTTTGCTGCTTCTGGGGCATATGGTGGGATGTTAAAGATCTGGCAATTTTGTGAATTCTTTGCCTTAAGGTCCTCTGACAGTTCCCAACACTTAAAAGGGTAACTTCCCGGAAAAATCGTATTTTCTAGGTGGAATCCCACAGTTCTTATTTTAAGTGCAGTCCAGTATTAAGAGGTTGTGTGTTGACCAGGTTTTTCTAACAAACCTGACTTGTATCAAGATACATGAACAAAAGCAGGATAACTTCAAAAAAGAAGATTATTTTGTATTTATTTTCGTAGGAAAAATATATTAAAAACCACCCAACGCTGCCGACACCTACGACATGTGGTGAGGTGTCCACCTTGGCCGTCCTGCTGCTCTTCGAGGGATTATCGGGCCGTCCAACCCACACCCTGGGAATTCCTTCCCAAGGTCTGGATTTCATGTGTTTACCAGCTGACCCTCCCTGCCTCGGCACTGGCACTGTTGATAAGCCAGTCTCCCTCGGGAATGAGCCTGGAGAGCTCAGGGAAGGGCAGGACACAGAAGCACCGAGCTCTTGCATCACTCCTGAGCAGGAATCTGAAGTTCCAACTCTCTCTTTCCCACTTCAGCACAGCCAGTTCAGGAAGAGGTTAACTCCTTGTTTTCGTACAAAGGGCACCTGGCAGCTGCGTTCAAAGGTGTGGAAATCCTCTTTATCCGGCTGGAGCAGTTCAGTGGAACTGAATTCACGGGAAACTGGGGCAGAGGATTGTTCTGTCTTGAAGATGCAACAAAAGGAGAGAAAATAAAACACGGTAACGATTTTATTGCTGTGTAGTTAATATTAACAGTTGCCACGTGTACATAGACACAAGTAGAAATTGCAAAACCGGAGCCATAAATAAAGGGGCAAAATAAAGGGAAATTAAAAAAAAATATATTTACAACGTGCCTTCCTCAAAATCAGCTGGAGGAGGGTGGTCTTGTAGTGGACTTTAACAAATAAAACAGGGAATGGAAATACAACTCCCCCAAAACAATTACAGCCCGGTTGGTTCAGGTACTCGTTATCTATTAGGAAGCAATGTAACAGCAAGAAAAAGTAGCAAAATAAAATAAAACATGTGACTGCAGACACGTGTTAAGGTGTTAATAAAATTAACTATCAGTTGGTCACCTTCTGTTACCTGACTTCCATCTCTGCCATCCATTCTGGTTTTTTCCCTCAAAACCTGCCCACACAGACAGCAAGAGAATCAATATTTTGCAAGGAAACTCTATAAAACCGGCTTGACCCATTAGTAACAGTGCCTTAATGTTAAGATCCGAAGCACAAGCTTTGTCAGCTTGGGGTATTTATGGAAATACTCATTTCCAAAGGCCATTTTCTACACTGCCCATGCAACTTTGTTGAAGTGATTTTCACTGTACCTGCACCCTGAGCAGCTTTATGTCCAGCAGCAGAGAAGATGCCAGCCCTAGCTGGTATTTATGAGCACTGTTCCTGTTGTCCCCACAGAAATATTTAAGAAAACAGGTCCATCACCAGCAGAAACTGGTATCAGCCAGCTTGTTCTCCTTTCTCAGGATGGGTTCAAATTACCTTCTGAAAGTTGCTCACCAGTCTGCTGACCTATGTCCAACCAATCCCAGAGAAAACAAACACTTCCAGCTAACTTCTTTTAGCTTCACATGAAGCTTTGATATCTTTGCATGTGGTTGGGCTTTGATCACAAAGGAGTAATAGAATTACTAAGAAAAAATTTGGTAATCAGTTTGGTTAAACTAGCACAGGGGATTTCCTCTTAAAAAATTTACTTGCTTAACGCCAAAGTGTTGGCAATTAGGTAAAGTTGAATGAAAGCATCAATCTTTCACCTCTTAGAGGAAAACAGTAATGCTGCAGCTCTTGTTATTGACCAGAAAGGATCTGTTTTCTTGTGCCACCTTCTCTGAAGATATGAAGTATTTTGGTTTTGTTTATTTGCACCTTCAAACACAAGACTATAGAGGCAGCAGGCAAGCAAACACATTCTTTCTTAAGGAGTTAAAGCAGCCACTGAACCAGAATAAAGAGAGAGTCAGACCTAAATTAAGGCTGATGAAGTGAGGCATATTTTAGTCATTAACGGGGAAAATGCAGCAAGAGTGACAAGTGTGTGACATCAGGTTAATCATTTTATACCCAGACGTGGAAGAGTGGTAACTGTGATTCAGAAATAATTTCAGAAGTCATCACTCTTCCTCCCCTTGCAATTATATTCATCCTGCAAACAGTGTTTCATGGAGCCACTTCAGTTAAAATTAAAAAGACAGGCAAAGCAAAATAATGGAACATATTGGAATCAAACTGCCTTAGTCACAAACAAAGTTATCTTGTCAAAAGTCATGGACAGCACATTTGGCTGCTTCCATGGAAAGCACAGCTCCCTGAAAACTGCATATGCAAGCAGCACTTTCTCAGAATCACAATTAAATATATTTTTTCCTAAGTTAATTCCTGGCTTGCTGAAGAATATACACAGGTGAAACAACTGGATTTTTCCTCCTTTATAACAGGCCTGATCCGATGGACTGGGTCAGTGTTTTGTTTGTGACCAATCAGTGATTCACGGTTTTCTGACTTCACCTGCACCGTTTATCACGGAATTAAAACCATGTCCAATTGCTGATAAAAATCAAGTACTTTTATACCTGATGCAGGAACGGCCCATAAAATCTTGGGCTAGCTGCAGGTAAATATAAAGAGGACACTTTATTGTTACCCTTTTATAACAGGTTATTCAACAAGTCTCCAAGCACTTTCACAAATATTTGGTTAAATGTGAATATTGCTGTTCTCCTCTTGGTGTTGCATAGCATTAATTCCCTTTTACGCAGCAGGAAATGCAGGCAGATGGAGACAAATTGGCTGAAATTGTACAGCCAATCTGGAGCTGAACTGGTATGGAAAGTGAAAAAAAACCCCTTCTCTTTATTATTCAGACAAACAAAAGGCAATTCTTTTCGGATAGGATTTATCTCTGCTTATCTCATGCAGGTATTCAGAAAATTCAGCTGTTCAAAAGGTCTTTTTCATTTTTTTTTTCCTACCTCTCTGGGATAGAATTATTTCCAAATAAATTAAAAACACTGCTCTTCCTGGAGCTATAGAAAATAAGGGATTTTTTAAAATAGAAATTGTCATGGTTAACATTCAACATAGTAAAACCAAATTATAATTAAATGATCAGTTGAGAAGATCTGGCTCCACTAAATCAATGTTAATTTTCTCTGAGATTACATTTGGATCCAAAGCATAATTTTTGGTTTCTAACTGGAAAACAAATAAATCTTAATTTAAGTTTTGTTATGGTTTGTTTCTTTTTGTTTTATGAAGCAGTATTTTTCTGTGGGCATCAGCAAGAGTAAATAGATTTGATTCTAATTTATATTGAAATACAGTTCTTTCATTAGCTCTTTAAAGCCAGTTGCACAAGAATTACAAGAACTGAGTAATTTTTCTTTTGCAAATTCATATGAAACAAAATATTTTAAGACGTTAAGTTAAAATGAATTTGTGTAATTTCTCTTTACGAGAACAGTGACATCATTCTGCATCGAAACTCAAATTCACTGATGCATTGTAGTGGCTTCAGACCTGTTGGCTGGCACAGGAGTAACTATAAACCTGGTTTAATTGGTTGAGCAGTTTGGATTTATGGCTGCTTTCTGTTACAGGTGCAAGACAAAGCTAAACTACCAGATCAGTGGGAAAAAAAAAAAATCTCAAATATCAGGAAAAAAACTACAATAAATGAAAGTTGTCATTCACTTTCTATGCCACAAGAGTAGGATTATTTCAGTGTTGATATAAGGTCAAATTTGTAGGTCAAATTCTCTTCTGATATGGGAAAATGCAGCTGTATTTACATGATACACCCAGAAAAACCCAACAAAGAGCAAGTATTTGAATTTTTATTCTTTCTTGTTATACAATAACAGAGAAGAAACCCATTGAAACAACATGAACCTAAGCTACAGTGAAGGTCACTTATTATTCCTGCCTTCCCTATGGGAGACAGCAAAGAATTTCATAGCTCTGAGACACTGTCTCTATATCAGAAAGCTAAACTGGGAGGAAAAAGGAAAAAAAAGAAATTGAGAACTAAGAGTAGTCTGGGCAATTGTATGGGTTTCCATCAGTGTGGGGCTTCAAACTCTTAATATATTTTCTGAAAGGCTGGGAAAGAAGTGAGAATGTTCACAAGGACCACCTTTTTTATCTGCAGGGGCATGAGACCCTCTCCCGGTTCCCAGATAACAGGGTAATTGCTGTAAGAAGTTGAGGTTTTTCACCATATTTAGTTAATGCCCTAACAAAGGACCACCTTCAGCTTCATTCAACAGTTAGAACAATAAAAAAAAAGATTATATTTGAAGATGTCTGCCCATTTATCTTGATTTTCAAATAAACCTGCAGCAGGTAAATTTATGTGTGTGTATTCGTGGCGATACCAGCCAGATGCAAATGTACTTCCAAAGTCAACATACATTCAGTTTAAGCTTAGTTATTAAATGACTAATTATGTTCCCGGGTTTGGTGTAGTTTTATGGGTGAATGGGTAACTGTAGTTTCTGTCAACCGCAGAGCTCTTTCATGGTACCAAGAGCAGAAAACACGCATAGAGGACACCACTATTTGAATATTGGTGGGGTTTTTTTCCCAATTGTGGGCTCTAGCACCGAAATTCCCTGGAGATAGCCCTCATTGTAGTCCTATTGGAATGGTAAAAGGGCGTCCTGTGCTGTAATCCCGAAGCGTCAAGGGCAGACTCACCCTGAAGTGCTTTGAGTAAGTGCTCTGATGTTTGGCTTCAGGGAGCCTTTATCTCGCACTGCCCCGGGGTTTTGATTAGGCACGTGAAACACGGGCAAAAATCAGAAGCGCAATGAGCATATGGCGGGTTGGGCATTAACCCAGTGGGAAATGAGCTGTGCTGACAAAGCGCCCGCAGAAACAAAGAGAGCGATGATAAACGACCTCATTGTGGTCTTGGGAAACCGAGGGGCAGGTGGTGATGTGTTCCCTCTCGTGATCAGCGACGGGAAACATCGTGAAGCTGTGCCAGGGGTGGTTTAGGTTGGATATCAGGAAAAGGTTCTTCCCCCAGAGGGTGGCTGGGCACTGGAACAGGCTGCCCAGGGCAGTGGTCACAGCACCGAGCCTGACAGAGCTCGAGAAGCTCTCGGACAGCGCTCTCAGGGCGCAGGGTGGGATTGTTGGGGTGTCTGTGCAGGGCTGGGAGTTGGACTGGATGATCCCAGTGGGTCTCTTCCAACTCAGGAGATTCCATGATCCTACAACTGGGTGGGCAGGGCTACCTTATAGAACAGGGTTGAGGAGGTGCCATAGGAAGCCAAAGGTATCACGTGGTAGGATGTACAGTGGTAAGTGATGCCAGACGCCTCACAAGATCAGTTAATTCGTCAGTTTATTTATTCAGACGCTTAGCACCAGTCTGTGGAAAGGTTAGCTGGTATGCCTGTAAAAAAACAAAAGAAAACAGGGAGGAAGAAAACAAATACAGAGGAAAAAACAAAAGAAAACAAAGATGGAGGAGGAAGTGGCTTGCTAAACATTTAACTTATTAATAACTTTTGTCATTAATAGCACTTGACTTATTAATATTTAAGTGCTATAAGGGTGTTTGGAGCAGGTGTTGAGACGAGCAGCGCTAGGCTGGGTCGTGTTGAAGCTCTCCACACCCTGAATTCTGGGCAGTAACCTCTGGGCTACCCAGCGAGAGCACATCCCTCTCCAGCAGACGCTGCCCGCTCCTCCCAAAGCACGCAGCCACTCGGAAAAACCAAACCCTGCCCTGATCTCTCCTTTACAGGTTGCTTATAATCCATTAATAAAACGAATGCCCCGCATCCCGCTCCGCCAAAGCCGGCTGTGCACGATTAAAACACAATTACACGCTCATGGAACTGTTCTGGACGAGATAACAGGGCCACGAGCTCAGCCCTCGAGCAAAGACAAGCTGAACAGACCGGGCAGCTTCTGCTGCCAAGAGGAGGCAATGACCCCCTCCCCACCTCTGCCGCCGCCGCTCCAGCTCTCCCGTTCCTTTGACCTTTGTTAGCAAGCGCAGTTAACCTTGGGGAATATTAACCCAGCGGGGGAAAAAAAAAAGAAGATTTTACTATGCTAGAGCTCTGCAAGGCCCTTTAGTGAGCCAGATACCTGCCAGGAAGGAGGGAATAACTGGGGGAAAGAGGGTGGGAATGCGCTGCTCACTGACCAGCTCAGCCCTCCCTGAGAAGAAAAGGTGTTAACAGGGGTAATCAGCGAGCTGCTGGCTTATGCCCAGATCTTCAAGTCTGTACCTAAGCAGAGCTCCATTCATTTTAACCGAGCTGCCCTGAATCTCCCCCCGCAGCAGGGCTGGTGTTGTTTCCAAAGGCACAAAGCAACGCCGGGTCCTTGCAAAGGGTTTAAAACTCCCCTGGCACAGCAGGTTTGGTACCTGCTGCCCTGTCCTGTCTGCCCAATTCTGCCTGTAACACCCGAATTGATGTCATACCTTAGAAGTGGCTACATATAGACTAACAGACTATGTTTTTTATATCTCTCTCCTTATCTGTAGCCACGGTGCAAGACGTTTGGACTAATCCAAACCGAGCTCCGGGATATTGTAAACTCAGAGGAAATACAGTCCTGAAATATAAATTGTTAGGTAACCTAATAACTGAGATATGGCTGGAGAGAGGAACGAGACACAAGCAGCACGGGACTACATAAATTCCAGATCACTTTTAAAGAAAAAAATATGTGAATTTCCAAAGAGAAATGTTCAGGTTCTCTTGTAGGACAGAACAGATCTTGAGGGATTTCTCCTCGTGGCCATGATGCCAAGTAACAATTTCCAGGGCCATTTCCCTCCATTTTGGTAAGGAAACTTAGTAGGGAAACCTTGTGACCAGGTACCCTGCTTCAAACCTAAAATACCGCTAAGCTCTGAAGGCCACTGACAGTATTTCTGTGTACTAAAGACAGACAGGCCACACAGGTGAGCATGTTAGAGAACCACACCAGGTGACAATGCCGTGTTTTGGTTGTGACTTTGAATGACTTTACCTTTTGCTTCTGATGAAATTTGAGATCCAAGTCCTGCAACTGAATCCATACTGGAAAATTACTGAATCTCGCTGACTCCTTTTGGGAGCGGAGGAGCAGAAGTAGCCCCCAAAACGGTGCAGCTGAAAAACCTAAGAGAATTAGAATTAGACAATACTCCTTAGGTTTTTGTACTAAATGGTCTGAAGAGTCATAATTCTATTTGAATAAACACACAGAGCTCCAAAAATACTAAAGGTACGATCTTGGTGCACTTGATATAATTCCTTGATATGCATTTGGAAATATAAACAAACTCCAGACACTTGCATGCCAAACTTGTGTACTTTGCCTAATCTGTAGTCTCCATACAGAGGTGTGAAGGGTAGCATGCAGCAATACTGCAGCTAAATTGGGGCTGTTGTTAACAGTGAGTGGAATTTCTTCATTTGCCGACTCACTTTTCCAGTACTACTCTGAAGTTTTGGGATATAAGTGGATTTTTTTTTTTTTTTTTTTTTTTTTTTTTTTTTTGCTGTGGAGTTCAGCTTTGGCAGAGAAAAACCCTCCCTCGCTGTGGGTCTGCTTTAGAGGAGTTTCCACAAGTCACCGGAGCGCTGTAAGTAACTCGACCACTGAGACTGCAGTGTTTTTCCAGAGCGCCCCGTTATTAAATGGCCCCAAAAAAACTCCGAAGAAAACGGAAGTCATTTGCCCCGGCCGGTATATTACGAGCAATCTTTATCAGGTGCTGACCTGCCCCGTTCAGGGAAGTGTTGTGACTCCTTATTTGCCTGCAACACCCTGAAACGGAGGCCAGCAGGCACCCATGGGCGAGTTAAAAAGACAAGGACACGGCCACAGCACGCTGGGCTGGAGCAGCACAAGCCAAACCCGGGGGTCTTACACGGGGAGGGGACCCGGCCACCGCCTTCCCCTCGGGGTGTCCCTTCGCTTCCCTCCGGCTCGCTGGTTTCGCAAACGCCCGCGGGAGGTGGAGGAGGGCCGGGGACACGGGAACAGGGGATCCCCGGGCCGGGGAAGGGAGGGGAAGGGAAGAAGGGCCGCCCGTGTCCCTCCGGGGCCGGGACCCGCCCGCCGCGGGAGGAAGGGGCCGGGCGGCGCATCCACCTGCGGACACCTGCCCCTGCCCCTGCCCCGCACCGTGACTCCTCCCCGGCTGCTCCCGGCTCCCTGCGCCGCCTCCCATCCCATCCCCTCCCGTCCCGTCCCGTCCCGTCCCGTCCCGTCCCGCTCCGGCAGCCCCAGGTAAGCGCTGCTCTCCCCGCCCGCGGCCCCTGCGCCTCGGGAACCACCTGAGCCGGGCGGCTCCGGAGGGACAGGAAGGGTGGGAATCGCCATCCCGGCCGCTCCGAGTTGCGCCTGCTGCTGTTTTTGGCTTTTAACTAAGGGGCTTGGGGCTGTGCTCCGGGGGGGATGAGGAGGGACTGCGGCGGCGTCTGGAAAGAGCCGGGTGATGGAAAACCGAGAGGAGACGTCGCTCGCATCTGTCCGCGGCGTTCCCCCCTGCTTTCCCCGATCGCCCCTCTCCGCAGCCGCTTCGTCCAGGGGTAGATGCAGCGCGATAAAGTTGCCGGTGTGTGAGGGAAGCCGGGATAGCGCCCAGAGGAAGGCGGTGGATGGAGGCTGTGGATTCGGGGATAACGCGGCGGGGAACGCCGGCCCGCCGCGCACCGCTCCGGGTGGAGCTGGTCCCTCTCCTGCCTTGCTGATGAAGGGTGAAATATTAGGCAATTCCTCAAGGTCACCGAGCGAGCAGCCGCTCGTAGGGAGAGTAAACCAGAACAACCTCTGGTTCTGGGGCCTCTTCAGTGTGTATTAACGCTTTGGTTTGTTGCAAAAGCGCTGATTTCTGGTGAGAGTTGGCACAACTTGTCAGGTGATTTTGGAAGAGCCGTATCAGTGAAACTTCTGGGCCAAAGCTTTTGCACGCCGAAATCAATCCACTCCACACCTCCCCGCAGGTGGCTTTATGTTCATAGCTTGCCTGGACCTCGAATTTCAACCTCAGCTTCCTGGCTGGGTGGGTGTCTGTGAATTTAAGGGACCATTTTCACACTGAACCTTTGTCCCAAGTAGCCCTGTTTGCCCTAAGTGACACTAATGCCTTTAGTGCTTCAAAAAGAGCCGAAGGAAGCAGCTTGGATTATTTGCATCATCTAGGGGAATATTAGGAAAGGAAATAGATGGACATTGTGGGTGGCACAGATCAATGAACTGTGAAAATGGCAAGTTGTGGCTTTTACCTACGGGTATAAATGTACAACCAAACGACAGGTGCACTAAGATAAAGTTTGATGTCAAAGTAGGATTTAGTGTGCCTTTTTTCCCCTTCCTTTCATTCTTAAACTGTTAAAATTTATACTGGTTCATAGGATAGTCAGCCTAGGGCAAATCTGTCATGGTAGCCTAGCCTGAAAATAGAATTAAGTTGGAACTACGTTCCTGGATGTTGATGTGGAAACAGAGCGACACGTTATTCTGGGATGCTGGTCAAAATATTTGTCTTGGAGTTGCCAGTCCTGGAGATACGGGCTTTTCCTGTTGTGCCAGCCCAGGGCTGGTCCACACTGAGCAGCTCCGGTGCCACGATGGTAGCTCAGTGGTGCCTGTGCTCTGCAGCGGCGCTTCCCCCACGGCTCTGATGTGTGGATCCTGAAACCCGTTTCTGGCAACACGAGCCTCCCTGTGGAGTGAACTCAAACCTCCTGCCAGCAGATTGGCTTTTCACTTCTATCTGCCACAGACCTCTTGGAAGTGGTTTGCAGCTCCTCAGGACCTGTAGGTCACGGGTTAAAAACAGCTGACCTGGACGGACAACTGAATAAGTCTGATTTGTTAACGTTGCTGGGTTTTGTTTTTCTGTGGTGTGGGTACCTAAAGCTGCCATATTCACGTCATATTAGTTTTCAGCTCGAATATGGTAAACAAGTATTCTTCAGAAGTTTATTTCCTTGCCAGCGACTTTCAGTGACGTAGACAGACACTTGAATTTTATTGCCAGAAGGTAATAATCCAGTATGAAGATGATAAGCAAATACGCTCCTGCCAGTGAGATATTTGCTTCTGCCATGGAAAAAGGGCAGAGGCAGAACCTGGGATGTAGTGTAGGGCAAGTAAGAATCCAGATGCCAACCTGGCTGTTGCTGCATCCTCCAGCCCCTCCTGTGATGGGGTGGTGGGTGCTGTGGTTTGCAGTTCCTGCCTGACCAGTGGGTCCATCTCCTACCATGCCAGCACATCTGGTTCTTCTGGGTTCTTTGCCCTTTCTGTTTCAGAAATGGCTGTTTTTGTGGGGTCTTGTGCCACTCATCAACCACTCAGTGAGACAAGAGCAATTCAGCCTCCTTCCCCACCCCACGGTTCCTAACAAAGCACATGATGTACTTCTAGTAAGGCTGAGTTTGATGGCAGTGTCTGTTTTCAGACAGAAGAGAATAACAATCATAGATGATTATTTGTAGTATGAGTATGGCATCCTATAACTTTTTAAAATGAGACTGCTACACTCAGATACTTTTAATGCTTTCTTTTTTTTTTGCATGTGGAAATAAAATTAATCTTATTTTCCTGGCCTCAGGAATATTGTTGTGGCCTTCACTGAGCTGCTGCTGATGGCACTTATCAAGAGGCACTGGTTTTTGACACCACTTGATAAGTAGTTGTACAGTATAATGGTATTTCAGGAGCTAATCTAGAATATCTTCAAACCTATTTCTTAGGAGCTATGAGAATGCCAAGGTTTTATTTGTGGGAACCTTTCATGTAAATATTTGCACAGTCTCGTGTAGTTCCTTGGAAAACGTGTGATGTTACTGCATAGGCACGCTGAGTAGAGCTCACCTCTGCTGAGAAGGTTGCCTGAGGGCCAGGACATTGGAGGACCCTGATTTTGAGTTTGGTGAGACATTCAGTCAATTTGTCTTTGACCCCTTCCAGAGGATAAATGGAATAAATCAAAACAACTTTTTAAAAAATCATCACAATAAAAATTTTCAGTGCCACTTGAAGAAATATCAAGGAAATCTTATGAAATGAGATGAAAAATCTGATTTAGCTCCTTTTGTTTTTCATTCGTAACTGAATTTTTAAAAATCTTTCTACACTTCATTTGCAAGCCATGATAATTTTTAGTACTGATCCTTAAATAGGAATCTTGACCAGGTTTCTTTCCTCTTGTCCAGGTAACAAGGCAGGAATTGTCCTGCAAAATTTCTCTGTGAAAAGATAATGAAAATGAATCCAGAATCACCTCTTTGCTTGTTTTCACTGTTATTTTTTTCTTTTTTTTATTGCCCCACTAAACTTTCCTCCCCACTATCATATCATGGTTATATTGTGCTTATGGTTATGCTGCTGAAACTTCCAGGTGGTCATAAAATGGTTGGAAATGAAAAAAAATGATATCATATTTCCTTCCTAGCGTCATCAACACAGTAATTTGTTGGCTTGCCCTTTTTTAACGTTGAGCTTTGCACTGAAATTACTCCTTTGCTATCTTAATGAGTTCTGTTGGTTTGTTCATTTGCTTGATAAAGGGAATTTTTTGAATGTGACACACTGTGTTAGGCTCACATAGAATGTTTGGATGCTTTTATGCTTCCTCCTTTTAGAAGATGAACTTGGCTTCGTCATTTGGTTTTTGACCGTTCTGTCCTCTTACACCTGTTTTGTTTACACGTGGTTGCTTTTACGTAGGTCTGACTGCGAGGAACGAGTTTGGTTTTTTGGTTCTTGGCTTTTTTATTTTTCAGTTGTTGATAACTGTCACAGAGCTTAGCAAACAGCTGATGTTGTTTCTGTTTCAGGAAATAGCACAAAATACGTATTGGGGCAATATGTAAATGCAGGAAGCGAGCTGTTGCCAATACAACTCTGGTTCCTCTGGCCAATTGAATTCACAGTGTTGAATTGGGATATCTGGAGGTGGTTATTCCATCCCCTTGACTTAGGCTTGGAAACAGCCCGTAGTGATCTCTATATAAAAGCTTGTGGAAAGCAATTAACAATTACAACGCGGTGTGTGTTGAGGAAGTGCCGTTATTGTGCCTTGCTTGGAGACCCAGGGTAAAAGCCAGCAGGTCTGGTGTCATTAACAAAATCCTGGGTAAACCTCTAGGGTTTCTTTGCCTTTTTTTCTTCCTGTTGCCTTTTTGGGATGCTGGCTCCTGGCTAGTAAAGGACGCAGGAGGTGTGAAGGAGCCATGAGGTGATGCTGCTGTAACGAGGCAAAAGCAGAGTCTGGCTTTTGCCCAAAATTCTCCAGGTGAGGGATTTAGGAGCACGTGGTGGTGAGGACGATGTGCAGCTGAGCAGCACAACCCTGTGCTTGGTCCTTTCCAATATTTTGGAAATATTTTCCAAATATTTTCCAATATTTTTTCTGTCCAGGCCACAGAGGGACTGTCACTGTGCTGGGGAGGAGAACAAGCCTTTGGAGGGGTAATAGTCTGAAAAGTCTATATTTGATTAAGTGGGATGGCATCAAATGAAGTACAGACCAACTCTGCTGCGACTTTTACATAAAGACCCGATTTGCAGAAATCCACAGAAAAACTAAGGGGTAAAAAAGCTATTGGATTAATTCAAAACAAATTCAACCCAATATTTTTAATTTTTGTATTGTTGTTTGGCTTTGTTCCTTTTTTGTTTTCATTTTGACAACTTTTACTGGAAATAATGATGTGTTTCTTTAATCTTACTGACCCATGGCGTAACGCTCTCCTAAGGCATATGTGAGAAGAAGCTCAGATACTTCAAGTAGTAGCTGCCAGCTGTGAGGCAACACATTTTGCTCTATTTATCAGTGCACTGTGTCAGTGATGGCTTTGTACTCTTCTTCCCTCCTGTCATTAGAAACAGTAGCTTTATTTCTGTACTTTGGGTTATGAAAGAAAAACACACTCAGTTTTGCGCCTTGTGTTGCTGGAGGTCCAAACGCTGGTTCTGCTCCATCCATACTGGAGTTTTTGAAATTCAGGGGCTCGACTACGTTTGAGTGATGGGTCTCTCATTATTTGGGTGCACTTTTTCCAAAGCTGGAAGGTGTTAGCAATCCAACTCTCAAGCCTTTGGTACTCTGTGACACCTTGAAGCCTGCTCTGATGGAGAGCTCCAGCCCTGATTCCTTGCCTGCAATCTCCAGCTCACTTTAAACGACTCCTGAAGTTTTTTTCTTCAGATGTACCTGATAAAGTGCCATTATAGCTCAGCAGGAGGAATGATGGCAGTGAGAGGGAAGGACAGTTGTATGTTCCCACTAAACTCTTCTGCGTCAGAGTGGGTTTATAATACTTTTAAATGGGGTCTGTTTGAATTTATCTGATGCGTGAGGTGAGTTAGAGGCCAAAGTATTGGACTGAGATAAGGCAGACCAGTCCCTTCTAGCTCTGTAGTTGTTGGGATGGGGAGTATTTGACAGGTCAGGTTGTTTCTTCATGACCCAGCCTCCTTATCTGAGAAGTTGTTGCAGTTCCCTTGGTGTGTTTGTAAAACATTGTGAAGTGTGGGTGGGATGGGTGCTTAGGAAAACTAGATTATGTCATTATTGGATGCTACGGATTGATTTTTGCCTTAAACATTTGCAAAACTAACGGGAGTTCAGTGGCTTTGGTTTCGTCTGTTTTCAAAACACTGGCAAATGTGTATGTGTAATACCATGGAAATATATATGCACCTATGACTTGCTGTACTTTATAACAGGGAAACTGTTATTAATCAGAAACTGGATGGGAAACAGATTAGCAAGAACTAAATTGGGAGTGATGGTTGAAAACCAGTGAAGCAACAGAGATTTTTTTTTTTCCCAGTTCATTTGAAAAAAAAACCAAAGCAAACCAGCCCCAAAAGCTCCCCAAAAAGAGTGAGGAACGCTCTTTCCTGCTAATTTGCAAATCCTTTCAAATGATAATGTAAAAAAAATTCGGGGTTTGTTTTTGGTCGTAGTACCTGTTGGCTTACCTCAGAACCACCATTTCTGTCTGGTATCACTAAACTTCCTGATCCTTTTTCCCCCCCTCTCCTTTTCAGAGAAAAAGGAACAAAAATATCCTCCTGTCGCTCGTTATTTGTCTCTAAGTCTGGGCAGAGCTGCACTTCCCGACTGCTGTGAAGAGCTGGGCAAGGATGGATGGGACATAAAGCAAAGCAGAAGTCCTGGAGCCTTAGTCACCAGTCTGATGGACTTACTGTAAGTAGGAGTAAGACTTGTTTCTCACCTGGTGCCACACAAAGAAGTGCATTATTTACACTTTTTTGCCGGTGCTGATAAGCAAATACCAGCATCAGCCTCCCTGAGGTGTCACAAAGAATTGCCACGCTCGAGGTGCCAAGCAGCTGTTGAAATCTGCTCCAGAGACGTTTGCAGTTCAGTTTTGGGCGAGATGATGCCTTGATAGAGGTTCTAAAAAACAGCCTTGTACTTTGGGCTGAATTATGCTGTGTCTTAATGAAGCTGCAATGTGCAATGTGTGGAGGGTTTTGCTCTGCAAGGTAGGAAAGGTATCTCTGAGTGCATGACTGTGAAACTTTCTAGGCTTTTTTTTCTTGTAGAGTAACCTGAGAGGATTCAGTCGACAGCAGCATTTATTAAAATGACTGCATGTGCAGATGTATAACTGCCTGTTTTAGATCTGCACCAGCAAACATTTTGTATTTCTTGTGTCTGTGGCAATCGATGGTTTTGCTTAACGTTAATGTTTAACTTTAAAATAAACTGCTGTATGCTTGAGACATGGGATGTAGCTCCTCACTTTTACTCTATTTTGCAAAACTTTCGTGTTGTTGAGGCACAGTTTCCCTGCCATGCTTCTCTGCCTGTTTTTGATGTGGTGGCTATGGCACATAACCAAGAAAACAACTGTTTAGAACACGTAAGAGTGAAAAAAACGTGGCTTGTAGGGGCTGTAAACTGTGTCCTTATGAAATGAATTGGTTGAATTTGTATTTCCTGCTCTGTTTCCTCAGTCTCTTTACGACTGGTGTCATAAACCTCAGAGTGACACATGAGTAAGTGTTGAGAGAGGCAGGAGGACCTGAACTTGGTGCTGACGCCGTGTGGGTTGTTGCCAGGGTATTCTTTAACTCTGGTTCTGTCAGTGAGAGGGAGCACTGACTTGGCCTTCTCCGTTCGTGTTGCCCTCGTGTTAATGAATGGTTGCCACTGTATAATCCCCAGGCTGCTATTGAGAGGCTGCTGGGATCTGGTTTCATGCTGCACCTTAATTTGTACCCTCTCTTCAAATACTTCCGTTTGGGGTGTTGTGTGGGTTTTTTTTTTGTTTGTTTGGTTTTCCCTCCCTGCAAATTTGGCCTTTTTCCAAAGGGAAAACTGACAAGGAAGCTGGACAAAACCTATGGTCGTGATTGTTTTCTTTTTTTGTTTGTTTGTACAGGTTCACACTTTGCTCCCCAGCACCTGAATTGCTTCTGTACTGTTGACAAAGGAAAGATGACCTCTACTGTAGTAAGTAAACAAAATGTTCACGATATTCCTCTCTGATTTTACTTTTCTTTTAATGTGGTTTTATTTCTTTACATGTAACAGCCTATTGAGCGATGTCCTGACTAACAAGTCTTTTAAAATGCGGAATACTTGTTGTGTTTTCCCTTTGACAAAAAGGGAGAAAGACACTGTCAGGCAGGTGTAAGAGGCTTGAATTAACCAACATTTCCAGTGCTCAGGTACTTTTAGGAGAGGTTTATGCTTTTAAAGCTTATTTCGGTGGGATAGGTCAGAATGGCTTCTGACTAGTTCTTAAAGCTCTTCCAGGATAAATATTCCACAATAGGAATGTAGTTATAGGCCAGTATGTTTCAGAAATAGCTGTGGCATACCTGGTGTTGTCACAGCACAAAATGGGGCAGTAAGCATTTATCCTAGACCTGGACAAAGGCCGCTACTTGTCAGCATTTCCTTCTGTGATGGTGCTGCCCAAAGCTGTCCCTGCTGTTTGTTTCTACCCTGTCAGATGTTCCAGGGCAAGCGTTTGTGCAAACAGCTTGGGAGGGCTGGGCTCAAGAATCCCTCTTAGGCTGGGGTTGCTATGGATCGGGAACTTGATCTCATAGGGTTTCCAGCCTCACTCTGCGTTATTTTGATTATCCAAAACGTGAGGTCTTAGGCATGTGCTGTAAATCTCTCTGTCTGTGCAAACTGGAGTCACCAGTAAGTGTTGTGTGTGCGGGGTGTATTTAACTGAAATACTTGGCTTCTGAAACTTGTCCTGATTGCAGCCTTGTTTTTTTTTTCCGTTTTCTCCTGTTTTCCTCCCTGCCCCCGTCGCCGTTCAGGGTCCGCCGCCATACTACGAGAACCGGGGCTTTCAGCCAGAACCCGTCTACCCCGCCCAGCCGGCGGGAGGTGCTAACCCGTACCCCCAGTACTTCTCCACAAACGCTCCCTCGGTGCCAAGCTACGTCCCAAAGGTCGCCACCCGCCAGTCGACCCGGCCAGTAGCACACCCAGCCAGGAGAACGTGTGCAGCCAGTGAGTTTCCTTGGGGTTTCTCCCACTTTCGGACCTGAGGTCTTCCGAAGTGAAATAACAAAGAAGAGGGACCTTCCCTTCCAGCTCGTGTGTTGGAGGAGCCACTTCCTTGTGGATGAAGAAGTAACAGCTGGATGGGAACACGGGTCTTTTGGAGGAAGGGTGGTGGAACGGAGAAAAGTCCGGCTAAAAATGTCTGATTTCGATGTCAAATGGATAGTGCTGGTGGGTGGAAATTGCCTTATTTGTGAACTTAATTTCTCTTTTCCCCCCTTGCTTTCGTTTCAGGTCTAAGGAAAACCATAATAATTTTATTATCTATTTTAATAGTCGTTTGTTGTGCAATTGCCGCTTTCTTCATCTGGTATTTTGGTAAGTCTTTTTTTCTTCTTTTGTTTTGCTTTGAAAGAAAAGATGTATTGAACTTTGAAAGTTAGAAATGTACATTGTCATCTTCCATTTTATGCTGTATTAAGGACAGGCAATTCTTTGTTCCTTATCTCCTGAGAGATGAACTAATGTTGCTTCCTAATGGCTCAGTTTTGTTTGTGGATTTTTTTTCCTGTTCTTTCTTTTTAATACTACTGTTGCTTTCCAAATTTGAGCTTCACTTAATTTGAAGTGGAGGGAGGAGATTGCAGTGAGTGTGTATTCCTTAACTGCAAGAGTGTAAATGATCAAAATGTGTTTTGTTTTGGTAAAATGGAATCTCTCTGGGAGCCGGAGTCATTTACATTCATTTATTTGTTTCTGTGGGGCTTTTGCTTTGAAAATGTGTGAATGTTGTGTGAGCCCAGCCTGTCCCACCACTGTAAGTTGTACCATGGCTGATACATTTGCCTTGGAAATCATCCTCAACTGGGATGATTTCCCCAGCTGAAAGTCAACTGGGGTGACTGAACTCTGAAGCTGGGCTGGACCAATTCTGTTCAGCTCAGGTGAAGTTTGCCTTGTGCTATCTTAATTTTCCTTTCAATGAAAGCTGCTCTTCTAAAAAAGCAGGAAACTAAAAAACAATTTGCTATGTTTTTAGGAGCCTCTCCTTTCTGTTCTGTGCAAGCAAAGAGGAAGAGAGATCTAGTGGAAGGTGTCCCTGCTCATTGCATTGGAGTTGGACTAAATGAGGTCTAAACGTTCCTTCCAACCCAAACTGTTCTGTCATTTTAAGGGAGTTCATTTAGAACTATTAGGAAGATGTTTTGTGCTCTTAGGGGTGGTTTTTTGACTGATTTTGATTTATACAGTGTGAGTGTAATCTTGTTTTAAATGTCAGGAGAAGTATATAATTGGGGCACTCACTTTCTTCCTCCTTTTCTGAGTGTTAACGCTTTGCCCGTGTAAAGCTCCTTTTTGAGCACTTAATGGTGCCTGTTTATCCAGGGGAAGCCAGTGGCCAAAATCCAGTCAGCTGCATCAGTGACTTAATCTGACAAGAGATGTAAAGGACAGAGCAATACATCTTCTGTGTCAGGCTGGGCTCCCTCCCATCTCCAGGTTTAAGAGCCGCTTCCGGTGTTTTGCTTCATCAAAGTCAGAAAACTCCTTGAGAGCTGGCAGTGGGCACCCGGAGCTGATGTCCAGCCTCGTGGCTGTGTTTTTCTCTCTCCCTGCAGTAGACAATCATTGTCTCAGCTCCCTGATCGAGTGTGGATCCTCAGGAGTGTGCATGTCCCCCTCCCAGTGGTGTGACGGGGTGAGCGACTGCCCCAACGGGGAGGACGAGACCCGCTGTGGTGAGTGACAGCAGGCAGGGGCTGGGGAGCAGACCTGCAGCCAACTTCAGCAGCTTTTGAGCAAATTGCCTTGTCCAGAGCTTGCCTAAGTTACAACAGGGCTCTTTTAGCCTAAGGTCTATCTTTAGAATGGTTTAGGATGTGTGAGTGCTTTGAAGGGTGTATATAGGTACTCAGTTTGTGTCCAGTCTGATTGAAAAGCTGAAATAAAATGCCTGGCTCAGGGGTTTGAGCTGCCTTGACTTTGAATCAGTTTTTAAAATATTACCTTTTAATTTGAGTGGGGTTTGTGCAGAACTGAATCTAACATTGTCTCTGGAAGGCACAGTCATTGTTGACTTCTCAGTAAGCTCCGGGTGAAACATAAACCTGGTGGTCTTCAGTCAGAGTTGCCTTTTTCCATGTATTTTGCATTCCTCATTCTCCCCTTAGTTCTTCAACTACTTCCTAACTCGTTTGTGTGAGAAAGCCTGGCCTGATTGTTGTTGTGAACTGAAAAGATGCCAAAGGAAGCTTTAGTGCAGAGCTGAAGGCAGAAGGTGGACACAACATTGGTCCATTCCAGAGGTGCGGCATCTTGTGTTGTACCAGTGTCACACTGGAAAAGTCTGGCCGTGCTCTCACTCCCTCCCTGTGAACTTGCATTCAGCACGTGTCTCATGCAGGGCTAGCATTCCCTGGCATGTGCTCTGAAGCTGTTCCACTCCGTTTGGTTGAATAATGGGTTCCTGGAGAAGCTTGTCTCAATCCGTTCTTTTGCTTGAACTATTTTTTTATTAAATTCTTGTGCAAGTAAATGCATAATGGGACGTGGAATGTCAGAGCTGATTGCCCCTTGTTACATTCTTGCTCTACAAGTGCATTTCTGAAGAAACTCAGTGTTTTAGATAGAAAGTATTTTTCAATAGATCGTGTTTTATTTATACACAGTATATGATATATTAAGAAATATATGGTTGCATAGATAAAAGATGAGAAAATTTTGACTTGCAATCTTTCTCAGTGGTGGACTATACAAGAGAATTTTGAGTATAAAAGCTGAAATGGAAGGATGAACACTATCTTGTGCACTTGCATTTTAAAACTGGTAGTCCTTTTAAATTGCCTTACATGAAAAGAGTTAAGTCATTACCATATTTCTGTCTAGGATTTACTCAGAATTTGAGTAGAAGGCAGCACTAAAATAACATCAGCTCATGAATATTATGAGTAACTACTTCTAAGTAGAGAAAGCAGTAATAATAGCATGTGGTGTTCTTGTTTGGCTTTTTTTTTTCCCCCTTCTTCCTTTTCTGGCAGTTAGACTTTTTGGACCAAATTTTATCCTGGAAGTTTATTCACCTGTCAGCAAATCCTGGTATCCTGTTTGCCAAGATGACTGGAATGATGATTATGGGAAGATTGCATGCAAAGACATGGGCTACAACGTGTAAGTCCAACCTCTGCCAGCCTTTGCACAGACACAGAAAGGTTAAAATTTCCCTCTTGCCATTTTTAATGTGTCTGAGGCTTTGCTGTGCTGTGAAAATGTGCTGGCAAAGGCTTCTCTTCATCTTGCCCTGTTACAGGAGGTGCATACACATCAGATAGAAATATTATTTTAACCTAGTGACTGGTGGGAAATGGAACTTGACAAATGTTTTAAGAATCTGGGACTCTGGCTGTGCTGCACCACCAGGGTTCTGTGTTTACTTAGAACCAAAAATAAATATTTCTGGTGTTGTCATATCAGGAGCTCTAGCTTGGCACAGCTTATTATTACTTGTTTGAAAGCTGAAGCTACTGGGTTTCATCATGGGCTTTCTGTCTTGCAGAGATACATATTTCTACAGTCGTGGGGTGGCACCTGAAGTCAGCTTTAAGAGCTACATGAAGCTGAACACAAGTGCTGGGAATATAGACTTGTACAAAAAGCTGTACAGCAGGTATCTTTGTTTAATACAAGCCTCTTTCCTTTTTTTAAAGGGTCTGTTTAGCTGCTGTAAGAGGTGTAGCTTCTGCCTGCAGCGTGATGCAAGCACATCTTTCAGCGGGCATTGTCGGAGGGAAAGAGACTTTGTTTTTAATCTGATTGCAGCAACTGTTCTTCCTTCTGTTTGAAAACACAGCTGTAGGTTTTCCATCCTCCCTGTCCTCTTTTAAAAGAAAAGATGTTCCATCCTCTGTGCTGTCTAGAAGGCTGCCATGTCAGAGGTCCTTTTCTGAGGCTCTCTGACCATCAGCAGGACTTTCTGTATGGTGGCAACAGCTACGAGCAGCTGGCACAGCCTTTTTTTCACTCACATGAACACACAGCATGCAAAAATGGGTCTTCACTGTGGAAAGTATCATTTTTATTCTCATTTAACAACTCAGAAGTGTCTAGCTTCAAAACCTGTAGGCTGCTGTGCCTGCAAACTTCCCGCAGCTCCCTTGTTTAGGTTCTTCTGCAACGACTCCCTAAATCAGCTCAACTTTCTCTCATGCTGTTCTTCATCTTGCTTCTCAATAGGCTTGCAGTCTCCCACATGACAGTTTTGGTGAGTGCAAGGCATGGTGGAGGCCAGATGGTTGCTCTAGGGTAGCTGGAGAGAGTGAAGAAAGGAGGGAACCCCCAGCAGGAAGATGAGGCTGAAGGCAGGGCCTGTAGCTGGAAAGGGTAGGAAGCAGCTGGAGGGTGAACCTTGCTCACCATTTCCTTCACTGTGTGCCTGAGATCCCCTTTGGTTTTGTGTTTCTCTTGCAGTGACTCCTGTCCCTCAGGAAAAGTGGTTTCTCTGCGCTGCATAGGTGAGTCACTGGCCTTGCCAAACCTCTGCTTGTTCATGCTTTGAAATGCTGGGAAGTCCTTTTGGACCTGTGGAGTTAATTGCTGTCTTGGAACAGGCAAATGATTTAACTCTGGTTCCCAAGTTCCCAATAGTGCAGCTTAAAGAGCAGGGTGGGAGAGGAGACAAGGAGAATGTTGAATCCCCAGGTGTTTTTTCATTTGCTGCCACCTTTCAGTGAGTTGTCTGTGGTGAAGCTCTGTATCCCTCACCTGGGCAGCTGTGTTGGGATGTCTGTGGCATGTTTGCCTTCCAAGATTCAGGAATCAGGTGGGCAGTGCCTCCTTGATGGTGATGCTGTCCTGAGGAGTCTCCTGGCTGTTGGCTGCACAGCACAAAGGTGTGTGAATGGCCAGAGGTTCTTGAAAGGTGTAATGAGTTTATGGTGAACTAAGGGCAGCAGCTGCCAACTTATGTTTGCAATTTAATGGGGGTCGAGGCTATGGCAGGCCTGGGGTGTCAGTGTCAGGAGAGGGGCCTGAGCTGTGGGGTGTCCAACAGATCAGACACGGTGTGCACTCCCCTGTTCCAGGGAAGGCTGAGGTGCAGAATTCACATCCCAGCTCCCTCCTTAATTGATGCCTGTGTGTGCCATTGACTCCTTAGAGTGTGGGCTGTCCAGCAAGAGCGTGAGCATCATGAACAGGATCGTGGGTGGCAGCGGGGCCGTGCTGGGGCAGTGGCCGTGGCAGGTCAGTCTCCACGTGCAGGGCACCCACGTCTGCGGGGGCTCCATCATCACCCCCCGGTGGATTGTGACAGCAGCTCACTGCGTGGAAGGGTGAGTCCCTCTCTTCGTGGCTGTTGGCCCTGCTTCAAGCTGAAATGCATTAATGTATTCAAGTCTCCCAACTTTCTCCTTTAAAACTGAATTCCTCCCCCCTGCCTGGCATGCAGGTGCTGGGTACAGCATTTTGTCTCTGTAGCAGAATGGGTTTTAGAAGCATTAAGGGAAGATTGGTTCTGGAAGAGGCTGACTGCAGATGATCTGTCTGCTTATTACTGAAAGTCTTATTTTACTTTTTGTCTTACTCACAAAATTAAATTGGTGGTGTTGGGCACAGATGCTCACCTAATTTAAGATGTAAACTCAAGGCACCAAATTCAATGCCAGACAGTAAAATAGTTTCACGAAGATGTTGCATTACACTGTGATAAAACCCAAAGAAAACTGGGAACTGCCTCCACCAAATTCTCAAATATCACTTTACTGTAGATATGATCAATTTGAAGATGCCTGTGCCATTTATTTCCTCGTATCTTCGTGCCACAGGGTAGTAAAGTCCAAGTCAGTATTAAATACAGATTTATACCTATCCAAGGAGCACTTTATGTAGCCATCAACAAGAAAAATTGCTGGTGCTTTGTACATTTTTAACCTGTAAAGGAGAGTTGAGAGTGCTGTGGTACCTTGTGTAAAGGGCAGAATATGTTTAAAAGGTGGCTGCTTCTGCTGAAGAGAAAACCCACAAAGCAAAAACCTTTTTAATGGTTGGTTGGCTGGATCACAGTTTGAGGCTAAGGCAAGGAAGAATATTTGTCCTCAACCTTGAGAAAGGAATGCAAGTGTTGATTTCTACCTGGAGATCTTATCCCTCCTTTGTTGCCTGCATTTGAGCTCTGTAGTATGCAGAAGCTTTGGGAATGGCAACCAAGCTGTAGCTGGCACAAACCTGGTTTTCAGTCTGATTTGGGTTTTTTTGGAGGTGAGATGACTTGCAGGCACTACTGCCTTGGCACTTCTCATGGAGGGAGTTTTAACACTTGTGGCAAGTTTTCTATTAAGCTTTTGTAAACTGTGCTGGAGCACAAGAGGCTGCTTAAATTACATCCAGCAAGCAGGCTTAACGTTAAAAAAACCCCACCAAAACCCAAAACCAAGCTAAAAAAACCCTGACATTTTCAAGATAGTGAAATTCTTTCACCAGATCATGTTTTTACTAATTCTGGCTTCTGCTGCCAGTGATACCACTGACATGTGAGACCTCAGCAATACCTGCTTGATCCCTCAGGCTCGGAAATCAATAGACTGCAGTGTTGCAGCTTCAAACTTAATTTGTTGTGCTGAGTGACTAAGGGGGTGGACAGTGATACTTAACCCATTGCAAAGAATTTTTTTTTGATGTGTTTTTGAAATTAGAGTCAAGCTTTCCTGAAGTTAGATGTCTGGCAATTTGTTTCTCTTATTCTTCAGAAATGGCAGTCAAATGCATGTGTATTCTTGGTCACAAGCACATTTGACTACAATTCCTGAAGACAGTTTTTGGAAGGTCCTAATCTGTGTTCTGTTATGACAGAGGCAAACCTCCTGCCCTTTCTTTGTTCTGTAGGCGACTTTCTGACCCACACAGCTGGAGGGTTTATGCTGGGATTCTGAATCAGGACGAGATGCTCCTTAGAAGTGGATACAGAGTGCACCAGATAATTTCCCATCCCGATTATGACACAGACTCCAAAGACAATGATGTTGCCCTTATGAAGCTGGAGACACCACTGAGTTTTACTGGTATGTATTTTGCTCTCCTTAAGGGAAAAATCCGGTGGCAATGAGCATGTCTTTTAAAACTTCCGAATTTCATCAGGAAATCCTTGTAGGTACTTATTGGAAGAACACAAAATGACCCTAGAGACAGGGTTTAGAGACAGAGGGCACAGTCTCTGATTCCATAAGTAGGAGTTATTTAAATCTATTACATAGGTAGGGCAGCTGGTAAACTTTCTGCTTTGTTTGCCTGCAAGGAAGGCAAAGTACAGAGGAAATGCAAGGTGTGCAAGTGCTGGTCCTGCTGAGATATTTTATTTGCATTTATTTTGAATTCTGCCTGGACATCTGGGCTTACAGACGTTACTCTGTTCATTTTGCAGACACTGTGAGGCCAGTTTGCCTGCCTAACCCAGGGATGATGTTCGAGCCTAACCAGCAGTGCTGGATATCAGGGTGGGGAGCAGAGTACCAAGGAGGTAAAGAGTCGTTCTGGAATATTTTGGTCTTTTACATAAACTAGTCCTTTCCAGCCCACAAATAACTGCTGCATGGTCTTATGGGGGAGTTCAGTCTAGATCTGCTGATACACTATTTTTTCAGCCACTTTACAATGCCCCAGTATTTACCCAGGGCATTCTGTCTCAAAGCAGGTTGTGATGTGTTGCATTCAGCAGACTGCACAAGACCCTCAAATCAGTACTGGGGGCCAGAAATATTCACCCAGGAAACAATCCTGTGCCCCTGCTGGCAGGGCATACCCTCCTGCAGCAAGGGTTGCTGTGTGCCAAGCCAGTCCTGTGGACGTGGGAAAGGGCAGGAGCTGCTCTTTTCCACCGCCTCAGGCAGAAATAGCACGATGAAAGTAAATTTGTAAGAGTGGAAAAGCAAAAGGGAGGAAAGGTTTCTTTCAGTATGAGAAAGGTACTGGGTGGGAAAGGGATTCTTGGGGAAACTGAGCCCCAAATATGGGAATTGGTGGCAGCTTGTGCTGGACTATGGGGAGGTTCTTTTCACTTCTTGTAGGTTTCTTGCTTCTTAAATGTCCATCCTGCTGCTCCTAGGAAGTTTGTCTTGGCTGCTGGGCTTTGCAATAGCAACCTGATCTGATGCTTATTCTAATTTTGTCTTTGCGTGTTTGTGCATATTTCAATTTTAGGTAAAACGTCAAATAACTTGAATTACGTGGCGGTGCCCTTGATAGAACATTCCAGGTGTAACGCTTTTTATATCTACAATGGCTTGATATTGCCTACAATGATCTGTGCTGGAGACCTCGCAGGAGGAATTGACTCCTGTCAGGTAATTATTCCTAATGAATAACTAATAATGATCTGATTATTTTTGTGGCCTTAATAGTCAGCTTTTTAAATCATCTATCTATCTATCTATTACAAACAAATCCTACACCCCTCAAAATCAAACATTTGCATAACATATGGTTGGGCTTCTGGTTCCTTTGGTGGTGCATCCCTTTAAAAGGGAGAGCTTTTGTTTCATCTTCTGAATGGCTGCCAGTGCTGAGTTCTCATTAAATTCCCAAAGAGGGTGAGGCTCCTTTTTAATGCTTCAAGGATGGTTTGTTACCTGGTACTTGAAGGTGATCAAATGCTCTTCATAATCACAGCATTTATTATCATTATTCTGTTATTAATCACAGCATTGTGCTTGTGAACAAGAAAGTCAATAATTCCAATCTACTTAGGGGGCTCTGGAGAAATTATTTTCATCCCTATTGCAAGCAGACATCATTTAATACCGAAATTGCCATCACATTTTGTTTTAGTGACTAAAATGGTGGGTAGTTTTTTTTTTTTTGGAACTAAACCTGTGTTCCTGAAGTGAAATGGTGTCTCTCGTGGTGGCTGGGTCGCTCATGGGGTGTTTGTGTCCTGTGCAGGGTGACAGTGGAGGCCCTCTCGTGACCAACCACCACTCCGTGTGGTGGCTGGTTGGGGACACCAGCTGGGGCACTGGCTGTGCCACCCCCAACAAGCCTGGAGTGTACGGGAACATGACTGTGTTTACAGACTGGATTTATAAAAATATGCAGGTAAAATGCTTGGAGTCTTTAAAATGAATTGAAAGGCCCCAAATCCTGAAATGTGATTTTACTAAAAAAAAAAAAACTGGATGGATAAATGTGACTTGCCTGCTCTAACTAAGCTGTTCTGTTGGGAAGCATCCAAGTGATTGTTAAGACAGAGCTTGAACATTTGTTTTCTGTTTTGTTTTGTCTTTTAAACAGGCAAACAGATGACAACACTGTCCTTGCTAATCGATGTTCCTGAGGACAAGAATAAATGAAGCCATGGGGGGCTGGGATATTTATTCACTTTGCAATTGATTTTTTTTTTCCCTCTTTGATTTTTCTTTTTAAAAATAACATGAAGGATTGCACACTTGGTTCTGTGCTGGCTACAGTGACTGATCTTAATCAGTGAAGGATTTATCACAATGAGCACCTTTCTTCTCCCTGTGGTGCCTGGCAGAGTCATTCTGTCAACTGCTTGCTGAAATGTCTCTCTTTTGTTGAGTAACTTTCGCTTGATAATCAGGTACAGGCTTATAATGACAACTTAAAATCACAGTTTAATTTCAGATTTTCGTAGCAGGATGCTGAGACAGTTGGTTTAGTAGGTTTTAAATTAAATGTTTTAATAATGTGAATGTTGAATCTCCGAGCTGCTGGTTGGCAATTTAAAAAGAAATTAATGTTTTTTAGTATAGAATCATAGAATGGTTTGGGTTGGAAGCGACCTTAAAGATCATCTTGTTCCAACCACCCCTGCCGTGGGCAGGGACACCTTCCACTAGCCCAGGCTGCTCTGAGCCCCATCCAGCCTGGCATTAAACACTTTCAGGGATGGAGCATCCTCAGCTTCCCTGGGTAACCTGTTCCAGTGCCTCACTGCCCTCACAGGGAAGAATTTCTTCCTAAAATCTACTCTAAATGTGCCCTCTTTCAGTCTGATGTCACTACCCCTTGTCCTCTCACTACATGTCCTTGTCCAAAGTCCCTCTCCAGCTCTCCTGTAGGCTCATTAGGCACTGGAGGGGGCTTTAAGGTCTCCCCAGAGCCTTCTCCAGGCTGAACAACCCCAACTCTCTCAGCCTGTCTCCGGAGCAGAGGTGCTCCAGCCCTTGGAACACCTTCGTGGCCTCCTCTGGACTCGCTCCAACAGGTCCGTGTTGGGGGATCCCAGAGCTGGATGCAGTATTCCAGGTGGGGTCTCAGGAGAGCAGAGTAGAGGGTGAGTGGTGTATATGAAGGGAATTTTTCATGCACTACAGTACAGGCCCAGGAAAAAACACCCCAACTGGATATTCAGGTAGTTAAAAATCCTCAGGATCTCAACTCAGCCGTCACCAAAGCCAGATTGTTCCGGTCTGGCTGCCTCAGTCATTACAAGAAGTGCTGTTCTGCCTTAAGCTGCTCTGAACCCAAACAGGGCAAGACCTTGAGCCAACCTCAGTGTGGGCTGTGGGCAGGGATGCTGTGGGCAGGGATGCTGTGGGCAGGGATGCTCCGGGCAGGGATGCTCCGGAGCTGCAGCAGGAAGCGTGAGCCGAGTCTCAGCACTGAGAGGTCCCTGGCTGAGCACATCGAGGTTGATCCTTGAACTCTCCCTGCTGTGAAAGGCAAAGGGCAAAGGTTTCCAGTCAGGCTGTGCTGCAGGATTTCAGGTTGCAGACACAGCCCCGCCCCGGGCTGGGTGTTCTGTACGAGGAAGCGCGAAGCCGCGTTGCTGCGTGACGAGATGAACTACCTCATTTGTTAAATTTGGCTTCTGGTTCCCTAGGGCTCTCCTCCGTGTACCTGCCTGTGTGTTTGCAGCAAAATGTAATTCATATCCGAGTGCCACCTGAACTGGGATTGTGAAAATAATTTATGATCGTGGTAGAGGATCAAAAAGCCATATCAAGTCACTTTGTTAAGAAGGATAAATCTTTATTGAATGAAATGACTCCACTAGTCTTGTTTTCTCTTTTGGTACTGAAATGCAATTATATTACATGTAAACACTGCACCAAATAAATACTTTTTTTTTTTTTTTTTACAAATAGTTTTCCTTAGTTGTGCTTTATATCTGTTTACTTTTTTTGGAAGCAGTTGCGGGATTCAGTGTGTGAAATGCTTTGGGAATCTGATTAAAAAACCCCAAACCAACAAACACACACAAAAAAAACAAAGGAAGAGAAAAACAACTCAAGAGGATGACCCAAGAGACTGTTTTAATTCCAATATTTCAGGTCCTTGAACAAGCCCAGGGAAAGAGAGCTGGATGTCTAGGAATGTTAGACGTCTTTGGTGACTGGGTCTGATGAAATCACTCTGACTTAATTGAATTAAATAACGAAGTTTAGCCTACAGGCAGTGGCTTGAGAGAGTCCCACCCTATTTTGTTATTCCATCTCATGCTGCCTGCAGCAATGTGCACTTGCCTCTCCTCTCTAGGTGTGAGATGGGCGTTTTCAATAGCACGTGTGCACCAAGTACCCTTGGGGAATGGGGGTACCGTGAGGTAACCAACGAGTTTAAAGCACTTTTAAAACAGAAATCAAATAAATTGTTAGGGTATGAGGGGCCTTTTTTATGGCTTCTGACCTGCAGCACTGCAGGTCAAGGGTAGCAAAAGAGTGTCCTGGAAGAAAGGAGAAACTGGCTGAGTGTTCAGCAGGGTTAAGGAAGGGATGTTGGGGTGAAGGCTGTACCAGGAGCCAGCCACCAGCTGCAGTTTCATGTCACAGGGACAAACACTTTGTGTCATTTCTAGCCTGAAGAGAAGGCTTCTCTCATAAGAAACTTGGAGATTACTACATCACTCACTGGTAAAAGCACATTTTTTTCTAGCTGAATGCAGACGTTACTTTTGCTGCACAAAGCACAGCTTTGCCCATTAAACCAAACCCTCCGTGTGAAAGGTGTCATGAACACAGTGTGTGATATTCTATTTTGCATCGGCTTCCGTGAAATGAGAGTTGTTGGAAAGGTTCTCCTTGCCCTGGGGAGGGAAAGGAGAAAGGCAGCAAAATCCCTGTTGAGACACCCTTGTAATGTTTAACATCCTGGAGGTTTCATTCCTTTTGGGCATCCAAATCCTGCCCTCTAGTGAACTGCCCGTCGGTCCCAAAATTTCAGGTGATGCTCCAGACATCTGGGAGAAAGGCTAAGAGGCTCATTCTCTGCAAATCAGGGAACTGGAAAAGGAGACTGAACAGAGCCAATGGCATCCTGTGGATGCACCACTCACATGAAGGAAATAAACTTTCTTTTCCTTCTAGGCTGGAACTGTTCCATGCCCACTCTGTGCTCCCTCTCTACCTACTGGGCTGAGACTCAGTGGTGACACTTTGCAGAGGTGATAGCAGGAAAGACAACAACCACAGCAACACAAAAACACAAAGGGAAGTGGGGGATCACAAGTAAGCTTCATTGAGAAAAGTTACGTCATTTGATTTCTCCAGTTTGTGAGTTATACAGCTCCCATCCTGATTAAAGAGAGAAAAAAAACCCACAACAAAACATATAATTCTCAGAGTGCTAGCTTTTTAATGATTATTTCAAAGGTTGTACAGAGTTCATAAAACAAATGTTTAAAAATGAGATAACATTTATTTAATCACAAATCCCTCGTGGAGCCCTTTATCTAAAGGCAGCTGTTTGCATATAACTGATTATGGAAAATAAAACAAAACTGAAAGAGATGAGTGTTAAAGGTCTGGGCTGACATTACATTTTTATGTGATTATACAAAATTCTTCAGTAATGCTGGAAGTCAAAAGAAAAATACATCTGAAAAACAAATTACAACGAGCTGAAGTCTCGCAGGTACTGACAGGCTTTGGTGAGACGAGCAGCTCGTTGGCTGAGGTGGTTCCTTTGTTTAGCAGCCTCAGTGTCCTCCTCGAGGAGAAAGTCTACCTTGTCTTTGTCCTGCAGGAGCTGCAGCATCGTGGTCTGCACGTTTTCTCCGAAGTCGTGAACCACAGAAGAGAGGATGATTAGAGGTATCTGGTTGGAGAGGCGTTTCGTTGCTCCCTGCAGGATAGGGGGGAGAAAAAAAGGCAAAATGCTAATTTGGTAAAAAGAACTGAAAAATGAAGGGTCTATAGGTAATCTGGTAAAAAGTGATACCAAGGTTTTAAAATGTTGGATTGAGTTACTGTTCAAGAAGGGAGTACTGCTATGAACTAACAGAAATGTTTGCAGCCAGTCTCTTTTGTGCTTGAAATCTAAAAATTAGGAGCCATGGGAATGTCAGCTGCTGCTTTTTTTTTTTTCCCCTCAGCAAACTAAAGCCAAGGCAGGCTGTTCTCTGCTTAGCTCTGCCAGCTGCCATGGGGACAGGTTATAGGAGGACATTCCTGACAAACAGAACTTGTGTGAGCAGTTTCTGGTGTCAAACCCGCCTTCTCTCAATGCTACCAATATGTTACGGTGCAGCAAATCAAAGAGTGGTTTTTCCTACAGCTGGTAAATCCCTCTGCTAGATGGTGGTATTTAGATGGCATTTCTGATGGAGTTGTCCTTTAAGTGTGAGACAGCTTTGGAGGAAGCTTCAGCCTTAAGGGGAAATGTCTTCAGCAGTAGTGAGACCAGACTGTGCCTACATTACATCTATTGATATCTCCATGAGGCAATTTCCTGTCCATGACCGACTGCCTCTTCGATTTATTGATGCAATTTGAAACAGATTGACCCAGAGGAGCTTGTGGGGCCCTTTCCCCATGGAGATCCACAGGGTTTGGGGGCTCAGCTGGTGCTTTTGGGAGACATGAGGTTCAAACCCTCTCCCAGCCCTGGGAAGTTGCTGCCTCCAGCCCTCCTGGTGCCAGGTGAGCACTTAGGCCTGAGTGACTGGCTGCACTTGAGAGGTGCTGTCTTCCTTTCTTTTTGGAGTACCTGACTTGGAAATGGCAGTGGGAAGACCAGGAAGAGGCACATTTCACCCATAGGTCCTAGAGGGGGTAGGCAGCCATGGACACTTAAGAGCTTCCATCTCATTCAAACTGTATTTGGCCTTGCAAAAGTCCCATGGAGATATGATGCCCTGGCATTGGGTATTTTTTTTGTTGAAAATGGCTCTCAAGGCATTTACAAAACTATTTAACTAGCAGGTCAGACACACATGTTACAGCAGAGTGTGCAGTGAGGTGGGATGGAAGAGTTTATGCAGTCCTGGCTTTGTTTCTTGTCCTCTGAAAGCCAGTGGTTTTCTCTTCATTAGCCTGAGCAGCCTGAATGTATAATTGCAGGAATTTGTCAAAACCCTGCTATTGGAATTCAGGCGAGCTGCTGCTCACCTTCCTGCATTATTAATATTGAACTTGTTGCTTTCTGAGGAAGTTTTACAACAAAGCAAATCTTGTTACTGCGTGTTCTCTTTTCTGCCTTTCTTTAAGTGATCCTTTGTTAAAACATCCCATTTGTCTTCAGAGACTTCACTTCTGGGGTGCTATCTGCAATACAGCAGACGCTCTCTGATCTCTACAGACAGCTGATCCATTTTAATCTAACATTTTATTATTTATTATTTATTATCACTCCTCCTCCTGCAGTAGTTTAAGAGCTGACCACAAGACACAGACACCACTTTCTCCTGACTGCAGGAACGTGCAGAGTGGCTTGAGACTGACCTAAGCTCTCCACTGTGCCAAATGCCAGAGTGCTGGATATAATATTAAGCTTGTGGGAACTTGTATTGTTTGAAAAATGTGAGATGAACTCGCAGTGGAGAAAGCCCTCCTGGGACTCTTGTTCCCTTTGCTGGAGAGGGGAGCTGGCCATCCATCAGCAACTTTTAATTACAGGGCCCAGGACTCTCCCCCACCTTGTCCTCTCCTCCATCCCTGTCCTTTCCTCCAACACCACTTGTCCCCAGAGCAAAGCCAGCAGGAGAGCTCTGGCCTGGTGTGGGGCTGTGTGGGCAGCAGGGAGTCACCCCCTTCTCCAGAAAAGGCTGGAGGAGCAGGAGAGCACTCCCTTGCTGATGGGGTGTTCCCCAACTGAGGTGCAGCTGCCAGGGAGCCATGCCAGACTGGGAAGTAGCTAACAAGTGGTTCAGGAGCCACTTTTAACACCTTCAGGCTTTTCTAATCACCATATCCATATCCATCATCCTGCAACAAATTCCCCCTTGCGACTGTGCTGGTACAGCCCAGCTTTGCCCTGACATTCTCACCACTGGTCAGAAACTGCAAGTAATTTGTACAGAAGCTGAGTGTGTACCTGGATGAGACTCTTAGATACCCTCTGGCTGCTATTCCCTGCATAGTGATGGTGTTGGAAGAAAGACCATATTGACCAGTGAGACCTGGATGAGGGGAATATGCTGTGGTATTCAGGGGGCAGTAAACCTGCTGTACCACAGTCTGTAAACTCACAGAGAAGTAGGCCTTCGTGTGAGAAACCATTTCCATGAAAACAAAGGGCTCTTCTTTCGGAGCGTGAAACTGCATCTCTTTCCCACTGGGAATTTTGGGAGCGTTTTCTGCCTTAACAGCGTTTAAGTCGCAGATGTAAACGTCGTCCTGGCAGTACACAATCCTCTCCATTTTAAACTGTGTCCGGATGTGCCTCTCAGCCTCTGCTGCTTGTTTCTCTCTGATGTCTTCAATTCTCATCTAGAAAAGAAAGGAACAAGAAGTTCTGAGACATTTGCTTCCCTTGGGAAGGTGCCAGTGCTTGGCGGTGTCCGCAGGGAATGGCAAGGCGGGCACAGTGTTCAACAGCCCTTATCCAGCACTGTGAAATCCCAGTCCATGGGAACACAGAGTTTAGATTGTGGTCCCTCTGTTGTGAAAGAGCAGGAAAATGTGGCAGTTTTGTCCTCTCCTTAAGTGGGATCAGTCAAAACGTGGTGCTTGAAACCCCAAAGGAAAATACAAGGAACAGGCAGCCACGAGTCCAGCCTGCAGCCTGTCCTGGGTTGTGCATGTGCTTCATTTGCATCTCCCTCTTGCAGTAAGTGGTGACAGCAGGCACTGATGTGAATTCCATGGCCCCTCCTGCCCTTCCCAGAAGCTGCACTCTCCTATCTGCTGTCAGCAAACCAACCCTGTCCAACCCCTCCCTGTCTGGTGTTCTTATTGCAGCCATCTGATGCTTTCTGGCCTTTTTGATACTTCCACCTAAAAGTCTGTGAGGCAAAGCTCCCCCAGTCATGCTCAAATCCCCTTAAAATGCTTTCCTAGCATCCCTAAGAAAACATCCCATCTTTTTTCTCATGACCAGTGTCTGCCAGAACTTCTTCCCTCTTCATTCCTCTCACTGTGTTATACCTAAAGACCCTGCTTGAACATCTCTGTGTTTGGAAGAAATACCTTATTTGTTCACTGTCTGGCTGGTCTGGGAGCTGAGTAGGGTTTGACCAGGCAAGTCAAATATCAAACCACCTATTTCACTCACATTTGCCTTTTAGTTTCCTTTTTCAGCAGTACCCTGTGGGTGGGCTCTGTTTCCTGGCTGCCAGCATTGCTTCTTGCCTTTTCCTCAAAGCTTTTTCTGAGAAAAGGCCTTCAAGGACATCCATATCATTTAAATCCACCCCAAAACATGCTAATGCCCACACTGTGAACAGTAACCTTTTAATTTTTTCATAATTGGATGATTTTTGGCTTGTCTGCTCCTGCTCCCTTTTATCAAAGATGAGACTCCTGTGCTGGCTAAAGCCCTGGTTTGCTTTCTGAGGGAAAAGCACTGTTTAGCAGTCTGAGGCTCCCCCACGCTTACAAATCATTGCAGGACTTAAATGTGAAATTAATTATAAACTCCTCAGGGCAGCCATACCAGGTTTTCTTTGCACTGTGTTATAAACGTCGAGAATGTGAGGAGAATGAATAAAGAATGTATATATTTAGGTCTTGTCAAAGCTGTGCAAGAGGCACTTTCATTAGTGCCATTATAAATCATGCTATCATTTTCAAGATATTCCTTATTTTCCTGCAAGAAATTCCACACTTGCATAAGGTTAATGCAACGAGACGGGTTCCATAAGCAAGGCTGTCTTTACAAATGCCACTCTGTCTTTTGATTTAGGGTAGAGGTAGTGTCTCACCTTAGCAACTCTGCTTAGATTGTGAAAATTATCAAAATTCTTTTTAACGAGTTCCATAAATTTCTCTTCAACCAGTTCTAAGGGAAGAACAGACAGACAAAGACAGGTAAGTAAAGGAGGGTTTTAAGCTATTGCATATTGTTAATATGGGAAACTGATTTTCTGTATCCATTCAGAAATAGCTGAGTGGCTGCACTGATGCACTGTGCCTTTATGACTGATAAACAAGCAGGGATTTAGATTTCCAGGTCCCAGAGTGTGACCACTTAACACCTGGGAGATTGCATATCAGTGAGATTTTCTTTGATAAAGCAATTCCTGTGCTTACAGACACCGAGTCTGGCACAACACAAGGAGAGACAGGATCACAACATCATTTTTCCTTGGGTGCTTTTTACTGGGTAAGCTATGCACCCTTTCCCCCAGCCCCAGCAGTCACTGTTTTATATGGACACTGTCATTCAAAGAGGCTGTGTTCCCACTCTTCAGGCTTGTGAATTCCACTCCCTGGGTTTGGGAATACCAAATTGGCACCAGGTACTGTTTCCTTGCTGCGTTATTTACTGTATAGTTATTTTCCAACTCCCTTCCAAGAGCCGCTGGGAAAAGCATTAACAAATGCTGACATTTGTATTAACAAATCAGATTTACTTCCCCTCTCTGAAGCATCCTGAGAGCATCAGTGAGAGCAAGTTTATTTTCTCCTGGAAAATAAACTTGCCAGGCCCAGCAGTGCCCCCCACACGAGAGCCCCCCGTGGGCTGGGACGTACTTATCACTCTGTTCAGGATCTCCATGGCTGGCTCCTCCAGTTCTCTGATTTGCTCTTTTATAATGTCCTCAAAAGTCCTGTAGTTGCTGAAGCCCGGGAACTCCCGCCCGCGGTACTGGTCCTCGTATTTCCACACTTTATTGGGCACGGTTTTTTTAACTGTAGTGGTAAAATAACATGGCTTTGCTAGTAAATCACCCCATTTATAAGTTTCAGATTTAAGAAGGAAGTCTAATTCTCCTCTTTGAGTTGCTCTCGAGAGGAACAACTACTGAGATGATTTTTTGTTGCTACAGAACAGAGCTAAGACATTGTTGCTCACTGAATAAGCTCACACACTGCATCAAACATCTACAAAAATTATGAAATGGTGCACAAAAATAGAAAATTATTAAAAGAAATTACGATGGGGCACAAAAATACTGGTTCTGCTTGGTGTTTTTACCATCACCAAAGTAACTGGCCATTACCAGTCACTTCCAAGTTTAAAAAAAAATCCCTGAATAAAACAAACCCCCAAGCTCACTAAACACTTTTTCCAGGGAATCTACTGTTGACTAGCTGCTTTTATGTAAGAGATCATAGTCAATATTTCTTTGTTGATATTATACTAATTTGTTATCTTTTTTTTTTTTTTGGTATGTGGTATCACATACCTTAAACCAGAGCTAAAGTGGAACAAAACCCACCCAGATTCCAAAGTATTAATGGTAACAATGAAATTAAAACATTAACAGTAATAATAAAATATAGATTGTTATTATTTATTATCATTAACTGGGGCTAGAAGAATAGTTCAGAAAATCACCAGCAAATTCTGTGCCAGGATCTTGATTTTAGTGCTTTGCTGGGAATAGAGAGACAAGCAGTGACCTCTCTGTAATGACAGAATTTAACACAAACTCTGACTTTGTGCCCAAGGACCAAAGCACAACTTGCCTAACACCACAACACACATGGACGCTCCTGGCTTCTTGTTCTTTGATTTTCTTGAAAAATATTGCTTGCAGATGCTGTGTCTGGGTTTAAAGGCAAGGGGAGGGGCTCTCAGGGCAGCTGCCAGGGTGGTTTCTGTGCTTACCCCTGCCAGCACACTCCAGGAGGGTCACTCCCCACTCCCGGAACTCTTTGCGGATCTTCGTGAACAGTCGGACCTCATCTCCAAACAGCTGCTCCTCCCCCCGGGTTGTCTGAGAGATGTCTTGGTTAAAGAGCTTGATCAGCTGCAGTGATTCAAACAACAAACAGGCCATTTAGTGAAGTTCCATTTCTTCAGACTGATTTTTGGATGTTAAGTGAATCCGCAGTCATTTGATGTCATTAGAGCAGGGACACGTGTCATAAAAAACATCCCTTCCTTACATCTTTTATGCTCTTAGCTCCTGGTTTGTTTGGTTTTGATGTTTTTTTTTTCTTCAAAACTGTCACAGGTAGAGAAGAACAAACCTGATACTCTTTTTTTCCCTCCTGTAGACTTTGAGGACCATTTACTAAATTCCAATAAGCCAAA
The DNA here is from genome assembly GCA_013397565.1 of Ptilonorhynchus violaceus. Lineage (NCBI taxonomy): Eukaryota > Metazoa > Chordata > Aves > Passeriformes > Ptilonorhynchidae > Ptilonorhynchus > Ptilonorhynchus violaceus. The sequence continues at coordinate 210,857 of VZRJ01003965.1, forward strand.
CTTGCGTGAAGACTGATGAGCTTCCATAAGCACCTCTGCTGCCCATCAAAGGCTTACTGTGAGCTGGCAGATCCCTTGGATGAGACACTTAGATGGACTTGCAAACCATATTTTGATATCAGCAATTGACATCTGATCTTATGATGGAAGCCCTTCAAAGTGTTGAGCAGGCAAGAGTGTGAGTTTTCCCTCTCTGAGACACTTAATTTTGACCAATGAACCAAGTTGTTTAGTTTTCTTGTCACATAATGACAGGAAAAAAAATTGCTGGAAGGGGCCACAAGCTCCTGTGGTCCATCATTTTTGCAGGTGTGGTGTATTCCTGACAGAGATTTGCCTGTGTTACGCTCAAAGCACTTCAGTGACAGAAACCACAAACTTCCTGCTGGTCCATGCTGATGTTTTGATAAATTCAGGTGGTTTCTTTTTCTCCCACAGTTACCTCCTCGCTCTGCTCTGTGACCAAACCCGTACTGATACTTACATCTGTGAGGAAAAACAGCTTCTCAGACTCTGTTTGGGGTGTGCTTCTGTTGTACCTCTGAAGATCCTGTAATGTTTTACGGAGGATCTCACGTATTTGGCTCTCCAGCACTGGCAAAGTTTTCTGGGGAGGAGACAGTGAAGAAGGACATTGGGATAGGCTGAACATGTCTGGTTTTGGAAGGAAAAAAAAAAACCACCAAGACTGACCTATGCCTGCACATGATCTTTGGTGCTCTTAGAAATCCAAGAGCTCACTGCCTGTGTCCCATGCACGATAGTGGGATAACATGGAAGTGCAAAAGTGGCCTTCATCGAGGGAAGGCAGAGGCCAGGATCTCCCTGAGGAATCACGCTGGACCCCGCTGCAAGGGGGGCAGAGTAGCTGCAGTCTAGGGCAAGATGTCACCTACAGTGAGGCAAAAACCCTGTCCTCAGAGGTTGTGCCAGGAAGGTGCTGATGATAGGTCAGTCACGAATGACAGGAATGTCAGGAATGACAGCTCAATTCCTGATAAATACCTGATTGAACACAGCTGTTTAGTTGCTTATTTTCTGTAAATTAACAGAAATAATTTTTTTTCTCCTTCGAGACTGAATGCAGATGTTCCCCATATTTTAGCGTCTTCCCTTAATGCAATAAGATATATTACTTACAGATATATTTGTATCAAATGAAAAACCCCAACATACTTACATTATTACATAATAGAACATATTGAGACTTTGAAGACGTTTTTAGTTAAGTAGAAATCACTGTGTTTCAGTGAGCTGATAGCACTAACTCATCAGCCAGGTGATCAACACTCCTCATAAACAAAAAGAAATATCATGGCTGCCACTGAAAAGGCTGGAGTTATGAGTCACAAGTGGATGAAATAATTTGCTTATTGTTGATCTGCAGTTTAAAGGCAAATCTGAGGACGAAGCACAGGTCTTTTTACCTCCACCTCTCAGTTCAGTTTGTTCTCAGATCACTGGGTTGAAGGATCATTAAACACTCTCTGTGCATATAAAGATGAAATTCAACTGCAGTGCAAGGTTGAAGGATTGAATTTATTTTTAGGCAGCCACTGATACAAACAGCTCAGTGTGGTACCTCTGTTACTTACAATAATGTGTTTCACAAGTTCATTTGTGAGCTTTTCTGCCAGATGAGGGATAGTAGCCTTTCCTTCTTCCATCAGAATCCTGAAAAAAAAGAGGAAAAGGTGGTTTTGGATAGGAGGCAGCACTGATGCACAACCCTACATGGGCAATGAGAAATAGCAAGTATCATTAACACCTCTTTGTAACCCTAAGTTAAATCTCAGCAAATCAACAGGAAGCTCTGAGGTGACTTTAACATGTTTATGATCAGATCTTTTCTGTGAGAAGTACCTGAATTGTTTGTGCTTCTCAAAGAAGTTTCTCTCCTGCTGGATTGCAGCGGCCAAGGTCAGTTTGTTTTGGATGTCCTGCTGCCCACGACACTTCACAACCATGTAACCTTTTTTGAGGGGGATTACCCTGTTTTGCACTATTTTAATGATAGACTCTTCGGTTCCTCTGTCTACCAGGTCAGGTTTTGTGAGGATTCCTGTGAAATTAAAAGAGAAGTTTAACCACCAAGAAGCAACGCTCTGTACCATGTTTTATAAAGCAATTTTTTTGTACTCTCTCTCCTAGAAAGCTCTCAGCTCCTGGGCTTTGCACTATAAAACACTCTCTACAATTGGCCTTCCACCGCACCTTTTACTTTGCAAACCTTTTATAACAGTCAGCAGCAAAGCTTTCCTACCATTAATTTCAGATTAATTACCATTAACTGATTTTCAATTTCCAGTTATTCATAACATGAATGCCAGCAAGATACAAAACTGAGGGATTCTTCAATCTACTCAAGAATGGTGAGTAGAAATATTTGCAAATATTTTCTTTAGGCTGTTTTCTTTTTTTCCCCCCCCCTCTTCTTCTAGTAGCTAATTTCACAGATCTGGTGCAGAACACAGAATATCAAGCCCTCATGGGGAAAAAAAGAAAGATTTGCCCTTCTTTTTCATTTGTAGCTTAAAATTTGTCTCACCTAGTGTCCTTTCACCACTGGGATCCACTTCTTGAGCCATTTTCAATGCTTCTGTTGTTGCAATATCCACATTACACGGCACCACTACCAAGTTGAGTGTCTCTTTGCAGCCAATAATCCTTTTAAGCAGCACTTTGATCTGCAATTCAATACAGCAGTGAGGAAGTGCAGTGAGATCAGATGCCTGCGTGTGGGATGTGGCCATTTCTAGCAATATGAGCCACTGCCTGATGACATTAAATGTCACATCTGCTGAGGATGGTATGACATGCTAAAGGATGGCATGGAAATGGGTCAGCAGGAGAATGCAGCCTCTTTTCTTATGGCAAGATTAATCCAAACGTGTGGCATGAATGAGACCACACTAATGTTAAGCCTGACTTGACAGCTATGTGAAGTTTAATCTCTCATGTATCTTTCATCTTTCATTAAGGAAAATATTAAAGATATTTGATATATAATCACATGTAAGAAAATCTGGTTCTGATGTGCAGGTCTACACTTACGGAAAGAAAGCAAGCTAGATTATATTGATAAATCTCCAATTTGTATCTCTGAAAGGAGCATAAATGTCTTTGGCTTATATTTCAGTGGAATATTTGTAAGAAAATGTAAAAAAAAGCCAAAACCCAAGTAGCACATGACATCTACTTGGCATTTACTTACATTTCAATGCCAACCTAAATGAGCTTCTCATAATTTGTATTGTTTTGCAGAAGCTTCACACAGCCTCTATTGTGCTTATTCCACAGTAAACGAATTATTTTTTTCCCCCTGGATTTTGGTAAAATGCCTCTCTTTTGTATTTCCCACCCACCCCAGCTTCTGACAGGCTGCAATGCCATAGACTCCATCACTGGAGTGTGCAGACAGCTGGGGACAATGGAAATGTTCGAATTATATCACATCTGCTGCTTTCTTCTCAACACAATATAAAAAAAGATTGCTATCTAACTGTGAAATTCAATTACTGTCCTCCCAGAAAGCATAGCCCAGACAATCCAATCTTGTCTCGTTTCTATTCGGTATATCTAGTTTAGTTTGGGCTCCTCTTTTTCCAAGTTCCTATTTAAAGGTATTTTAGGAGAAACAACACACCCAGCTCCTGCTCATTGCTCTCACAGCAGGCCTTGGGTTTTATTTGCATTTCCCAGCATTTATTTCTTCCAAAAGCAGCCAGAGGAAGAGTAGAGATCCCCTCCACTTTAACACTTACCCCAGGCACAGATTGGCACATGAGGCTGAGTTTTACCTGGTCCCCAATGTCTCTGGGCTGGTCCCCCACGGCCACCCTGGCGATTCCAGGAAGATCAATTAGGGTCAGATCTGGGACGTCTGGGGACCAAATTTCCAGGGAAATTAATTCTCCGCTAACGGCACCTCTGGCACCAGCCACAACATCCTGGGCTGCGAGGAGAAAAGAGCAAGGCAGTGAATACAAGCTTCGAATGATGCATCAACCCAAAGCTGAACACAATGACTTTGAAAAGTACCCACTACCAGCTAAAGTTCTTTTAGGCTTGGCTTTTTCTTTCAGATCCAGCCACACACTTAAATCCACTTATGCAAAAATCTAAGGAAATTATCGTGCAGCACATGGTTATGTGAAGTCCTTTTGCAACATGAACTGTAATATTTTACAGAGCTTGTATTTATGGGCTGTCACATATGCAGACAAAATACATGTAAATAAACCACAAGGAAAGGGATCAGGTAAAATACTAGTCACGTGTGGAAATGCTTCCTTAACAACAAGAGACCTTGTAGGCATTAACCAGTCCTTGGATGCCTTGAAAGATAAACACGTGTTGTTCCACAGTCTTCACATTTTGATAGGGAGGTTGAGAGATCAAGTAAATTGTCCCAGATCCTACAAGGCTGTAATGCTTGAACTGTGAACAGAGAAGCAATAAAACCCTGCAGTCATTCTCACAAGAGATTTTCAGCTCTGTAATTACCTTAATTCCTACCAATTGCCTGGCCACTTTTGGAAGGATACATTGAGAATTTCCAAATAATAGATTGGAAAGATAATGAGAAAAAAATAGGAAGAGTAACAATCTGCAGGAAATAAGGACAATCCAACTTTCACATTTAGGGCAAGTGTTTACCGCCCTTTGAGTAAGAACAGTGATTTCTTACAGGGCAGGAAATGCCATAACAGTAAAGCTGTGACACATGAAGGGCAGTCACTGAGGCTGTGGTCACAGCACCTCTCCAAAATCATAAAATTTCCAGCCAGAGACGCCTCAAGCACTCTCTGGGCTTTTGAACTGATGGCAGGACCAATTTAGGGCTTTGGATATTTGCAGTTTGACAGACAACTTCCCCAAACCAGGAAATCAGGAAGACACCACCCAGGTAAAGCCAGAGCCTTTAGCATGGGTCATCATTAAAGGATCACGGATCGTGATGAAAGGATCATGGATCTAGTGGGTGGCACTCCTGCCCATGGTATTGGAACCAGAAGATCTTCAAGATCCCAACCCAGGCCACTCTGTGATCATCACGGATCATCTTCACCACCGAGGCAGTGAGCGGTACAACTCTTGAGGGAATTGCATTTTGCCGTCCCACCTTCCTCTGCTCTTGGTGTCACTCCACAGTCACTGTGGATGCTGCTCAGCCCAAGAGGATTCAGAGGAGGCCGAGCAAGCCAAATCCACTCACCTTGCCTTATTGCTTTGTCCACCTCAGAGGCGTTCTGCAGCTCCAGGGCGAAGTGCCGGTAGCGCATTTTCCCTCGCCACGCGTGGCCTTCAGGCAGCCTCTTGAGCTTCAGTTCCAAGGGACAGCGAGTGACAATACCTGCAGCAGATCCAAGCACAGAGCGAGCTCAGCAGTTGTTGTGCATCAAACACAGCGTGGTACACGCACAGGGTTGCCCAATTCTTCCCACAGAAACAGGGAAATGTTCCAAGAGACGTTGCCAGAGGGGTCCCATCCAGTTTCCTGCTCAGAGCATGATTGTCACTGGTGCTAGATCAGGTCAACCACAGCTCTTTTCACACATGTCTGGTCCTGCAAACCTCCACAGATGGAGATTTGCTCCTCTCTGGATGATCTGTTTCAGCGCTGCAGCTTAATCCTATGAAAACCCTTTCCACAAGTCCAGCCTGGAAGGCTAGAGGGAATTGTCAACTCACATGGAACTTGCAGAACTTACATGTGAATACACACACACACAGAGCTGAAAAGGGAATCTTCCTGACCTCAAGTCTTCCAACAATCTTCTCTGACTTAAATAATATTTTAAGTACAGGTCTTCATAAAATAGTTAAAAAAAGGCATCTGGAAGAAAATATTGTTTAAAAAACCCAAACCAGCCCTGAAAGCAAATTTCAAAACTAGTTTTCCACGTGAAACTGATGCTCTGCTGCACTGCTATTTCCTTGGAAATGCACAGAGTCAGCTGGTGCTGCCTTTCACCCTTTCCACAGTTTGGGGCAACTACACTACACTTCTTACTCTCTTGACCACCTGGAACATGTGCCTTGGATTCACCTTGTGGTAATTCCATTTCTCAGTCACGGAGTTATCCAATTCTAGACCAAAAAAAAAAAAAAA